>LR738712.1:394418021-394462624 GCA_902687465.1 Secale cereale | reverse complement strand
CGACGCGGCGAGGGGGTGGCGGGTGGCGGATGAGGGGCTCGCCGGGGCGGCGAAGGCGGTGCTGAGACAGGGGTGGCGAGGGGCGGCAGCGACATGGGGGGGTGACGTGGGGCGGAGGCGGCACGGGGGCGGAACGGAGAGAGAGAGAGAGGGGACATAGAGATTGGTTAGGCGGCACGATGTATTTTTTTAGGGCACGGTTCCTTGCCGTCTGCAAGCAGACGACAAAGAGCGTAGCTAACAGACGTTAGTTTGGCCACTTTCTTTTCCGTCTGCTAGCGGACGGCAAAGTTTCTTTGCCGTCCGCTAGCAGACGAAAAAGAAAGTGGCCGTTGTTGACCCACAAGTGTAGGGGATTTATCGTAGTCCTTTCGATAAGTAAGAGTGTCGAACCCAACGAGGAGCAGAAGGAAATGATAGGCAGTTTTCAGTGAGGTATTCTCTGCAAGCACTGAAATTATAGGTAACAGATAGTTTTGTGATAAGGTAATTGGTAGCAAGTGACAAAAGGTAAAAGTAAATAAGGTGCAGCAAGGTGGCCCAATCTTTTTTGTAGCAAAGGACAAGCCTGGACAAACTCTTATATAAAGTAAAGCGCTCCCGAGGACACATGGGAATTATCGTCAAGCTAGTTTTCATCATGATCATCTGATTCGTGTTTGGTACTTTGATAATTTGGTATGTGGGTGGACCGGTGTGCTTAGGTGCTGCCTTTACATGGACAAGCCTCCCACTTATGATTAACCTCAAATGCAAGCATCCGGAACTACAAAAGAAGTATTAAGGTAAACCTAACCATAGCCTGAAACATATGGATCCAAATCAGCCCCTTACGAAGCAACGCGTAAACTAGGGTTTAAGCTTCTGTCACTCTAGCAACCCATCATCTACTTATTACTTCCCAATGCCTTCCTCTAGGCCCAAATAATGGTGAAGTGTCATGTAGTCGACGTTCACATGACACCACTAGAGGAGAGACAAGATACATCTCATTAAAATATCGAACGAAGACCAAATTCACATGACTACTAATAGCAAGACTCCTCCCATGTCATCAGGAACAAAAGTAACTACTCACAAGACATAATAATGCTCATGATCAGAGGGGTATTAATATGCATAATGGATCTGAACATATGATCTTCCACCAAATAAACCAACTAGCGTCAACTACAAGGAGTAATCAACACTACTAGCAACCCACAGGTACCAATATGAGGTTTGGGTACAAAGATTGGATACAAGAGATGAACTAGGGTTTGAGAGGAGATGGTGCTGGTGAAGATGTTGATGAAGATAGCCTTCCCCAAGATGGGAGAGTTGTTGGTGATGAAGATTTCCCACTCCCGAAGGGAAGTATCCCCGGCAGAACAGCTTTGTCGGAGCCCTGGATTGGTTTCCGCCTCGGTTCCGCCTCAAGACGGCGGCGTCTGGTCCCGAAAGCCTCCTTCTTATTTTTCCTGGTCAAAACACCTTATATAGGAGAAGATGGGCACCTGGGGCCTGCCGGCTGGCCCTCAAGGCAGGGGGGCGCGCCCTGGGAAGGGGGACGCGCCCTCCACCCTTGAGGCCAGCCGATGGCCCTTCTCGTGGGTTTCTTTCGCCAGGTATTTTTTATATTTTCCGAAATGATGTTCTGTTGAGTTTCAGGGCTTTTGGAGTTGTGCAGAATAGGTTTCCAGCATTTGCTTCTTTTCCAGCCCAGAATTCTAGCTGCCGGCATTCTCCCTCTTCATGTTAACCTTGTAAAATAAGAGAGAAAAGGCATAAGTATTGTGACAAAACATGTTTGAACAGCCCATAATGCAATAAATATCAACATATAAGCATGATGCAAAATGGACGTATCAACTCCCCCAAGCTTAGACCTCGCTTGTCCTCAAGCGAAAGCCGATATTGAAAAATATGTCCACATATTTAGAGATAGAGGTGTTGATAAAAAACAAAATACGTACATGAGGGCATCATGATCATTCTCATAACAGCAACATATATAAATATAGTCATATGATTCTTATGCAAAAGAAACAATTCATCCACAATATCAAGTAATCATCATAAACTTCATTGGAAACTAACAAACTTCGGTCTCGGTCATTGAAGCAATTGCAATTTATCGTAATATCGGAAAGAGTCAATATAAGAGCTTTTCAGCAAGCCTACATACTCAACTATCATATAGTCTTTAACAATTGCTCACACTCACGCAATACTTATGTTTTATGGAGTTTTAATCGGACACAGAGAAAGATAGGGGCTTATGGTGTTGCCTCCCAACCATTTACCCCAAGGGTAACGTCAATAGTAATAGATCATGAAAACTTACATCCAAGTGGGTATATTTGTCTGAATCTTTCCAACACAATGTGCTTGCCAAAGGATAAAATGTAAAAAGGAAAGGTGGGACTCACCTTGACACTTTTAAGACAGGAATAATAGATAGGCCCTTCGCAGAGGGAAGCAGAGGTTGTCATGTGTTTTTGTGGTTGGATGCACCAAGTCTTAGCATAGAAGAATTTCGCTTTAAATTGCCACTTGTGATAAGGACCTTTATTATGTAGTCCGTCGCTTTTATCACTTCCGTATCACAAGATCGTATAAAGCTAATTTCTCCCACACTAATAAATCATACATATTTTAGCGACTTTGCAACATGACAACTTACTTGGAAGGATCTTTCTCAATCCATAGGTAGGTATGGTGGACTCTCATGGCAAAACTGGGTTTAAGGATATATGGAAGCACAAGTAGTATCTCTACTTAGTGCGAGGAGTTTTGGCTAGCATGAGGGGGAAAGGCAAGCTCAACATGTTGGATGATCCATGACAATATACTTTATTTTAGATATAAGAAGACATAACCCATTATGTTGTCTTCCTTGTCAAACATCAACTCTTTAGCATGTCATACTTTAATGAGTGCTCACAATCATAAAAGATGTCCAAGATAGTATATTTGTATGTGAAGCATCTCTTCTTTTATTACTTCCCATTAATTGCAACGATGACAAAAACTATGTTTGTCACCTCCCAACAACTTTCATTTATAATACTCTTGTATGTGAAGTCATTACTTCCCATAAGATCGATATGGTCTCTTTGATACTGTTTATGTTTTCTTTCTTTTTATCATGACCCAAGTGGGGAAATTAAGCCCTTGACTCAACACTAATTTTTATTATATAGCTCACGGACTCGATTACAAAGGATAAAGCTCACAAAGCAAAAGCTCACAACTAGATCATGCTAACTTTATTATAATAGATCAAGATACTACCAGAAGGATCGAACTAAGTAAAACGGTAAAGATAGGAGTGATGGTGATATTATACCGGGGTCACTGCCCCAATCTTGGTAGTTGCCAAGGGGAGTGCCCATACCCATATAATTATGTCTCCTTCTTCGGGGGTGGTGAGGATGGAGTTGCAAGTAGTGACGGGGGATCCTCATATATCGAGCGTAGGAGATCTTCCAGCTTGCGAATAATACCTTTGAGAGCAGCTATGTAATCCTTCAACAAAAGATTTTCACTTGTGAGATGCTTGTTTTGAATCTGAGCTAACTCAATCATCCTGAAAGCTTCTAGCTCAGTTGAGGTAAAGAGATTAGGAAGAGATTTAGAGGTGTCGTCTTCTCCCGCTGCCGGAGCCGGATCTTCCACCTCCATCTTGATCTTCTTCTCCTTGTGAATCACCTCGGGTCCTTCCCTCTTCAGATCTATCTTCATTAGCCAAGCATTGTTGCCTTCGTTGTTGGACGAGGGAGACGACATGATGCCTGGCTTCGCAACCCTTAACAGAAACAAGCTCGAAACGAGAGCAAAGGATTTTTGCGTGATACAGAGGTCAAAACCTTCGGGAGTATATATAATGAATTTTTCCCGAACAAAAGGAGTAACCCACAAGAAAACGGAGTCCAGGGGACACACGGGGTATCCTCGAGGCAGGGGGCGCGCCCCCCACTCTCTAGGAGGCCTCGTGTCTCCTCCGGACTGCGATTTATTTTTCTATTTTTCTAAATATTCCGAAACCGAGAAAATTGCCTTTAGAACTCTTTTGGAGTCGGTTTACTTACCGTATCACATACCTCTTCCTTTTCAGAGGCTGAATCGTTCTGGAAAGTGTCCCTTATGTGTTCCTCCGGGGTTATGGTTTCAATAATATTGGTTTCCACATTTATAGGATTACCTAAGATATAATGTTTGATTCTTTGACCATTCACCACCTTCGGATTTGTGCCTCCGAAGTTGTTGATTTTTATGGCACCAGAACGATAGACCTCCTCGATAACGTAAGGTCCTTCCCACTTGGAGAGAAGTTTTCCTGCACAAAATCTTAAACGAGAGTTGAATAGCAAGACATAATCACCTACGTTAAACTCACGCTTTTGTATTCTTTTGTCATGCCATCTTTTAACTTTTTCTTTAAATAGTTTGGCATTCTCATAGGCCTGGGTTCTCCACTCATCAAGGCAGTTAATGTCAAATAGCCTCTTCTCACCGGCAAGTTTGAAATCGTAGTTTAGCTCTTTAACAGCCCAATATGCCTTATGTTCTAGCTCAAGAGGTAAGTGATAGGCTTTTCCATATACCATCTTATATGGAGACATACCCATAGGATTTCTGTATGCAGTTCTATAGGCCCATAATGCATCATCAGGTTTCTTGGACCAATTCTTTCTAGACCTATTAACTGTCTTTTGCAAAATTAATTTCAAATCCCTATTACTTAATTCAACTTGACCACTAGTCTGTGGGTGATAGGGTGATGCAATTCTATGGTTGACATCATACTTAGCAAACATCTTACGGAAAGAACCATGAATAAAGTGTGAACAATCATCAGTCATTAGGTATCTAGGGACTCCAAACCTCGGAAATATAACTTCTTTAAGCATCTTAATAGAAGTGTTATGATCAGCACTACTAGTTGGAATAGCTTCTACCCACTTAGTAACGTAATAAACAGCAACTAAAATGTGTGTGTACCCACTAGAGGCAGGAAAAGGTCCCATATAGTCAAATCCCCAAACATCAAATGGTTCAATAACAAGTGAATAATTCATAGGCATTTCTTGATGTCTACTAATATTACCAATTCTTTGACATTCATCACATGATAAGACAAACTTACGGGCATCCATGAAGAGAGTAGGCCAATAAAAACCGGATTGCAATACCTTGTGTGCAGTTCTGTCTCCCGCATGGTGTCCTCCATAAGCTTCGGAGTGGCACTTGCGTAGGATCTGTTCCTGTTCATGCTCAGGAACAGATGATGGCATGCGCAAGGGGAACAAGAACGAAGTTACAAGTGATTAATTCAGGACTTTGAAGCCACCATAATGAGTGCGTGAAGCCTTGGACGAAATATACAAGATGCCACTTCATAAATTTCGTCCTGAGGTTATTATAGGTGCTGCGTCACCTTATTATTGCGCTAGGCCCATGTAATTTCGAAATACTTGAGTATAGGCTGTTTTTTGAGTCCGTATGTGTGGAGAAACAAGAGTTAGGGTTGGTTTCGGACCCCTCCTCCAAGGGCCACTAAATTCCCCCCTCTTCCTCCATATATACAGCCCTTAGGGCGTCGTTTAGAGTTTGGGTTTTTTTAGATTAAAGTTCGCCATAGCTGCAACATCGCGTACTCCGTTTGTGTTCAACGACTAGACAAAGGCGTCACAGAACCCCATCTTGATCAATAAAGCTTTCCTCTTATATTCGCAATATCCAGATTGCAATCTCAGTTTCTTGCTTGTTCTTCATTTGCTTGCAGGAAATAGACCCTCGTGGTCAGGTTGATCGTGCTCCGGCATGGTCCATAACCTCTCGTAGTTGGTTTAGCGATTGCTAAGGCGCGACATCTTCGCACGTTCGTAGTCGGATCGTCAAAGTCTACTCCTCTGAAAATGATAATCATCCTCTCATCGAAAGGCGGGACACCTTTGCCTCTATCATAGGATAAGGAATTATATGCTCTTGTTCGGACTTTGGAAACATGACAACAACATTTATGGCCTAGAGAATTTGTTATACATTTTGATCATGAATCTTTGAAGCACATTAAAAGTCAAGAAAAACTGAACCGTAGACAGGCTAAATGGGTTGAATTCATAGAGACTTTCCCTTTTGTTATTAAACGCAAGAAGGGGAAAGAAAATGTTATTGCTGATGCATTGTCTCGTCGTTATACTATGCTTTCAAAACTTGACTTTAAAGTATTTGGTTTGGTGACCATCAAAGATCAATATGTGCATGATGCTGAATTTCAAGATGTATTGCAGAATTGTAAAGAAGGGAGAACTTGGAACAAGTTCGTCATTAATGATGGATTTGTGTTCCGTGCTAACAAGCTATGCATTCCAGCTAGCTTCGTTCGTCTTTTGTTATTGCAGGAGGCGCATGGAGGGGGATTAATGGGGAACTTTGGTGTGAAGAAGACAGAGGACGTACTTGCTACACATTTCTTTTGGCCAAAGATGAGATGGGATGTTGAGCGTTTTGTTGCTCACTACACTACATGTCAAAAAGCTAAGTCACGACTCAATCCTCATGGTTTATATATGCCTTTGCCTGTCCCTAGTGTCCATTGGGAACATATATCTATGGACTTTGTTTGGGTTTACCTCGAACAAAGAAGGGGAGGGATAGCATATTTGTTGTCATGGATAGGTTCTCGAAAATGGCACACTTTGTACCATCTCATAAAAGCGATGATGCTGCTAATGTGGCTGATTTGTTCTTTCGTGAAATTATTCGCTTGCATGGTGTGCCGAATACTATTGTTTCAGATCATGATACTAAATTTCTTAGCCACTTTTGGAGATGTTTATGGGCTAAGTTGGGGACTAAACTGCTTTTTAGTACTACTTGTCACCCCCAAACTAATGGACAAACTCAAGTAGTCAATAGAACTTTGTCGACTATGCTCAGGGCTGTTTTGAAGAATAACGAGAAAATGTGGGAAGAATGCTTGCCTCATATTGAATTTGCTTATAATCATTCATTGCATTCTACCACTAAAATGTGCCCTTTTTAAATTGCCTATCGTTTCCTACCTCTTGGACCTATTGATTTGTTGCCTCTTCCATCTTCGGAGAAGGTTAATTTTGATGCTAAACAACGTGCTGAGTTGATCTTAAAAATGCATGAGTTAATTAAGGAAAATATTGAGCGCATGAATGCTAAATATATATTTGTTGGAGATAAGGGTAGAAAACATGTTGTCTTTGCGCCTGGAGATCTTGTTTGGTTACATTTGTGCAAGGATAGGTTTCCTAATTTGCGCAAGTCAAAGCTTATGCCACATGCTGATGGTCCTTTTAAGGTGTTAGAGAAAATAAATGATAATGCATATAAACTTGAGCTGCTTGCAGATTTTGGGGTTAGTCCCACATTTAACATTGCCGATTTGAAGCCTTACTAGGGTGAGGAAGATGAATTTCCGTCGAGGACGACTTCAATTCAAGAAGGGGAGGATGATGAGGACATCACTAACAAAGTTACACCCACAGCCCCAACTGATACAAATACAAGACCAATTACTAGAGCTCGCGCACGCCAATTAAATTACCACGTACTTTCGTTTCTTGGTAATGATTCTAATGTTCATGAGAATATGATGCTGCCTAACTTGGATACATTTTTCTTGCTTACAAATGAGGGGCCTAGCTTGGACAAGAAGGATGAACATTGGAGGAAGATCAAGCATGGAGATGATGGCATGCGCAAGGGGAACAAGAACGGAGTTGCAAGTGATGATTTCAGGACTTTGAAGCCACCATAATGAGTGCGTGAAACCTTGGATGACATATACAAGATTCCACTTCATAAATTTTCATCTAGAGGCTAGGATAGGTGCTGCGTCACTTTATTATTGGGCCAGGTCCATGTAATTTCGAAATACTTGAGTATAGGCTGTTTTTAGAGTCCGTATGTGTGGGGAAACAAGAGTTAGGGTTGGTTTCCGACCCCTCCTCCAAGGGACACGAATTCCCCCTCCTTCCTCCATATATACAGCCCTTAGGGCATCGTTTAGACTTTGGGTTTCGTTTAGATTAAAGTTCGCCATAGCTGCAACTTCGCGTAGTTTGTTTGTGTTCAACGACCAGACAAAGACATCACAGAACCCCACCTTGATCAATAAAGCTTTCCTCTTATATTCGCAATATCCATATTGCAATCTTAGTTTCTTGCTTGTTCTTCATTTGCTTGCAGGAAATAGACCCTCGTGGTCAGGTTGATCGTGCTCCGGCGTGGTCAATAACCTCTCGGAGTTGGTTTAGCGATTGCTAAGGTGTGATGTCCTCGCATGATCGTAGTCGGATCATCAAAGTCTACTCCACCAAAAAACAATAGCCACCATCTCATCGAAAGATGGGACACCTTTGCCTCTATCAACCCCTTAGTCCATGACTCCCCGAACATGCCTTCAACGCCAAGCTTGCGGCTGGCATCCATTCTGCTAACTGCATTCGTCTTGCAAGGTGAGTTATCTTATTTAGTCTGAGATCGGACCAATCTCGTTGGTCCTTATCCGAAACCTGAACTAATGCGCTTGGGATCGTAAAATTTCATTTATGTTCGGACCCAAGGGGTGTCCGGAATCTGAAACAATAGTTTCCCTTAGTAATGAAGGCCAAAACCGTTCAAGTGTAAACAGTGCCCCCACCTGACAACTGTTTCTCCTTTAACGAAGAGTCATGCTCGGCCATAACGCCGAGTGGTTAGTGTTTCTTGAAGCACAGCTTGAGGCTGACGCCACGTTTGGCACGTCTCATCAAAGTGGAGCTCGTGCCCCACCTTTCAGGGTACATGGTTAATGATGTCGATTCTCCTTCCCCGCACATAATGTTGCGGGCGTATCGGGAAGTGGAGAAGCCCACAACATGGATAAAGGAACCCTTGGCCTGTCAATAGCCTATAAAGGGGGGGGGCTACCATAGTCAGCATACCAGGCCTTCTTCCACTTCCTGCTCACATAAATCCTCAGAGCTCCGGCGCCCCTGTTCCTCTGTTGCACAATACATCCCCCCGTCTCCTCCAGCCATGGCTGGATCCGGTGCCAACGGGAAGTGGGATACCTCCAACGTCATCGACAGCGACATCCAGCAGCTGAAGCTGGCCGACTATTTGTCGGCCAACATCGCCCATCGGGTCCCCGAATGGGGCCAGATCATCCCCACGCCCAGGGTGGGCGAAAGGGTGGTTTTTCTTTCTCACTTCCCAGGGGACTGGAATTTCCCCTACACCCCTTCGCGAGGAGGTTAATGTTCTTCTACGGGCTTGATTTTCATGCTCTATCCCCCAATTACCTCCTCCATGTATCAACATTCATCATCGTCCGCGAGGCGCTCCTCCGAGTCCAGCCGCACTTCGGCCTATGGCTGAAAGTTTTCAACGTCAAGACCAAGGTGGTGGGTGGCAAACATGCAGACTGCGGCGGGGCCATGTTCAGCAAGCTGGCGCGGGTCCAATGGCCGGAGGGCAAGTTCATCGACCCCATCAAGGTGTGACAAAAGGACTGGTTCTACATCACCGAGCCCATGGATGATGCATGTGGAGCGGCTCCCGCATTTAGATCTAGGGGCCCTACCAGACTGGCCTCGTGGATTACCAAAAGCCCGGACGAGGGTCTGCCACCCACATGACGGCGGTGCACATGCGCGTCATCAGCGTGATAGAGACCGGTGCAAAGCTGGTTGACGTGGTCTAGATCATGCTCAACCATCGACTCCTCCCCTGCCAAGAGAGGGCCAAGTCGATGTGGGAGTACGAGCCTGAAGACCCGGCCACCATGAAGCACCTCTTCGGCACGACCCATGATAAAATATGGGGCCTGTTATTCAAGCCTCAAGAGGAGTGGCTGTTTGAGGGAAAACACATCGGCCTCGGCATCACGAACCCAGCGAAGGAGGTGAGCATAATTTTATTTTTAATAGGTAACCACATGTTGACGTCGTGCATGATTCGGCCTGAACCTTTATGCTGATTCTGTAGGGCTGGGTCACCAAGGCCAAGAAGATCAGCGGCCCGTCACCACTGCCCAAAGACCGCCATTGGAGCAGCTAGAGAAGTTGTTAGTCATGGTGCCTTACAAGGCACCCAACAAGAAAAGCAAGAAGAAGGAGGTACCGGAGGCCAGGGAGGGCCTCTGTCGCAGAGCTCATCCAGACACTAGGTCCAGAGATACTGCAACCCCGACCGCACAGGATGGGGATGAGGACAAGGACGAGGAGGAAAATGCCTCCTCGTATTCCAGGAAAAGGGCGGCGTCCGAGGAAGAAGCGGTACCGTCCTAAGCTTGTTCTGCCTGACAGCTTAGACGAAGAGTCCGAAGCGTCCGAAGAGGTCCCCAAGAAGGGTCCCAGGGCCAAGCCTCCGATCGGCAGGTACATAGCCAATACATTTACCTTGTTTTTGGTAATTCTTTATGTTCAGGAGCTAACTCTTAAAAATCAAAACCCTCCACGTGACTGCCCCACCGAGCAGACCTCGGAGGGGACATCTCCGCCCGCCGAACTTGCGGACAGCGGGTCCGCGTCATGCTCCATGCCTCCCCTGATCCCTAAAGGGGCCGGGGAGGTGTTGTCCCGAAGTACCCATCCAACTCCGAACACGGGGGAGGAGGTCAAGACCATCATGCCCGAGGTTGACGCCTCGGTCGCTGAAGACCAAGAGGATGCGTCGCCCTTGGCTTGTACGGGAAGGGAGTCCGGACCATCCGGACCCCATCAGACATTCGCTCGTGAGCCCCCGAGGCCGTTGACAAAGCAAGCTATCCCTTCCATTGGGGGAGGGGGTGGAGAGCCGATGTGTAATGCCCAGGATGGGGCTATATCTCCTACGTGTCGAGGCACGACTAAAGATATAAGCCCATTCTGGAATGATCGCAAGTTTGGTACCTTTGCACATCTCATGTAAAAATAGGGATGTAAAACTGAAAAGATAGTTGGCTTACACTCGCCACATCACACAAATACATTACATGTTCAAACATCATTCAGATAAACATCACAGCCCATCTAAGGGTAAAGATCCAAATGACAAGATACCAAACATAACATTAAACCACATGTCTAGATCGAATCCTAGTAGAAGCTCTACTAATCAACCGGATAGTTCACATAGTAACGGCTACGCTCCTCGTCGTACTCCCAGTCTAGCTCGGTACCATCGCCTCTATAGCTCACCATCGTACCTGCATCTGGTGTGGTGAAGTAACTGTGAGCCACAGAGGACTCAGCAATCCCGTTCCCGGGTAACACGACAATCCCAGCCTTGGGTGAGGAACAAGGCTGAAGAAAGAATAAGAGGTTGCAGCAGCACTAGCCTAGCTTACGTAAAAGAGAGCGAGAAGAGAAGGTGCCTCGTTCGAGAGATGATCACGAAGTGATCCTAACTAGCAAGTCAAACATAACCCCACCGTGTTCGTCTCCCGAAAACCCTTTCGGAAAATGACCGTCACGGTACTCACGCTGGTAGTGTATTGGAACATGGTGTCAAGTTTTCTACAACCGGATATTAACAAGCTCCCATCTGCCACATAACCGCGGGCACGGCTTTCGAAAGTTCATAACCCTGCAGGGGTGTTCCAACTTGGCCCATGACAAGCCCACGATCCGCGGAGTCGCAACTCCAAAGTGGGAAGGCCCGAGTATCCTCGGAATCCCGTGCTCAAGATACTCCGTCTAAGGTAAGGCTAATACAGCAAATCCTCCTGGCGTGCCGACACCCTGACAATAGCCGCGCGTATCTAGTCTCAGGCCACGACCGGATGAGACATCCTACACGTGTATACCAATCCTCGAGTTTCCTCGTGGTGGCCCCGCAGTCCGCTCAGTTCGGACCAACACTCATGTGGAGCACTGGCCCGGGGGTTGTTGATTAAGAACTCGGGTTTGCAAGACTCTATGCAAGTTTTTAGTTATTAGGCAAATAGTACCAATGTTGGGACTTGCTGGAAAAGACTTAGCACTTAGCGGTTTATCGAGGGGGTCCCATAACCCCAACCGTGTGAGGAACGCATAATCAAGGAACATAACACCGATTTATACGGTTCCTAGGGCGGCATGAGTGGAACAAAACACCAAGCAAAAGGCTTAGCCTTCCACCCATTACCAATATATAGATGATTTCATTTAATAATTGATATAGTGTGATATCCCAACAAGCTTCAACAAGAAGCAAGAATCTTCAATCTTCTCCTGCAACTAACAATGCAATAAGAGGGGCTGAGCGAAGCGTACTTAGCCAATCAAAGGTTTGCATAGGTAGGGTGGTTAAACAGGTTCATGGTTACAATAGGAGGCTGACAGGAAAAACATGGGCATCGAGGAAAAACTATAGAGCGATACTTCTAGCAATAGGCAAAGATAGTAATGGTATCCGGGTTCGATCATCTTGCCTGAAGAGTTGTCGATGGGATCGTAAGAGAGCTCCTCGTTCTCAACCTTGGTAGTAACCTCGTACTCGTACTCGTACTCAGCTTCCGGCTCTACACAACACAAACACACAAGGCACGAAATTCAACAAGATGCAATGCGCAGAAAAATTACTGGATGCATGACTGATGCAGTATGGAAGCAAAACAGATGCACTATGGAAGCACAGAAAGTCTACATAGGAAGCACAGTGTTACAACACAAGGAGCATGGCAATTTGTATTCAAGCAAAAATACTCCAAAACATGATAACAATAGGATAATATGAATCTACATGCAAAAACACACAAGTTACATATAGGACTTGCTCAAAACGGAGCAACGGGCTAAAAGATACACCCGAATCAATAAACATGCTCAAGCTGAAATAACAGCCACATAGCAACTTCGGAGCAAGAGATAAATGGCCTACATCACTCAAACATCATGGCAAGGAGCATGTACATAAACTAGACATATCCTACAGCAAACAAGTCCATTGCAGCATCCCCAAAGGAGCCATGGATCAATAGCAACAAGCTATGACATAATGAACTTGACAACAAAAACCTGACAGCAGTAATTTGTTGCAACTTGGGAGCAAGAGTTAAATATGCTACAGCCACTCAAATAAGCATGTGAGATCATGAATGGATAGCCAACAATATATACAACAAGGAATCATCAAGAGTCACCCCAAATCTAGCATGGATTGGCCTAGAACAACAAGCAAACATGGCATCTGGAAATTACAGATTCCAGACTTAGTGAAATTTCACTAAGTGTTAAAACAGTAGTAACATCATGGCATCTTTGAGAGCAAGTTTAAGTCACCTCAAGGCATATCAAGACAAGTGGTTTGCACCACAGCAAAGTACTCATGATGGTGAATCCAAAACATCTAAGCATGCATCAAGGAGACAAACACATCAAGAGCAACGAGCTCCTCAACTAGGCATCTCGTAACAAGTTTAACAATATAACAACCACATACACATTTTCAACGGAGATAAACATGGCAAGATGAAATCTATCATGCAAGCTAAAGCACCCAACATGTAGAGCATAACATGACGAACACGTGGACATATCATTTGCATCATTTGGATAAACATGCACCAAGTTATCACATTGCAAAGATGGCATGAAAACAACTACTAACATCAGTTTATAACAAGTAGCACTCTTCTCATGAAGATTAAGACATCTAGATGATCTCAAACATGCATGGCACAATGGAACAAAACGTAGTGCAAGTCTCCACGATCATTTTGACATATCATTTGCTGAAATCGGACCAACACACAAAAAGTTATCATCAAAACAAAACTGCATCAGGAACTTAAAACTGCCAGGGACTTCATGGGAAAAAGGAACAACCTCAGGGTCAAACGGGGTCAACGGGCGGCGGTGGTCAACCGGGCCCGCGGGTCAACGGCTGACGGATCGGGCCGGATCCGGCCCAGAAGGCTAACGGGCCTAGGGTTTCGGCCCACCTAGGGCTTCCAGCGGCTGGGGACGGGATCGGGTCCCGATCTCCCGATCGGTGGCGGCGGCGACCAGCCTGGCCGGCGGCTGGCTGGGCCGGCGAGGGAGGCGGCGGCCTGAGGCGACGGGGCCGGCGGGAGGAGGCGCGCGGCCGGGGAGGCGGCGAGCGCCGCCGGCGGAGGCGGTGGCCCGACGGCGGAGGGGCTGGAGCGGCGGGGACGACACCGACCAGTGAGGCCCGCGGTGACGGCAATGCGCGGCGAGGCCGGCGGTGGAGAGCTGGCGCGGCGGCGGCGAGATCCGGGGAAGAAGATGACGGGCGGGCCCACTCGTCGGACGAAAGCGCAGTTCCGGCACTACGCAAGCACGGAGAAGAACTTCGGAAGCACGATTTCCTGGGACGTCGGAAGCACGGATTTTCAACGGTGGAAGCACCGCGGATCAACGGTGGAAGCACCGGCGGCGAACTGTGGAAGCATTAGGGTTTCTGGACGCGAAAATTGGGGGAGATGGACGTTTATATAGGCACAAGGAGCTAGGGTTGTCCAAATGAGGTGAGGTTTTCGGCCACGTGATCACAATTGGATGGCCTAGATGAAGGGAGGGGTTTGGGTTGGTTTGGTGGGCTGTTGGAGGGGTGCCTTGGGCCTCAAAGAGGAGGTACTTTCAGCCCACGAGAATAACTATTGGAGAAGCAAACGAACTCCAAACACGACGAGATTTGACAGGAGGGTTACACACAACAAAACAACATCGCACGACAAGTCTCACGCCAAACCGGAAACATTACACGGCCAAACACAAAAGTAGGCCTCGGGGATGCCACGGACACGTGAGAGAGCTCCGGAAGTCGAAACGGACAACGGGAAGAAACAAGTGGGACCAGATGCAAACGACAACACAAATGCAATGCGATGCACATGACTACAAGATATGGATGAATACACACACGCAACACGACAAAACGACGAAAAACCTGAAAAGACGAAGAACTCGAAATGGAATAGATGGAGTCAAACATATATATATTGCCCAAAAGGGAAATTATTACATCCGGGGCATTACAAACTCTCCTCCACTACAAAAAGATCTCGTCCCGAGATCTAGGACTGGAAAAAGGAAGGGTACTCGGAACGAAGGTGATCTTCTCGTTCCCACGTAGCTTCTCGGTCGGTATGGTGTGACCACTTGACTTTCAAGAATTTGATGGACTTGTTGTGGGTCTTGCGCTCAGTTTCTTCGAGAATAGCAACTGGGTGCTCTCGGTAAGACAAGTCTTGTTGAAGATCAATCTCTTCAAACGGAATCATGCGTTCATGAGTCTTGAAGCACTTGCGGAGTTGAGACACATGAAACACATCATGAACATTGGCGAAGTTGGAAGGTAGCTCAACTTGATAGGCTAGATCGCCTCTTTTGCCAAGGATCATGAAAGGCCCGACGTATCTAGGAGCAAGCTTTCCTTTGATACCGAATCTTTGGGTGCCTTTCATAGGAGAAACACGGAGATAGACATGATCCCCAATTTTGAAGGCCAAATCACGATGCTTGCCGTCATAGTAGCTCTTCTGACGCGACTGAGCGGCCTTGAGATTCTCACGTATGACTTTGCACATTTCTTCGGCTTCTGAGATCAAGTCATTGCCAAGAAGTTGACGTGCACCAGTCTCGGACCAGTTGAGAGGGGTACGACACTTTCTACCATAGAGGATTTCAAATGGAGCTTTGCCGGCACTTGCTTGGAAGCTGTTGTTGTAAGAGAACTCGGCAAATGGAGGCAATCTTCCCATCTCATGCCAAAAGATATGACACATGCTCTGAGCATGTCTTTTAGAATCTGATTCACTCTCTCGACTTGACCACTAGTCTGAGGGTGAAAAGCAGTGCTGAAACGGATCTTAGTGCCCATGGCAGACTGAAAGGAGTCCCAGAACTTAGAGGTGAACAAACTTCCACGGTCTAAGGAGATAACTTGAGGAATGCCACGTAAAGACACAATTCTGGAAGTGTACAACTCTGCCAATTGAGCTGCATTGATGGATTCTTTGACTGGAAGGAAGTGAGCGACTTTGGTAAGCTTGTCAATCACCACAAAAATAGAATCATTACCTCTCTTGGACTTAGGAAAACCAGTGACGAAATCCATTTCAATGTGGTCGAATTTCCACTCGGGAATAGGAAGAGGTTGGAGAAGACCGGCTGGACGTTGATGCTCTGCCTTCACTCTTCTGCAGACATCACATTCATTCACGAATTGGGCAATCTCCCTTTTCATGCGTGTCCACCAGTAAGATTGCTTGAGGTCTTGGTACATCTTGGAACTGCCGGGATGAATGGAAAGGAGGGAATCATGTGCTTCTTCCATTATGAGCTTCCTGTGATCACCTTTGGGAACCACAAGTCTGTCCTCGAAGAACAAGGTATCTCTCTCATCAACGCGATATCACTTGTATTTGGGAGTACCCTTTGCAATACCATATTTCACTTTCTGCACCATAGCATCACTGAGTTGGGCCTCACGGATCTGATCTTCCAAGGTAGGAGCAACTTGAAGATTTGCAAGAAAACCTTGCGGAACAACTTGGAGGTTGAGTTTCCTGAATGCTTCACAAAGCTCAGGCTGGAACGGCTTGATAAGGAGGCTGTTGCAATATGCCTTTCTGCTCAAAGCATCTGTAATCACATTCGCCTTGCCCGGTGTGTATTCAATGTTGGGATCATACTCTTGGATCATTTCAACCCAACGAGTCTGGCGGAGGTTCAGATTCGGCTGTGTGAAGATGTACTTCAAGCTCTTGTGATCGGTGAAGATGTTGACTTTTCTGCCCAACAGAAGGTGTCTCCACGTAATCAAAGCATGTACCACAACTGCTAGTTCAAGATCATGTGTGGGGTTGTTCTTCTCACTTGGCTTCAGTTCACGAGAAGTGTATGCCACAATTCTCTTGTCCTGCATAATCACACCACCAAGTCCTTGAAGAGAAGCATCACAAAATACTTCGTAGGGCTTGGACTCATCTGGAGGAGTAAGAACTGGAGCAGAGACGAGCTTTTCTTTGAGAGTTTCGAATGCCACTTCACAATCTGGAGACCAGTAGTACTTGACATTCTTCTGCAGCAAGTTGGAAAGAGGCTTGGCAATCTTGGAGAAGTTCTCAACGAACCTTCTGCAATAGCTGGCAAGACCAAGAAAGCTTCGGAGTTGCTTGACGTTCTGAGGAGGTTCCCAGTTGACAATTGCTCCAGCTTTCTCGGGGTTTACCGCAATACCATCAGCGGAGATGATATGGCCCAGATACAAGACCTTATCGAGCCAAAATTTGCATTTGGAGAACTTGGCATAGAACTTATGTTCACGGAGTCTGTCGAGAACCAGACGGAGGTGCTTTTCGTGATCCTCTTCGTTTTTGGAGAAGACCAAAATGTCATCCAGATACACAAGCACAAACTCGCCGGTGTAGGTGTTGAAAATGTAGTGCATCATTCTCGAGAAGGTAGGTGGAGCACTAGCGAGACCAAAAGACATGACTGTATACTCATATGAGCCGTAGCTCGTTCTGAAGGCAGTCTTGGGGATATCTTCTTCTCGAATGCAAATCTGGTGATAGCCCATTCGGAGATCGAGCTTAGAGAACACTTTAGCTCCTTTGAGCTGCTCGAACAATTCATTGATGTTGGGGAGCGGATACTTGTTCTTTATTGTCTTCTTGTTCAATGGTCGGTAATCGACGCAAAGGCGCTCCGTGCCATCCTTCTTCTTGACAAATAAGACACCACAGCCCCAAGGAGACGTACTAGGCCTGATCAGACCCATACGCTCTTGTTCATCAAGCTGTTTCTTCAACTCCTTCAACTCTTTAAGAGAGAGCTTGTACGGACGCCGGCATGCTGGCTCAGTACCAGGCTCGAGTTCAATGACGAATTCCACTTGACGGTGTGGAGGCATGCCTGGAAGTTCTTCAGGAAAGACGTCTTCGTATTCGTTAACCACCGAAATTTGAGATATGGCATTAATCTCGCCCTTGTCATTGAGAGAGAAAAGCCTGATTGTGTTATCCCGAGAGGCGAAGATAATCACATCTTCATCAGGATAAGTAATCTTGACTTCCTTATTTGCACAATCAATGTGAGCATCATGCTGAGAAAGCCAATCCATCCTGAGGATGAGGTCGATATCGGAATTGCCAAGAACCACCAGAGAGGCCAGAAATCGATAATCACCTATGCGAATAGAAACATCTGGAGCATATAATCTAGAAGTCATGCATTTCCCCGGAGAAGTAATTTGCAACTCCTTTGGTAAGGCCATGGTGCCCACATTGTACTTGGATGCAAATGGGAATGACATGACGGAATGTGATGCACCAGAATCAAACAACACTTTAGCAGGTTTAAGGTTAACTGGAAGGTTACCCAAAATGACATCAGAAGAATTCTCCGCTTGTGCTGCATTCATCAGATTCACCCTTGCTGCCTTTGGATCATGCTTGACAATAGCTGTAGTGACAGGTGGAGGAGGCGGAAGGCGCCTTGGGTTGTTGCACTTGTTGGAATAATGACCCTTCTGGCCACACTTGTAGCAAGTCACCTCAGAAAGTGGACGAGTAGGAGGAACACTTGGTCTTGGAGCTTGGAACTGCGACTTGGACTGCTTGCTTGGGTTAGGTGGGTGGGAGAAAACACGACCACCAGAGTTCTTGTTGTTGTTGTTGTTGTAGGGAGCTCGGATCACTGGAGGAGGTGGAAGCCAAAATTTATGTTGCTTCGCGACCACTTGAGAAGATGAGGAGGAGTGAACGGCATCTCGGATCCTCTTTTTGGAAGCCTCCATCTTGAGCTGGGCTGCCTCTTGCTTAAGCGCCATGTTATAGAATTTGTCAAACTCATCAGGCTCGAACAAGGTGAGAGCAAGTTGAAGTTCATCCTTGAGACCTCCACGGAACTGATAGATCTTGCTCTTGGCATCTGGCATGTCTTGCTTGGCATAGCGGGCAAGGTTTTGGAACTTAACATTATACTGGTAGACAGTCATAGAGCCTTGCTTCAGGTTGCGGAATTGCTCACGCATACCCTCGATGACACTTGTTGGAATGTGGTGAGAGCGAAAGTCCTTGCAGAAATCATCCCAAGAGATCACACGCCCTTCTCTGGAGTCTTTGTACTGCTGCCACCAATCAGCTGCTTGGTCCTTGAGTTGGAAGGCTGCAAATTTCACATAGTCCTCAGGCCTTACGTTGCTGCACTCAAAATGCTTCTTGATATCGGTAATCCAATCTTCAGCATCGAGAGGGTCGACACAGTAATTGAAAGCCTTTGGTTGATTAGCCAAGAACTGGTTGAGCGTAGCATGGTGCTGTTGGTTGAAGAGATTGCCTTGGTTCCCTGGAGCACCCTGATTTGCTTGATTTGCTTGCATCTACTGCATCATCTGCATCAACATCTGGGTGTTCTGGTTCGTAGTCTGCATAATCGCTCTCCAGGCCTCAGACGGAGGAGGAGGGGAAGGAGGACGATCTGGAACCTCTTAACCCTCTGGGTTAGCGTTGGGAACCCGTTTCGGAGCCATCCTGCAAGAGATGACCACCAATCAGCAATTGATTGAAAGAAGATATAAGCTGAAACAACGGCTAGAAATGCAACATAGTCTTCACAAGAATCATTCGAACAAGAGGAACGAATGAAATTCTCAGTTTAATGATAACAACAATCGTCACGAGAAGCCACTGGGAGACAAAAGGTAAATAAGAAAAACAACAAGGTACAGATGGAACAAACACAAGATAGGAGCTTCGTTCGACATCTTTGTGCTGAAAGCTTATGAAACATGTTACGAAAGGGTTTTGTAATCCCCGGATCAGCATAGCCAAGGACCCTTTAAGATGCAACTCCCGATCGGAACATCGGCCATAAAACCACTTCACTCAATGTAGAACCCCGAACTCCGTAACCTGCATTCGTTGGAAGAATGCCTATGATCTACTGGATGCACCCACCTATTAATTTTCAAAAGTTTCCAGTTATGCAATCAGGTGTTGGGGATACAGGGGAAGCATCACGCACACAACTCTAATCCTACATCCAGCTGTATCCATCCTTCAACACATAACCAGTTGTTTTCGGAAACCGTCTACCTCGGACCTTCGAAAAACATCCACTATACAAAGCTATGGCAATACTCCCGAACTACCTCCCCAGTACTGGGTGATGTCGGGGTTATCTTGCCACTAACCGTATAGGAGAGTTTTCGATGTCGGCCGTCTTAAGTATTCTAGTACTGCAACGATATGTTTGTGACGACAATACCCCGAAGCTCAACTCCCCGAGATACTGCCACAACCCCTAATGTCAGGAGGCATCGAGAACAATATTCTCGTCACAATGACATCGAAACAATCCAACAATACTCGCGAGATTCCTAAAAAGAATTTGGTGCAATTTTTGAAAGTAGAAGAGGCAAGAGTAGTCGTCAGGAGTCCTCACCAGAATGAAAAGAGACGAGGAGCAAAGAAATCCTACTCTCCGATATAAATATAGGACTCAAAACATTTTAAGTGTGTGCCTAGACTCAACCGTCAACGATTCGATCAATCAGTGGGGGCTTCAAGGTCGGAGAAGGCTCTGATACCAACTTGTAATGCCCAGGATGGGACTATATCTCCTACGTGTCGAGGCACGACTTAAAGATATAAGCCCATTCTGGAATGAACGCAAGTTTGGTACCTTTGCACATCTCATGTAAAAATAGGGATGGAAAACTGAAATGATAGTTGGCTTACACTCGCCACGTCACAAAAATACATTACATGTTCAAACATCATTCAGATAAACATCACAGCCCATCTAAGGGTAAAGATGACAAGATACCAAACATAACATTAAACCACAGCTCTAGATCGAATCCTAGTAGAAGCTCTACTGATCAACCGGATAGTTCACATAGTAACGGCTACGCTCCTCGTCGTACTCCCAGTCTAGCTCGGTACCATCGCCTGTGTAGCTCACCATCGTACCTGCATCTGGTGTGGTGAAGTAACTGTGAGCCACAGAGGACTCAGCAATCCCGTTCCCGGGTAACACGACTATCCCAACCTTGGGTGAGGAACAAGGCTGAAGAAAGAATAAGAGGTTGCAGCAGCACTAGCCTAGCTTACGTAAAAGAGAGCAAGAAGAGAAGGTGCCTCGGTCGAGAGATGATCACGAAGTGATCCTAACTAGCAAGTCAAACATAACCCCACCGTGTTCATCTCCCGAAAACCCTTTCGGAAAATGACCGTCACGGTACTCACGCTGGTAGTGTATTGGAACATGGTGTCAAGTTTTCTACAACCGGATATTAACAAGCTCCCATCTGCCACATAACGACGGGCACGGCTTTCGAAAGTTCATAACCCTGCAGGGGTGTTCCAACTTGGCCCATGACAAGCCCACGATCCGCGGAGTCGCAACTCCAAAGTGGGAAGGCCCGAGTATCCTCGGAATCCCGTGCTCAAGATACTCCGTCTAAGGCAAGGATAATCCAGCAAAACCTCCCGGCGTGCCGACACCCTGACAATAGCCGCGCGTATCTAGTCTCAGGCCACGACCGGATGAGACATCCTACACGTGTATACCAATCCTCGAGTTTCCTCGTGGTGGCCCCGCAGTCCGCTCAGTTCGGACCAACACTCATGTGGAGCACTGGCCCGGGGGTTGTTGATTAAGAACTCGGGTTTGCAAGACTCTATGCAAGTTTTTAGTTATTAGGCAAATAGTACATATGTTGGGATTTGCTGGAAAAGACTTAGCACTTAGCGGTTTATCGAGGGGGTCCCATAACCCCAACCGTGTGAGGAACGCATAATCAAGGAACATAACACCGGTTTATACGGTTCCTAGGGCGGCATGAGTGGAACAAAACACCAAGCAAAAGGCTTAGCCTTCCACCCATTACCAATATATAGATGATTTCATTTAATAATTGATATAGTGTGATATCCCAACAAGCTTCAACAAGAAGCAAGAATCTTCGATCTTCTCCTGCAACTAACAATGCAATAAGAGGGGCTGAGCGAAGCGTACTTAGCCAATCAAAGGTTTGCATAGGTAGGGTGGTTAAACAGGTTCATGGTTACAATACGAGGCTGACAGGAAAAACATGGGCATCTAGGCAAAACTATAGAGCGATACTTCTAGCAATAGGCAAAGATAGTAATGGTATCCGGGTTCGGTCATCTTGCCTGAAGAGTTGTCGATGGGATCGTAAGAGAGCTCCTCGTTCTCAACCTCGGTAGTAACCTCGTGCTCGTACTCGTACTCAGCTTCTGGCTCTACTCAACACAAACACACAAGGCATGAAATTCAACAAGATGCAATGCGCAGAAAAATTACTGGATGCATGGCTGATGCAGTATGGAAGCAAAACAGATGCACTATGGAAGCACAGAAAGTCTACATAGGAAGCACAGTGTTACAGCACAAGGAGCATGGCAATTTGTATTCAAGAAAAAAATACTCCAAAACATGATAACAATAGGATAATATGAATCTACATGCAAAAACACACAAGTTACATATAGGACTTGCTCAAAACGGAGCAATGGGCTAAAAGATACACCCGAATCAATAAACATGCGCAAGCTGAAATAACAGCCACATAGCAACTTCGGAGCAAGAGACAAATGGCCTACAGCACTCAAACATCATGGCAAGGAGCATGGACATAAACTAGACATATCCTACAGCAAACAAGTCCATTGGAGCATCCCCAAAGGAGCCATGGATCAATAGCAACAAGCTATGACATAATGAACATGACAACAAAAACCTGACAGCAGTAATTTGTTGCAACTTGGGAGCAAGAGTTAAATATGCTACAACCACTCAAATAAGTATGTGAGAGCATGAATGGATAGCCAACAATATATACAACAAGGAATCATCAAGAGTCACCCCAAATCTAGCATGGATTGGCCTAGAACAACAAGCAAACATGGCATCTGGAAATTACAGATTCCAGACTTAGTGAAATTTCACTAAGTGCTAAAACAGTAGTAACATCATGGCATCTTTGAGAGCAAGTTTAAGTCACCTCAAGGCATATCAAGACAAGTGGTTTGCACCCCAGCAAAGTACCCATGATGGTGAAGCCAAAACATCTAAGCATGCATCAAGGAGACAAACACATCAAGAGCAACGAGCTCCTCAACTAGGCATCTCGTAACAAGTTTAACAATATAACAACCACATACACATTTGCAACAGAGATAAACATGGCAAGATGAAATCTATCATGCAAGCTAAAGCACCCAACATGTAGAGCATAACATGACGAACATGTGGACATATCATTTGCATCATTTGGATAAACATGCACCAAGTTATCACATTGCAAAGATGGCATGAAAACAACTACTAACAGCAGTTTATAACAAGTAGCACTCTTCTCATGAAGATTAAGACATCTAGATGATCTCAAACATGCATGGCACAATGGAACAAAACGTAGTGCAAGTCTCCACGACCATTTTGACATATCATTTGCTCAAATCGGACCAACACACAAAAAGTTATCATCAAAACAAAACTGCATCAGGAACTTAAAACCGCCAGGGACTTGGTGGGAAAAAGGAACAACCTCAGGGTCAAACGGGGTCAACGGGCGGCGGCGGTCAACAGGGCCCGCGGGTCAACGGCTGGCGGATCGGGCCAGATCCGGCCCAGCAGGCTAACGGGCATAGGGTTTCGGCCCACCTAGGGCTTCCAGCGGCTGGGGACGGGATCGGGTCCCGATCTCCCGATCGGTGGCGGCGGCGACCAGCCTGGCCGCCGGTTGGCCGGGCCGGCGAGGGAGGCGGCGGCCTGAGGCGATGGGGCCGGCAGGAGGAGGCGCGCAGCCGGGGACGCGGCGAGCACCGGCGGCGGAGGAGGGGCTGGAGCGGCGGGGACGGCACCGGCCGGTGAGGCCCGCGGCGGCGGCGATGCGCGGCGAGGCCGGCGGCGGAGAGCTGGCGCAGCGGCGGCGAGATCCGGGGAAGAAGATGACGCGCGGGCCCACTCTTCGGACGGAAGCGCAGCTTTGGCTCTACGGAAGCACGGAGAAGAACTTCGGAAGCACGATTTCCTGGGACGTCGGAAGCACGGATTTTCAACGGTGGAAGCACCACGGATCAACGGTGGAAGCACCAGCGGCGAACTGTGGAAGCATTAGGGTTTCTGGACGCGAAAATTGGGGGAGATGGACGTTTATATAGGCACAAGGAGCTAGGGTTGTCCAAATGAGGTGAGGTTTTCGGCCACGCGATCACAATTGGATGGCCTAGATGAAGGGAGGGGTTTGGGTTGGTTTGGTGGGCTGTTGGAGGGGTGTCTTGGGCCTCAAAGAGGAGGTACTTTCAGCCCACGAGAATAACTGTTGGAGAAGCAAACGAACTCCAAACGCGACGAGATTTGACAGGCGGGTCTACACACAACAAAACAACATCGCACGACATGTCTCACGCCAAACCGGAAACGTTACACGGCCAAACACAAATGTAGGCCTCGGGGATGCCACGGACACGTGAGAGAGCTCCGGAACTCGAAACGGACAACGGGAAGAAACGAGTGGGACCGGATGCAAACGACAACACAAATGCAATGCGATGCACATGACTACAAGATATGGATGAATACACACACGCAACACGACAAAACGACGAAAAACCCGAAAAGACGAAGAACCCGAAATGGAATAGATGGAGTCAAAGATATATATATATATATATATATATTGCCCAAAAGGGAAAGTATTACATCCGGGGCATTACACGATGCCAGCGTCGAGCTCCTCCAAACGGGCGGCATCTGGCTGGCCGGACGTGCTGGAGGAGTTGGTGGACAACTCCGCCATCATTGATGGGTACCGCACTCTTATTAGTGCGGTCATGCAGGGTGTTTGGTTCGTCCAATCCAGACCAAACGACGCTATCCAAGGCCTTCTGATAGGCTTTGAGGTTAGTCAAGTAATACTCTTTTCATACAGATTGGATGTATGCCATATCTATAGTAGCCCCCAAGACTCTGGACGGTTTGTGACAAAACCCTATGGAGGATCCTGTTATACATGCCATTATCTGAAGAGGCACGGATTTTTGAATGTCACTGGCATCTACTTTGGCTGCGGCTTCTAATGTTGCAGCACTGGAGGAGATGGATCAGAAGCTCAAGCATTCGAAGAACGAGCTTGATCTTGTCAACAAGTGGCTTGATGAGGCGCAAGGTAAGGCCTTTGAGAAGATGTGTAATTATTTAGTGTCGGGCATTGGCAATCCGAACTACGTGTTGATCCTTAATGTGACGATTTTATAGCTGCGGCCGCCGAGGTTGAGGGCTTGAAAGGAGCTTTAAAGAAGGCCGAAGCAGATGCGGTTACGAAGAAGGTGGCGACTGACAACGCCGTGGCCGAGCTCGATAAGGTTAAGCTCGCTGGGGCGCAGCACGAGGCTCGAGTAGCCGAGGTGGAAGTGGAGCTCAAGGGTGTCGTCAAGAAGTTTAAGGCTCTTGAAAAGGAGCATGGGGAGCGATCATCCCGGCTGTCCAAGGCGGAGAAGGAGATCCAGGAGGCGAGGACCGAAGTGTGAGGTGTCCGGGAGGAGCTCCGCCAAGTCAGGCAAACTGCAAATGGTAAGAAATACTTACTGCAGCGTGTGTTTGGAGGCAACCAGTTAGTCCTACTAACGCGGGTCTGGCGCTCCCCAGGCGTCTTCACCGATCTTCCGAAGAGTGTGGCAGCCGCCATGGATCATTTTGCCACTCACGAGGAGGACTCCGAGCAACGGTTGTTTTGGTCTTAGTTTGTAGCCTCCGAGCGTCCTCCCCTCCTCAGCAACCAGAAGAAGCAACTGATGGAGCTGCATCGGAAGTCCGAGCTGGCACTAAAGGATCCGTGTGTCTAGCTGTGGCCGGCCGAGCCAATTCACGAGAGCTACTTAGGCTTAGTGTAGAGGCTGCAGGACGCGCCACTCCGCATTGACGCCGTGAAGCGATCGACATGCCTTGAGGGGGCTAGGCTGGCATTTTCCAAGACCATGGTGCACTGGCCAAAGGACATGGCCACTGGTCCTACGCCCAAGGGAAAGGAGCATCACCGCCCAGAGCTATATTATGCCCAGGTGATGAATGGCGCGCGGGCGATAGAGGGCCGATGTTCAAAAGATATAATGTTGGAATGACTTTGTATCAATTGGACCCTTATGTTTTATGATGCATGCCTTATTTTGTCTTGCCGTTTTTTAATTTTGACTCCTGTGCGGCCGTATGTTTATTTTAAAAGATACTAGTCATCGGCTTCACCCCCCAAGTAAATATCACGAGGGGTGTTTGTCGCCGCACTGTTACCCTTAGCCAACGTGTTGGAATTCGGAGGCGGTAGTGGGTGAGCCAAACTAGGCAATCAGATTATTCGGTTTCATCACTTTCACTCCGCATTAAGAGCTTGATTGTGGCGGTAGTGATTAGCCCCCGGTGATGTACTTGGGGGACTATACATGTCCATTCCGATCACATGGTTTGTGTTAAGAGGAACCCTACGTGTGATACATGAAATCGTTGACCAGTTCACGCTTACTATGAAGATCCGTTTTCGGCTTTCTCCTCCTGGGGTACTTGACTGGGCTAGCCAGAAGCACACTCGCATGGGTTCTCCCTTTACCCTCGTAGCCGAACATGTGGAACATAAGGGGTAAACACACGAGCCGGGCAACCCAACTTTGGACCCAAGACATAGTTTGGAACTTGATGCATATAGTGCAATATCCGAGATGCCAAACACTCTGTGGGAGGCGGTGTCTAACTTCTTATGTAGAGCTGATGAGGAAATCCTGCTCTTTTCAAGTGAATTGTATCACCATGCCGGCATGTTCAAAGAGCACAGTACATGGTGAAGTCGTTGAGCGGTTGTTGGTGTTGAGCTCGTGACATTCACGTTCTGGTTGTTGACGGTGTCGATGCCGATGTGTTCTTGCCGAAGATGGTAGCTCGAAAGGATGTTCACTTGAGCGTCTTCTCGGAGATGAGGGAGACCTCTTGGTGGTCTTGATGAGGGCGTTGAGTTCCTCCATTTGAGCATCCATGTTGGCGTGCTAGTGGTTCTTCATGGCATCGAACTTGTCGTTGTTGGTGTAGACCGAAGTAGATGAAATGATTTGCCTATCCATCACTAGACTCAAGTAGAGGTGAGTAGAAAATGAGATATACAATACCAAGTTACCTTTTCTCAATGTTGAGGATGTATCTCATTTCACTCAATGTGAATTGAAAGAATAGTGGAATTGGTACCGGACTTGTTCACTCACACCTATCAAGTAAAGCTTATCGAGTAGCTTGGTTAGGATAAGTGGTACAAAAATTTAATGCAATTGTTAGAAAGTGTCAATAATGTTGAAAGCGATTCACAAATTTGCAAGCGAAACAAGTAGACCAATAGCAAAGAATGGCACACGGAAACACACACACGGATAAATAAATGGGGTCGTGCAACCAAGGAATGAGCACAAAATGTGGAGTCCACGAAAAACGCTCGTGTTGCACAACACTAGAGAGACGCTAGCCGATTGCTCAATAGGCGGATACGAACTTGTGCACTACCTATATGAGACAAAATGTAGCGACTTCCTATCACAAGTATGTTATGTATGTATGATGTTCCGGTGCTTTGAGCACAAGATGATCCAAGATGATCAAGTATGATATGATATTTTGTGATTCTATGGCTCTTGCTTACAAGCTTCTTTGTTTTTCTCTTTTGCTTAAAAGCTTATTACCTTTTTTTTGTATGGCGAAATGCACGAACCAAGATAGCAATTGTATACATGCGGGAACAATCTTGTGACACAAGAGATGATATGATGATACCAAGATGACATGGTATGTATGCAATGGAAGCACAGATCTATGATCACTAATGTGCACAAGTAACGTTGCCGGCAATACTCAAAGGCTAGTCTGGATAGGCAAGTGACGCAAAATGGGCTATGGGTTAACAATGCAATGGCAAAGGGGATATACAATGATGTCGTCGAGGTTACCGTCCGATGATGATGATGAGAAGTTGTACTCTTGATGTAGAACTGTTCCTAATTAGCCGAAACACCTTAGGAAACGGAAAAACCACAACTCAAAATCTCAACGACAAACGTCAAATGTTGGTAGCGGACAAGCGGTGGTGGTTGCGGAATTGTTGGTCGAAACCCGATCAAAATGGTTATGGTGGCGGGAGGGTATGATGGGCTATACACAGTGTCAGAGTTGAAGTCACGGTCCCTAAGTAGCCACAACACCTTAGGAGACACGAGCCATAACTCAAACAAGCTCGATAAAATTGGGTTAAGTTAGGTTGGTAATGTATAGTGGCCAATGGGTATACGGAAATGGTGGTTGTGGTTGATGAAGAATCAATTTTCCCTAAGTAGCCTATACACCTTACGAGACTCAAATCACTATTCAAGCAACCACTAATGCGATGAGGAACAAAATGGGTTAGGTTGCGGAAGGCTATGGTGGCTATGCGGATTATATGGTGGAAGACCTAGGAAAACTTGCCAAATTTGAGAACATTTGATGGAGTCAAATGATTATGCTAGTATTTTTGTCGTATGGGGATGCCAAGAGCTTCAAAATTATCTAAAGAACGTCAAAATCGGAGTTTGTATGAATTAGTTATTGACAAAACAAGAATCAGCCGAAGTCAAAATCTAGAGGTACCGGACGTCTGGAAAGTAGCGGATGTCCGGTGACCGGACGTCCGGAAATCGTCGGAAATCCGTTATTTTCTTCAGTTAGGTGGTTCCGGTCGTCCGGTGGATGACGGGCGTTTGGTGCTTCGTGGGGGTCCAGACGTCCGGGAAAACACCGATCATCCGGTGGGTCAGGGTCAACGCGAGATGCGAGTTTTGGGACGCGATTTTGGGCGAAAAATGGAGATTTGGGGCTCGAAATTGATGAGATTTCATTGGTGAAAGATGGGGAAACTTGGGAAAATGCTAGATCCACTGGAAACCAAGCAAATTCATGGATCAAAATAAAGAAAAGATCATCAAACCAACAAATCACAAAAAATGGGGCTATTTTTTATGGGGAATTTTCGAATTTGGGGAAGAACACAACAAAAGAAGGCTAGAAAATGGTGAGGGCGCTCCAAATTCGTGATAATCCGTGGATCTAGATACCAAGATGATGTAGGTTGGATACCCTCAGGCTGATCTTTCACGAAATGGAGGGGATCCCACGAAGAACACGATGAACACGGGGAGAAACAGGGACAAATCACAAGGGAAAACAATGAAGAACAAGTCCAATCACACATCCACTAGACTAACAAAACATAGATCACAAGATACATGAACAACGAAGGGAAAGATACAAGGTAGAGTTCGTCCCAAATCCAATGCAGATGGGGGCTTGAATCCTAGACGGATCTTCCCTTGCGGGGTCCTGATGATATCCCGCAGGATCTTCTCCTAGATGGAGGTCTTGGCCTCGAATGGAGTAGTAATCTCTCTCTCTCTCTCTCTCTCTCTCTCAAGAGTAGAGTGGTAGGAGCAAAGCTCACCTAAGAATGAGCTGTCATAGTTTCTAACCCTAGAAATGAGGTGGGGAAGGAGTATATATAGTCTTAGCCATGAAGGGGTAAGTGGGGAAAGGGATACATGGCCAAAAGGCC
Organism: Secale cereale; assembly: GCA_902687465.1. Taxonomy (NCBI): domain Eukaryota; kingdom Viridiplantae; phylum Streptophyta; class Magnoliopsida; order Poales; family Poaceae; genus Secale; species Secale cereale. Next base: position 394,433,044 of record LR738712.1, on the reverse strand, counting down.
AGGCTGTGTGCAGACAGGTACTAGACGTCCGGTCGGTGTCGGACGCCCGACGGCTCGCAGGGGTTCGGACGCCCGGAGGCAATCGGGCGTCTGCTATTTCGGTTCTGGACAGGTACATCAGTCGTCCGGTCGATGTCGGTCATCCGGGGCGCTGGGACTTGTCGGACATCTGGTGTCATGCCGGTCGTCCGGTCACTATAGAGAGTCGGACGTCCGGTGGCACCTGGGTCATCCGGCCGTTGTAGACTCTGCAGCTCCGTCTTCTTCCGTCTTCGCTTCCACGCTTCCCTCACGGGTGGTGTAGGTGTTCCTTGGTGCTTGCACTCCTCCTCGTCGTCCGTGAAGCTTTGACAATACCTATGCATGCACACGGGTGGAGTGTCAAGTAGTATACCATCCTCGAAGGGGTCTAGTGAACACGTGTAAAGGAGATGATTCACCTTTATGTTTGAGAAGTAGAGGTCGCCTATGTCACTTGCCAAATGGACTCTTGACATGGTGATGTCCGCAGGATGCTCCGCATCATGTTGCAAGCTTACTTATAACTGAGGGAGAATCAAGTGCAGAGTGTGATGGCAATTCCTTACCTCCCCTCGTCTTTGAATGAAACATCTTGGTTCTGTCATGCTTCAGATTACTCATAGTGATAAATGATAATAATCCCAAGTTACTCAACAAATATAGCTATGCTCCCCAACAACGACGCCGGAAAATGTTCTTGATAACCCACAAGTATAGGGGACCACAACAATTTTCGAGGGTAGAGTATTCAACCCAAATTTATAGATTCGACATAAGGGGATCCAAAGAATATTTGCAAGTATTAGCAACTGAGTTGCCAATTTAGACACACCTGCAGATTAAATATCTGCAACAAAGTGATCAGTAGCACAGTAATATGATAGTTTTGATAGTGGTGGTAACAACAGTAGTAACGGTAACAGTGATAGCAATGATTTTGTAACAGTTGTATCAGTAACAATAGTAGTAACTTAGCAAGAACAATATGTAGGAAATTCATAGGCATTGGATTGGATGATATTCATCATATAACAGTCATAACCTCGGGTGATACAAAACCAGCTCCATTTTATAAATATAAAGTAGGCATGTATTAAATAAATAGTCATACGTGCTTATGGAAAGAACTTGTATAACATCTTTTGTCCTACCCTCACGTGGCAGCGGGGTCCATAAGGAAACCAAGGGATATTAAGGCCTCCTTTTAATAGAGAACTGGAACAAAGCATTAACACATAGTGAATACATGAACTCCTCAAACTATGATCACCGGAAAGTATCCCACTTACTGTCACACTGGGGTTTACGGATCATAACACGTAATAGGTGAATATGACTTGCAAGATCGGATCTAGAGCATAAATATAATGGTGAAAGCACAAAACAGTTCAAATATGAAATCATGGCACCCGGCCCCAAAGTGTCAAGCATTAAGCATGGCATAGTCATAACAACATCAATCTCAGAACATAACGGATGATAGGGATCAAGCCCTGACAAAACTAACTCGATTACATGATGAATTTCATCCAACTCCTCACCGACCAGTGAGTCTACGAAGGGATTACTCACTCCTAGTGAGGAGCATCATGGAGTTGGTGATGAAGGAGGGTTGGTGATGACAAAGATCTAAGATCCCCCCCTCTCCGGAGCCCCAAATGGACTCCAGATCTGGCCTCCCGATGAAGGACAGGAGGCGGCGGCGGTATCGTGAAATGGGATAATTCTTCCTGCCTGATTTCTCTCTCCAAATATGGGTATTTAAGGAGTCAGAGATAGGGTCTACGGGGCCACCAGGTGGGTACAACTCACCTGGGCGTGCCAGCAGGGGGCATGCTCTGGTGGGTTGTGCTCAACCATGGGCCCCCTCTGGTGGTTCTTGGCTCCAGTATTTTTCTTTTATTGTAAAACAATTCTCCAATTTTTTTTGATGAATATTGAGAACTTTTATTTCTGCACAAAAACAACACCATGGTTGTTCTACTAAAAACAACGTCTATTCGGGTTAGTTTCTGTCAAATCATGCAAATTAGAGTCCAAAACAAGAGTAAAAGTGTTAGGAAAAGTAGATATGACAGAGACGTATCAACTCATAATTTGTCGACAATGGAAAATGTTCTTGATGACCCACTTCCTATTGATGATAGTTTTCCTGATGAGTAATTAGCTGTTATAAATGCTTCTCATAATATTCCTTGGTATGTAGACTATGCTAATGACATTGTTGCTAAATATATACTACCTAGTTTAACATACCAACAAATGAAAAAGTTCTTCTTTGATTTAACACATTGATTTTGGGGTGACCCACATCTATATAAAGGAGTAGATGGTACTACTAGACGTTTTGTACCTGCGCATGAATAGGAAAAAATCCTACGAAAGTGTCACTCTGACGCATATGGAGGACACCATGCTGAACCCAGAACTACACATAAGGTATTCCAATCTTGTGTTTATTGGCCTACCCTTTTCTAGGGTGCACGTAAATTTGTCCTCCCTTGTGATGAATGTCAAAGAATTGTTAATATTGGTAGATGGGAAATGCCAATGAATTATTCACTTGTTATTGAACTATTTGATGTTTGGGGATTTTCTTATGTGGGAGCATTTCCTTCCTCTAAAGGGTATACGCATATTCTAGTTTATGTTGATTATGTTACTAAATGGGTAGAAGCTATTCCAATTAGTAGTGGTGATCATAACACATCTATTCAAATTCTTAAATAAGTTATTTTCCTGAGGTTTGGAGTCCCTAGATATTTAATGACTGGTGGTGGTTCATATTTTCTTTATGGTGTTTTCCGTAATCTTCTTGCTAAATATGATGTTAACCATAGAATGGTATCTCCTTTTCATCCTCAGTCTAGTGGCATGTTGAATTGAGAAATAGAGAAATCAAATTAATTTTATATAAGTCCGTTAATAGATCTAGAAAGAATTGGTTTAATAAACTTGATGATGCACTATGGGCTTATAGAACTTCTTATAAGAATCATATGGGTATGTTTTCGTATAAAATGGTTTATGGAAAAGCATGTCATTTACCTCTTAAATTGGAACATAAAGCATATTGGCAATTAAAGAACTTAATTATGATTTTTAACATGACAGTGAAAAGAGGTTATTTGATATTAGCTCTCTGGATGAGTGGAGAACCCAAGCCTTTGAAAATGCCAAGTTGTTTAAAGAAAAAGTTAAAAGGTGGCATGACAAAAGAATTCAAAGACGAGAATTCAAAGTGGGTGAGCATGTTCTATTGTACAACTCTAGTTATATATGTTTTGTAGGAAAAGTTTTCTCCAAATGGGAAGGACCCTATATCACCGAAGAAGTTTACCGCTCCACAACTATAAAGATCAATAATGCCGAGGGTACTAATCCGAGAGTGGTTAATGGACAAAGAATTAAGCATTATATCTTAGGTATACCTGTTAATGTTGAAACTAATATTGTTTAAACTATGACACCGGAGGAAAACATAAGAGAGACCTTTCGAAACACTCCAGAACCTTCAAAAGAGAAGGTATGTGATACGATAAGTAAACCGACTCCAAAATTTCCATAAAAATATTTTTTTCTATTCTAGAATATTAGAAAAAAAGAAACAACCAAGGGGACCCATGATGAGGTCACAAGGCAATAGGGTGTGCACTACCCCTTGGGCGCGCCTGGTTGCCTTGTGGGCCCCTCGTGTGCCGTCCCAACTCTGTTTTCTTATGGAATATTTGTTTCACAGGATATTCTTTTAATATATATATGCTCCTCGATGGTTTCATGAACTTATCACATGAATCTCCTCTATCCTTGTTTCGTCCTATTTTCTGATAGATCTAGATCATCATGGCTCCATCAAGTTCGTCCAAGGACATTCTGCGAGAAGTTCATCAACCCTTACCTACCGGAGGGGATGAAACACCCTCGAGCCATTGAGATGCATGAGCGGGTGCTCCACATCTCGGATGTTCAAGGGCCCAAGAATACCGGAGGCGAGGAGGCCAAGCTCGAAGCAGTGGAGTAGGAGATCATCAAGTGTAGAGTGGTGGTGGAGCATAGACTTAATGCGAACCACTCCATGATCACGGAATTTGTTCATGAGCACAAGGTGGATATCAAGGAGATTGGGGATGCCATCTTCAAGATCAATGACCGGATTGATTACCTCCCAGCCCAAGTTTATGACTTATAAAACCGAAAGTTTGAGTATGAAGCAAAATTTAAAGGCATGAGTTTAGCTGCAAGTTTCATGACTCCCTAAACCCATTCATCCTTCTACGATGGAGAGCCTATGCCATGGAAGACGGAGGAAAAGCCCGCTACTTCATCATCACTATCATCACCGAAGAAAGAAACTTGAGTGCATGGGTATGGGTACCACCATAGGCTTGTGTCAAGCTCGGGGGAGGTGCCCCCCGTATCGTATCACCATCACTTTTATTATCTTTATTTATCTTAGTTTGATCCTTAATTATTTTGTGATTTAGAAGAATAGAAGTTTAGTATGTTATATTTTCGAGTGCTTGTTTCACGATCTATATATCTATGTAATTGAGTTGTGAGTTATATAATAAAGAGTAGTTTGAGTTTTGCTTCTTTACTTTTATGTTACAATCTTAGAAATGGAAATAATTAAAAGATCATATGCTAGTCCCATGGAAAGTAATGACTTTATATAAAGAAAGTAAAATTGATCAAATTTGTTGGAAGTTAACAGACATATTATTAGTCAATGATGCAATTGATGAAAGATTAATAAGGGAACATAAGATTCATATATTAATATACTATCTTGGACATATTTTATGGTTGTGAGCCCCAATTAAATATTTAATATCAATTAGTTGATGTTGGACAAGGAAGACAACATAATGAGTTATGTTTGCTTCTATTCACATAGAAGTTATATTGTCCTGGATCCTGCAACATGTGGTGCTTGCTCAATATCTTTTTCTAGCCAAAAAATTGCACCAAGTAGAGATACTACTTGTGCATCCAAAACCCTTGATCTTTCATGTCATGAGAGTCCACTATACCTGCCTATGGATCGAATAAGATCCTTCAAGTAAGTTGTCATCGGTGCATAAAGCAATAGAAATTGCTCCGAAACATGTATGATCTTCTATTGTAAGGGAAAATAAGCCTTGTACGATCTTGTGATGGTAAAGAAATAAAAGCGACAGAGTGCATAATAAAGGTTGCTATCACCAGGAGCAATATAAAGTGACGTTCTTTTAGATTAAGAGTTTGCACAAAAATAAAAAGCGCATGACAACATCTGCTTCCTTTTGCGAAAGGCATATCTTTTACTTTTCCTTATTTATTTTCTATGCAAGAGTCAATAGTGTTCTTATCTATTCTTTTTTTCATTTTTATCTTTGCAAGCATCATGTGGTGGAGAAATATCTAGGCACATATATTTAGTTGAATATGAGTAATCATGAGTTATTGTTGTTGACATTACCCTTCAGGTAAATAAGTTGAGAGGCGAAATTATAAGCCCCTATCTTTCTTTCTGTCTAACTAAAACTTTTTCTCCATATATATGCCGTGAGTGTTAGCAATCATAGAAGACTAATTGATATTTGAATATGTGGACTTTCTAAACAAAAGCCCTTACATAAGATTCTTCTTGAGAATATGATGAAATGTAATTGTTTCATTGACTAAGAACATAGTCTGTTGGTTTTCAAGAAAATTTATGCTTTATACTTTGTTATTGTGATGAATTGTTACCTCCTCATGAAAAGTTTTGTGATGAAATATTGCTGCTATGATAATGATCATGATGCTACTATGTCTGTATTTGTTTTTCATCTACACCTCTCTCTCTCTAAACATGTGGCCACAATAATCAATTTTGGCTTTCGCTTGAGGAAAAGCAATGTCTAAGCTTGGGGGAGTTGACACGTCCATTTTGCATCATGTTTTCTTACTAGTGTTCATAATGTTTTTGATCATTATAACACTTTGTGATGCAATTGCAATGCCTTTTCTCTCTTAATTTGTAAGATATACACGAAGAGGGAGATTACCGACAACTGGAATTATGGACCTGGAAAAGCTACATCAGAGATACCTATTCTGCAGAGCTCCAAATGACCTACAATTTCACAAAGAATTCTGATGGATTATATTAAAAATACTAGAGCAAAGAAGTAGCACAGCGGCCCACCAGTTACCCACAAGGCAATAGGGTGCGACCACCCCATTGGCGTGTCCTGATGCCATGTGGGGCCCACAGCAGGCCTCCGGCCCCGATCTTCTGCTATATAAAGTGTTTTTAGCTAGAACAAATAAAGAGAGGACTTTTGGGGTGAAGCACCGCCGTCTCGAGGCACAACCTGGGCAGGAGCACTTTTTCTCTTCGGTGGAGCAATTTCGCCAGGACTTCACTCCGGGAGGGTGAAATCGAAGCCATCGGCATCACCAACGATTCTCCCATCGTGGGGGGACTAATGTTCATCAACATATTCACCAACACAATCTCATCTCATCTCTTGTATACAATCTTTGTCTCAAAACCTCAGATTGGTACATGTGGGTTGCTAGTAGTGTTGATTACATCTCGTAGTTGATGCTATGTGGTTTATTTTGTGGAAGATTATATGTTCAAATCCTTAATGATATTCAATACCCCTCTGATCTTGAAAATATATTTTATGAGTAGTTAGTTTTGTTCTTGAGGACATGGGAGAAGTCTTGTCATAAGTAATCATGTGAATTTGATATTCATTCGATATTTTGATGATATGTATCTTGTCGCTTCCTTTAGTAGTGTCATCTGAACGTCGACTACATGAAACTTCACCATACTTGGGACTATGGGAAGGCATTGTGGAGTAATAAGTAGATGATGGGTTACTAGAGTGACAGAAGTTTAAACCCAACTTTATGAGTTACTCCATAAGGGGCTGTTTTGGATCCATATGTTTCATGTTATGGTTTGATTTGTCTTAATTCTTGTTTCATAGTAGAGGATGCTTGCGAGAGGGGTAATCATAAGTGGTAGGCTTGTTCGAGTAATAGCAACACCCAAGCACCGGTCCACACACATATCAAATTATCAAAGTAACGAACACGAATCAAATAAACATGAAGATAATAACAAGATGATAATTCCCATGTGTCCTTGATACGTCTCCAACATATCTATAATTTTTTATTGTTCCATATTGTTATAGTATAAATCTAGGATGTTTTACATACATATTCTAGCAACTTTATATCATTTTTGGGACTAACCTATTGACATAGTGCACAGTGCCAGTTGTTATTTTCTGCTTGTTTTCACTTTACACAATATCAATATCAAACGAAGTCCAAATGCAACGAAACTTTTTGGAGAGTTTTTTCTGGACAAAAGACACCCAAGAAGCCAAGAGACCACATGGTGGGAGACCCGTGGGGCCCACTAGGCACGAGGGCACGTGAGGGAGCCCAGTCGCACCCTGGTGGGTAGTGGAGCCCACGGGCATCCTTTCTATCGACCTCCGGCTCTATAAATACCATAATATTCCAGAAACCCTAGGGAGTCGACGAAATATTTTTCCAGCCGCCGCAAGTTCCAGAACAACGAGATCCAACCTAGAGGCCTTTTTTGTCACTCTGTCGGAGGGGAACACGACCACGAAATGGTTCATCATCCTCATTGATTCTTTGTAACGCCCGGATAATTATGCTACAGTAAACCTCCGCTAATGATGGCACGTCATCATTGTTACTATTGTTAACCCCGCTTTTCTTCGAAATCGGTTCAAATTAAAATTTAAGATAAACTCAAACAATTAAAGTTTTCGAATGTGAAAACTAAAATGTTCAAGTTGATGCAATAAATATTTTGGTAATATTGGTGGAGAGTTCATCTTTTTATAAAAGTTAAGTACACAAAATAAATTAAAAGCAGAAGAGAAAAATACAAAAGGAAAAATAAATAAAGAGATAGGAGTGGGAGATCCCATAGCCTTTCCCCTCGACCACGGCCCATCGTGGCCAGCCGACCCACACCCTCCCGCATGATCCCCCCACACCCCACTCGCCCCTACTCCCTTCTCTCTCCTTCCCCCGCCCCGCCTGGATCGGGATCGGGCAATCCCATCGCCGCTGCCCGACCCCGCCGACGACGAAGCTGCCACCCTACGTCGGCGCTCCTCGCCACCTCACCGGCGCCCGCCTCTCCGTCTCGTCCTGCATGACACCGACCCCCGCCCTCGACACGAACTAAACCGGGGGCTCGACCCCGCGGCACTACTGGCCTCGACACCGCACTGTTGCCGCTTGCCGACACCTCGTTGGCGTCGCCTCCCCCTCCTCTTCCTCAACCGCGGCTCCATCGAGCCTCGCCGATGTTCCCCTGCACCGGTGGTGAGGCACTGGTCGCTCCTCCTCTTCCCCACCTGCCACTGCTCCGGCCCGCGCACTGTACCACTTCGGTCGTGCCTCCGCGCATGCGCTCACGCCTCTGACCACATCGCCGCGTCGATCCGCTGTTCCGTCGCCCGCTCGCATCGATGCTCCATGGCCGCACCCCGCTCGTCACCTTGCCCCGCTCGGTCGTGGTGGTCGGCTCCTGCTGCTATAGCTCACGGCCAGCCGCCGCCCCGCGCCGCCGCTCGCCACTCCTACGACCGGCTCCGCTCGGCAAGCTCCTCCGTCTTCGGGTGGCCTCGCCTCGGCCGCGCCCATCGGGCATGAATACCCACACCCACGCTCCCAATCGGGCTGCGGGTTGCACCTGCACCCGCGTGCACCCGACGCCCGTTAGGCCACTTTGGCCAATGACAGTGGGGCCCGCCCCCAGAACAAAATTAAGAAGAATGAAAATTAAAAATAATTATTTAAAATAATTAATTAATTGATTAATTAACTTTGCTTAATTAAACTAATTAACTTGATTAGTCTAACTAAACATGCCTAATTAAGCTATTTAACTGTTAGTTAGGTAGCAGTCAATGACAGGTGGGTCCCATAGTCAGTTTGACCCAGTCAATAAAACAATTAGCTGCTGGCGTCCTGAAGATGTCATGTTGACACAATAAATCCATTTATTGAATTAATAATAATTCCAGAATAATGTTAAAACTTTGAAAACTCATATAAAATAAACCGTAGCTCGAATGAAAATACTTTATACCTGAAAGTTGCTCAGAACGACGAGAAGAATTCGAATACGTGGACCCTTCGTCCGCCACACATCCCTATCATACCAAACATGCATCATTCCCCCTCCGATTCGCCCATCTGAAATGCCTAACTCCAGGAAAACATTCCCGGATGTTATCCCCCTTCGCCCGTATTGTGTAGCAATGTGTTATAACACCCCTAGCTCCCCATATTGCCATGTTATGCTTTGACATGCACCGTGTGCTTTATATTTACAGTTTCTTCCCACTCTTCCCTCCGGTAGACTCCGAGACCGACGCTGCTACCGGGTACGACTACGCCTCTGACGACTAGACCTTTTCAGCGGCACTTCCAGGCAAGCCCCCCCTTTGATCACCCCGATATCGCCCATTCATTCTCTCTTATGCTTGCATTAGATTTTTCTATTGTTATTGTTTGATCCTATTCTGATGCATAGCCTTCTTTTGTACCTGCTATTGTTGACTACCTGCTTATCCTAAACTACTTTGTATAAGTTGGTAGTGATCCATCAGTGACCCCCACCTTGTCTTTGTTGCCCCTGCTTCATCATCGATGACTCGATCAACGTGATCGACAACTAGAGCCGGACACCTCGCATCACTTCACCCCCTTAGTTGTACGACTCTGCATAAGTTACTATCGAGTGCCGAGGGTGATACCTCGTAACGCACTTCTGATGATAACTTTGTAGTGTAGCTATTCGGTCTGGTCATCGAGGGTGATTCCTCTTTCACCATTACCGATATGACTCTGTCGTGCAACACCTCCAGTGCAAACCTCGAGGGTGATTCCTCCTTAGTTCAACTTGATGATTACATCGAGTGAATCCACTGAGGGTGCTTACTCGGGTTTCCCCCTTGATGTTTTGGACACACGGTTACATTGACTTTACTTAAGACCTATTAAAGCCGGGTCGGCCCTAAGGGGTACCCGCGATTTGATGTGAAAGTCGGGCGGTCCCATGGAGCACCCGTGAGTTAATTACGAGGCAAGGCTAGCCCTTGCCATATTTCCTCGAGACGGGGCGACGAGGTCACATTATCGTGATTCTCTGCTCATCTTTGCGAGGTCCTAATACAATAATGGTTTGGGTATTTGATTTGAATTGGCCTATGGCCTTTACGCACTAGCCGCCATGCAAGAATAGTTATGGGCCTCGGTGTCATGGTATCAGCCGAAGCTTTGTCAGATGTCCAGTTCAGCATTGCAACACGACTGGGCTGACACCATCCACAATAGAGGTGGTTCCTGGTCCGCCCTGCTCGCAATGACCCGGAGTGCGACGGGTGATGGCCCATGACCCCGGAGTGCGTAGGATGTAGACTGGCGGGGACGTCTCTGCTAAGCCTAGGTAGGGTTTTGACGTGTTGATCTTCTAAGACCGAGCATTGACCCAGAAAAGTGTGTCCGGCCAAAGATGATCGAGCGTGAGGGTAACGTGGTGCACCCTTGCAAGGAAGTTCTCTATTTGAATAGCCGTGTCCACGGTAATGGACGTTCAGTCATATATCGCGATCTATTGCAACTACAAATGGATATTTGAGATATGTGACTGATATTGTTACAACATGCTTGTTAATTAAAATGATATTCTGTACTCCCTTCTACTGCTACAAGATGATGGTTTCCAGAAGATGCTTGAAGAAGCTATTCTTCGATAGGCTAGGCCTTCCCCTTCTCTTCTGGCATTCTGCAGTTCAGTCCACATATACAGCTCATTCCTTTGATACTTATGCATACTTAGTATAGATTTGATGCTTGCGAGTACTTTGGATGAGTACTCATGGTTGCTTTGCTCCCCCCTTTCCCCTTCTTCTTCTTTTTGGTTGTTGCAACCAGATGGCTTATCCCAGGAGTTAGATGACACTCCAGTCGACTACTGCTACTACCCCGACGGAACCTACTACTTCATGGAGACAGCTGATGACCAGTAGTAGTTAGGAGGTCCCAGGCAGGAGGCCTTGCCTCTTTGATCATTGATGTTTGTGCTAGCCTTCTTAAGGCAAAACTTCTTTAACTTATGTCTGTACTCAGATATTGTTGCTTCCACTGACTCTGTTGCTTTTGAGCTTCTGTATTCGAGCCCTCGAGGCCCCTGTCTTGTAATATGAAGCTTGTATTATTTTAATTTCTGTCTAGAGTTGTGGTGTGATATCTTCCCGTGATTCCTTGATCTTGGTCGTACACATTTGCGTGCATGATTAGTGTACAGTCAAATCGGGGGCGTCACAAGTTGGTATTAGAGTCGACTGCCTGTAGGAACCCCCTTTCCAACTCCTTGGCCGAAGTTGAGTCTAGTCTTTGAAAAACTGATTTACTAACATGGTTGTGTGGCTTACAGGCCCACGTCGCCAATTGGGTGGTATTAGGATCTTTTATTCCTCGTCTATACTTTGGGATTCTGATATCTCTTCTCTTCGGGTTAAACGATTTTACTAACTCGAACATTAGGATCCCGTGACCACATTCACCCCAAAGTTGGATAAATACATAGTCCTTCCTTAGAATAGTAGTTTTGAATAGTACACACTATGTCATGTTGACTACTACGATGCATCCATAGTGTTTCTTTCACTATGCAAGTTTCGTCATGAATGGTCACTACTCTTAGCAAATGCTCAATCCTAAACTACCCCTATTATATTTTAGCAGCATGGCTGACGATCCTCCACCTCCACCCTATATTGCTGCAATGATGCAACAATTTGAACTGAATCGTCAGTTTATGACTGGAGTAATGGATAAGTTTCCAGACCAAAATGCTCATCAACAGCATGCCCCAATAACACAACAAGAATTTGTGCGCCTCAACCAGTCCATTTTTTGCAACTCCACCAATCCTATGGATGTTGATGATTGGCTTCGTGACATCCTATTTGAGATGGAGTCAGCTAATGTAGCACATGCCAGTTACGTCACCTTTGCGACATTTCACTTGAAATGTCCAGCTGCTCAATAGTGGGAAAGCCATTGGGATATGCTGCCTGCAGAAACTGTAACCACTTGGCAGGAATTTTAGTTAGCCTTCCATGCGCGGTACATTCCTCAATGTCTGATCGACCAGAAGAAGAAGGAGTTCCGCAAACTCTCACAAGGCATAATGACTGTGGATGAATATCATAGGAAATTTCTTGAATTATCTCGCTATGCCGAGGATGACATCAACACTGATGCTCGGAAGCAGGAGAAATTTCGTGACGGATTGCTCCTTGATATAAAGCTCGCACTTGTTGCTCATGATTGCGTAGACTTTGCGACGCTTGTCAGCCAAGCTTTCCAAACTGAAACCGGTCTGACCAAGTACCAAGAGTCGCTAAAGCATACTCAAGATGCTGGCACATGGTTGAGTCAGCCTGCTCAGAAATGTCGAGTCTGGATCCCCCATAATGTTCATCACCGACCTGCTCCAACACCAAGGCCGTCTTCTGTTGCACCTCATCTGCAGCAGCCACCGAGACAACAAACGATTCAGGGTGGACAGTCCAATGTTGTGGCTCCTCCCCATAATGATGGTTTATGCCGCAAGTGTGGACAACTAGGGCACCGTACTCTGAATTGTCTCCTAGGTCAGCTACTAATTACTTCACATCCTCCTGCTGGTCATTGGAAGGGCCGTCGAAACCATCCTAGTAGAAATCATAGTGCCAGGCCGCCTGCTATGAGTGGTGGTTGCTACTTCTCGAGCTTGCATTGTATTCCCTAGAAGAGGAAAGGGTGATGCATCACAGTAGCGTAAGTATTTCCCTCAGTTTTTGAGAACCAAGGTATCAATCCAGTAGGAGACCACGCGCGAGTCCCTCGTACCTGCACAAACAAATAAGAACCTTGCAGCCAATGCGATAAAAGGGGTTGTCAATCCCTTCTCGGTCACTTACAAAAGTGAGATCTGATAGATATGATAAGATAATATTTTTGGTATTTTTGGTATAGAGATTGAAAGCTTATAATGCAAAGTAAAGTAAATAGTTGATGGAAGATTAATATGATGAGAATAGACCCGGGGGCCATAGGTTTCATTAGTGGCTTCTCTCATGATAGCAGATTTCTACTGTGGGTGAACAAATTACTGTCGAGCAATTGATAGAAAAGCGCATAGTTATGAGAATATCTAGGCATGATCATTGTATATAGGCATCACGTCCATGACAAGTAGACCGAAATGATTCTGCATATACTACTACTACTCCACACATCGATCGCTATCCAGCATGCATATAGAGTATTATGTTCATAAGAACAGAGTAACGCCTTAAGCAAGATGACATAATGTAGAGGTATAAACTCAAGAAATATGATATAAACCCCATCTTTTTATCCTCGATGGCAACAATACAATACATGCCTTACTGCCCCTGCTGTCACTGGGAAAGGACACCGCAAGATTAAACCCAAAGCCAAGCACTTCTCCCATTACAAGAACTATAGATCTAGTAGGCCAAACCAAACCGATAATTCGAAGAGACTTGCAAGGATATTTAAATCATGCATAAAAGATTTCAGAAAAGAATCCAATATTGTTCATAGATAATCTTGATCATAAACCCACAATTCATCAGATCTCGACAAACGCACCGCAAAAAGATTACATCGAATAGATCTCCTCGAAGATCGAGGAGAACTTTGTATTGAGATCCAAAGAGAGAGAAGAAGCCATCTAGCTAATAACTATGGACCCGAAGGTCTATGGTAAACTACTCACAACTCATCGGAGAGGCTATGGTGTTGATGTAGAAGCCCTCCGTGATCGATGCCCCCTCCGGCGGAGCTCTAGAACAGGTCCCAAGATGGGATCTCACGGGTACAGAAGGTTACGGGGGTAGAATTAGGATAGAAACTTCTAATTCAAGTTTTTCTTCATAAGATTGTATTAAAGCATCAACTATGTGTTTGGTAAAAGCCTTATTTTGTCTATAAGCATGCGGAGAATTTAGCACGGATTGCAACAAGGAAATGCAATCTATTAAAGAGCAATTATCACAATTAAATCCCTTGAAATGCAAGATAGTGGGTTCATTGCGATGTAAAGTTTTGACCTCTTCAATCTCACTTTTAATAGTTTTAGCATCAAGATCTAGAAACTCCAAATCATTGGGACACGTTTTAACTAAAGTAGACTCATCTCCAGTCCCATCTTTATCAAGATTCATACTAGAAAACAAGGATTTAATAGGAGACACATCAATCACTTTTAGATCTTCATCTTTATTATCATGAAAACTAGAAGAACACGCTTTCATAAATCAATCTCGTTTAGCACGTATCCTAGTGGTTCTTTCTTTGCACTCATCAATGGAAATTCTCATGGCTTTGAGAGACTCATTGATATCATGCTTAGGTGGGATAGATCAAAGTTTCAAAAAATGAACATCAGGAGAAATTCTATCCACGTTCCTAGCCAACTCATCAATTTTAAGCAATTTTTCTTCAAGCAAAGCATTGAAATTCTTTTGTGAATTCTTAAATTATTTAATACTAGTTTCAAAATCATAGGGCATCTTACTAAAATTTCCATAACAGTTATTGTAGGAATTACCATAATTATTAGAGGAATTACTAGGAAAAGGCCTAGAATTAAAGTTTCCTCTATAAGCATTGTTATCAAAATTATTCCTACCAAATTCACATCCAAAGATTCATTATTATTCTGAATCAACGTGGATAAAGGCATATCATTAAGATCAGAAGAAGCACTCCTAGTAGCAAATAATTTAATAAGTTCATCCATCTTTCCACTTCAAACACTAATCTCTTCGATAGCATGTACTTTTTTACTGGTAGATCTTTCGGTGTGCCATTGAGAGTAGTTAACCATAATATTATCTTGGAGTTTGGTAGCTTCTCCTAAAGTGATTTCCATGGAA
>LR738712.1:394394561-394417977 GCA_902687465.1 Secale cereale | reverse complement strand
CCCCCCCCCGCGGCTGAATCTAAAATATTTCTAGAAGCAAAATTCAAGCCAGCATATTTTTTTGTATAATCATGCATAAGTTCAAACCACGTGTTGGTCAATCGCGTATCATTAATTTCATCCTCTCCCAAGCTTGTGCAACATGCTCATGATCTAGTTGCTTAAAATTCATAATATTGTTTCTAAGAGAGATAATCTTAGCGGGAGGAAAATACTTAGAGATAAAGGCATAATTGCACTTATTCCACGAATCAATACTATTTCTAGGCAAAGAAGAGAACCATGTTTTAGCACGATCTCTAAACGAAAACGGAAATAGCATTAATTTGACAATATCATTATCCGTACCCCTCTTCTTTTGCATATTGCACAAATCAACAAACTTGTTTAGATGGGTAGCGGCATCTTCACTAGGAAGGCCAGAAAATTGATATTTCATGACAAGATTCAACAGAGCATCATTGATTTCACAAGATTCAGCATCGGTAATAGGAGCAATCGGAGTGCTAATAAAATCATTATTGTTGGTATTGGAGAACTCACACAATTTGGTATTGTCTTGAGCCATAGTGACAAGCAAGCAATCCAACACACAAGCAAACAAGAAGCAAGCGAATGGTAAAACAGAAGGAAAAAGAAGGCCGAGTAAAATGGCAAAGGTGAAGTGGGGAAGAGGAAAACGAGAGGCAAATAATGTAATGAGAGGGATAAGGGTTTGTGATAGGTACTTGGTATATGACTTTTGCATAGATATCCCCGGCAACGACGCCAGAAATTCTTATTGCTACTTCTCGAGCTTATGTTGTATTCCCTCGAAGTGGAAAGGGTGATGCAGCACAGTAGCGTAAGTATTTCCCTCTGTTTTTGAGGACTAAGGTATCAATCCAGTAGGAGACCACGCGCGAGTCCCTCATACCTGCACACACAAATAAGAACCTTGAAGCCAATGCGATAAAAGGGGTTGTCAATCACTTCTCGGTCAATTAAAAAAGTGAGATCTGATAGATATGATAAGATAATATTTTTGGTATTTTTGGTATAGATATTGAAATTAAATAATGAAAACTAAAGTAAATAGTTGATGGAAGATTAATATGATGAGAATAGACCCGGGGACCATAGGTTTCACTAGTGGCTTCTCTCATGATAGCGGATTTCTATGGTGGCTGAACAACTTACTGTCGAGCAATTGATAGAAAAGCGCATAGTTATGAGAATATCTAGGCATGATCATTGTATATAGGCATCATGTTCGTGACAAGTAGACCGAAACAATTTTGCATCTACTACTATTACTCCACACATGGACCGCTATCTAGCATGCATCTGGAGTATTAAGTTCATAAGAACAGAGTAACTCCTTAAGTAAGATGACATGATGTAGACGGATAAACTCAAGCAATATGATATAAACCCCTTCTTTTTATCCTTGATGGCAACACTACAATACGTGCCTTGCTGCCCCTGCTGTCACTGGGAAAGGACACCGCAAGATTGAACCCAAAGCCAAGCACTTCTCCCATTACAAGAACTATAGATCTACTAGGCCAAACCAAACCGATAATTCAAAGAGACTTGCTAGGACATTTAAATCATGCATAAAAGATTTCAGAAAAGAAACCAATATTGTTCATAGATAATCTTGATCATAAACCCACAATTCATCGGATCTCGACAAACACACTGCAAAAAGATTACATCGAATAGATCTCATCGAAGATCGAGGAGAACTTTGTATTGAGATCCAAAGAGAGAGAAGAAGCCATCTAGATAATATCTATGGACCCGAAGGTCTATGCTAAACTACTCACAACTCATCGGAGAGGCTATGGTGTTGATGTAGAAGCCCTCCGTGATCGATGCCCCCTCCGACGGAGCTCCGGAACAGGTCCCAAGATGGGATCTCATGGGTATAGAAGGTTACGGCGGTGGAATTAGGGTTTCATTGTTGTCCTAGGTAGTTTCAGGGTACGCAGGTATATATAGGCTGAAGAGGGACGTCGGGGGAGCAATAGGTGGCCCATGAGGGTGGGGGCGCGCCTACCCCCTGGGCGCGCCCCCTGCCCTCGTGGCCGCCTCTCTCGCTTCCTGGCGTGTACTCCAAGTCTTCTATGTTGATATCGTTCCAAAATTATAGATATGTTGGAGACGTATCAAGCATCCCCAAGCTTAATTCCTGCTCGTACTCGAGTAGGTAAATGATAAAAACAGAATTTTTTATGTGGAATGCTAACCAACATAATTCTCAATATAATTTTCTTTATTGTGGCATGAATGTTCATATCCGAAAGATTCAAAACAAAAGTCTGTATTGACATAATAATAATAATACTTCAAGCATAATAACAAAGCAATCATGTCTTCTCAAAATAACATGTCCAAAGAAAGTTCATCCCTACAAAATCATATAGTTTGGCTATGCTCCATCTTCGTCTAACAAAATACTCAAATCATGCACAAACCCGGTTTCAGCCAAGCAATTGTTTCATACCTAAATTTTTTCAAACTTTTTCAACTTTCATGCAATACATGAGCGTGAGCCATGGATATAGCACTATAGGTGGAATACAGTGGTGGTTGTGGAGAATACAAAAGAGCAAGATGGTCTCACATCAACTAGGTGTATCAACGGGCTATGGAGATGCCCATCAATAGATATCAACGTGAGTGAGTAGGGATTGCCATGCAACGGATGCACTAGAGCTATAAATGTATGAAAGCTCAACAAAAGAAACTAAGTGGGTGTGCATCCAACTTGCTGGCTCACGAAGACCTAGGGCATTTGAGGAAGCCCATCGTTGGAATATACAAGCCAAGTTCTATAATGAAAATTCCCACTAGCTGTAACGCACGGATAATTAAGCTACAGTAATCCTCTCCTAATTATGCCACGTCATCGCTTTTACTGTTGCTAGAAAGTCACTTTGGTTCAAACCAGTTCGAAGTCAAATTAAAATAAAGCCAAACAAATAAAGTTTTCAATTGTCATAACTAAAATGTTCGAACTGTGGAAAATATTCCATAATTAATTATAATGGCGACCCAACACTTTTGTAAAGTAATTAAATGCCTTCTTGTGAATATAACAGTGGCTAAAACATTTGTTTAAATGCTTTTTAAATAATAAATAAATATAGAGTAATTTATTTTAGTTGCAAAATAGTTGTGGCTGTGACATAATTGTTAACACTAATTTAGGGGCTAGTGCTATATTTTATAAAGGCTAAAATTAAATAAAACAGAATTAAGTAAATAAATAAACAAAACACAAAATAAAATACAAAATAAAAAGGAAATGCCCCTTGGGCCACCTGGCCCAAGTCGGTCGAAGCAACTCCTCCCAGCCAAACCGGCCCACCCTTGCGCCTAACTCCCTCTCCTTGTTCACGCGGTCGTGGACAACGACGATGGCCGCCACGGCACAGGGCGACGCCGTGGCGCCCATCCACCGTGCCCCCTTCGCCTACTTAGCCCCGGGCGGAACCCTAGCTTCCCCGAGCCCCCTCCTCTCTCGCGCCCCCATCCGCTCTCCCTCATCGACGCCCCGACACCGTGGACGCCCGTCGCCACGCTCGTCACCGCCGGACTGCCCCGTCCTCGACTCTCCCTCGCCGGCCGACCCCGAGCCTCGCCGCCCCTCTTCCCTCCATCATCAGTGAGGCCCCCAGCCTCTCCTCTTCCCTCCGATCTGCTCATGTGTGCTCGCGGCCACCACGCCGGAACGTCATCGCGCGCCTGCCTGCGCCCACGGGGGTGCTCGCTACGGCATGCTCATGGCCCGCACAGGCTGCCCGCGTCCTACCTCGCCCCGCCGCGCGCCCAACGAACCGCGCGCCCGCCGCCACCGCGGCCGCCAGACTCCGCCGCGTCCATCAGCTCGCACCCGCGCCTGACCCCGACCGGGCCAGCTCCGGCCGCACCACCGTGCGCCGCTGGCCGCCCCTTCCCCACCTGCGCCTGAGCTACGCCCCGCCTCCTCCTACTGCACGACATCGTTCACCGCGCCACCGCACTCCTGGCCGCCCTCGCGGCCTACCAACCCAGGCTTCCGGCGCCGCGCCGGTTCCGGCCGCTCGCCGCGACCCCCATGTCCTGGTCGCGCCCGCTTTTGCCTGGCCGCGTCGGCGCCCCCTGCTGCTCCGTGGCCTCGTTGCCCTCCCCGCCCCGTGGCCCGGGCTCCCTCGGCTCACCGTCGGGAGCTGCGGCCGGCTCCGGCCGCCGGCGCTCGCCGGCGCTGGCCGCCCATCCGCACCGGCCGAAGCCCAGCGCCCCGCCGCGCCTCGCCTCGTGCCCGGGCGTAGTGCCCCTCGGGCACGGGTGCCCTACGCCCGCTAACCCGCCCCGCTGGCCTAGGGCCACTGCCAGCGGGCCCTAGTGCCCAGCCCCTAGAAAACAAAAAAAAAGATTTTAAAAAAATGTTATAAAAATATGTATTAATTAATTAATTGTTAGTTCACTTAATTAATTAGGTTTAACTAAACTAATTAATTAGATTAGTTAACTAAACTGTAGTTAGTTAAAATGTGCCTATGACAGGGGGGCCCCACCCCCTATTGACCAGTCAAATGTTGACTGGTCAACTGGGACCCCCTGGCCCACCTGTCAGCCTCTAGTACACTTCAGTGTACACAGAGTTGGGTACCCGTAGCAATTTATTATTTAAATTCGAATTAATAATAATTCCAGAATATTAATAAAACTTTGAAAAATCATATAAAATAATCTGTAACTCCGATGAAAAAGATTTATATATGAAAGTCGCTGAGAATTTCGAGACGAATCCGAATACGTGGTCCGTTCATCCACCACACATCCCTAGCCTACCGAACATGGAACTTTTCTCCTCCGGTTCGCATGTCCGAAAATGCCTAACTCCGGGAAAACATTCCCGGATGTTATCCCCATCCGCCGGTATCGTGTAGCATTGCGTTAGAACACACCTAGCACCGTTTATTACCATGTCGTGCATCTGTATTGCATCTGTGTGCTATGTATTTATTGTTTCTTCTCCCCTCTTCTCTCCGGTAGACCCCGAGACTCCTGTTGATGCCCTGGTGATCGACTACGTCGACGACGACATTCCTTCCGTTTCACCCATTCCATTCTCTCTTATGCTTGCATTAGAATTTTGCTACTGTTATTGTTTGATCCTATTCTGATGCATAGCCTGCTTTTGTACCTGCTATTGTTACCTACATGCTATACTAAACTGCTTAGTATAGGTTGGCTAGTGATCCATCAGCGACCCCACCTTGTCCTTGTTGCCCCTGCTTCATCATCGACTACTCGAGCAACGTGATCGAAGACCGAAGCCCGACTGTCCTTGTTACCCCTGCTTCATCATCGATGACTCGAGCAACGTAATCGAAGATCGGAGCCCGACACTTCACATCACATCACACCCTTTTGTTGCTCGACTCTGCAGAGGTACTATCAGGTGTCGAGGGTGAAGCCTCGTAACGCACTCATGATGATAACTCTGTAGTGTAGCTATTCGGTCGTGGTCATCGAGGGTGATTCCTCTTTCTCCATTCCCGATATGACTCTGTCGTGCAATCCCTCAAGTGTGAACCTCGGGGGTGATTCCTCATAGTTCGCCTTGACGGACAATCGAGTGGAATTCACCGAGGGTGATTCCTCGGGTTTTCCACCTTGATGTTTTGGACACACAGTTACATGGACTTTACTTGATACCTTTGTGAAAGGCGGGCGGGCCCGGAGAGCACCCGCGGGAGTTGTTACGGTGGCGGCTGGCTGTTTAGCGGTATCACCTAGGAGAGGTGATAGCTCCGGACTTGTCCCGACAGCCGTCACTTCTGTCAATAATGCACTAACAGATTTGGGTATTTGTTCTGAGTTGGCCTCTGGCCTTTACGCACTAACCGCCACGCGAGAATAGTTATGGGCCTCGGCGTCGTGGTATCAGCCGAAGCTTTGTGAGACGTCCAGTTCAGCATTGCGGCACGGCTGGGCCGACGCCATCCAGTATAGAGGTGGTGCCTGGTCCGCCCTGCTCGCAACGACTCGGAGTGCAACGGGCGATGGCCCATGACCCCGGAGTGCTTAGGATGTAGTCCGGCGGGGACCTCTCTGCTGAGCCCAGGTAGGGCCGCGATGTGTTGATCTTCTGAGGCCGGGCATTGACCCAGAAAGGTGTGTCCGGCCAAAGGTGATCGAGCGTGAGGGTAACGTGGTGCACCCCTGCAGGGAAGTTATCTATTCGAATAGCCGTGTCCACGGTAACGGACATTCAGTCTTATATCCTGATCTATTATAACTAGAAATGGATACTTGAGATATGTGATGGATATGTGGCTGCGAGATTACTTTCTCGCAGGGAGTCGAGGAAGGATCTCTAGGCCGTTAATACTACAACATGCTTGTTAATTATAAAATGCTATTCTGTATTTCCTTCTACTGCTGCAAGATGGTGCTTCCTAGAAGATGCTTGAAGATGCTAGTCTTCGATAGGCTAGGCTTTCCCCTCCTCTTCTGGCATTCTGCAGTTCAGTCCACATATACAACTTTTCCTTTGATACTGATGCATACTTAGTATAGATCTGATGCTTGCGAGTACTTTGGATGAGTACTCACCGTTGCTTTGCTCCCCATTTTCCCCCTTATTTCTTCTTTCTGGTTGTTGCAACCAGATGGTGGATCCCAGGAGCCAGATGCCACCCCAGTCGACTACTATTACTACCCCGATGGAGACTACTACTACGTGGAGACAGCTGACGACCAGGAGTAGTTAGGAGGTCCCAGGCAGGAGGCCTTGCCTCTTCGATCGTTGATGTTTGTGCTAGCCTTCTTAAGGCAAATCTTGTTTAACTTATGTCTGTACTCAGATATTGTTGCTTCCGCTAACTCTATTGCTTTCGAGCTTTTGTATTCGAGCCCTTGAGGCCCCTGGCTTGTAATATGAAGCTTGTATTATTTTAATTTGTGTCTAGAGTTGTGTTGTGATATCTTCCCGTGAGTCCCTGATCTTGGTCGTACACATTTGCGTGCATGATTAGTGTACAGACAAATCGGCGGCGTCACAAGTTGGTATCAGAGCCGACTGCCTGTAGGATCCCCCTTTCCAACTCCTTGGCCGAAGTTGAGTCTAGTCTTTGAAAAACTGTTTTGCTAACATGGCTGTGTGGCTTATGGGCCCACGTCGCCAATTGGGTGGTATTAGGATCTTTTACTCCTTGATCTTTACTCCGGGACTCTGAACTCTCTTCTATTCGGGTTAAACAAATTTACTAACTCAAACATTAGGATCCCGTGACCGCATTCACCCCAAAGTTGGATAAGCCATAATTTTTCCTTAGAATAGTATTTCACATAATTCACGCTCTATAATGCTGACTAGTATGTGGTACCCGTCATACCTCGTTCATTCTACAAGATATATAGTGAATATTTCTTGTCTTTGCAAATTTATCAAATGCTGAACTACCCTTGTTATATGTTAGCAGGATGGTTAGACCCGCTGGTCGTGGTCGTGGTGGCAATGCCCCGCCACCACCTGAGTACATGGCTGGTATGATCCAACAGCTTGTGCTGAGCCGCCAGTTCATGGAAGAAATGATGGCTCAGTTTCCTCGCCCTAACTTGAACCAGCAGCCAACAACTGTGACTCTGAACGACTTTGCACATCTCAACCCTAGCATCTACCGCAGCTCAACTCAGCCACTTGATGCTGATGACTGGCTCCGTGATATCACTTTCGAGCTAGAGACTGCTGGTGTAGCCCCTGCCAGCTATGTCACCTTCGCGGCATATTACCTGAGAGGTCCCGCTGCTCAATGGTGGGACAGCCACAGGCGTTCACTACCTGCTGAGACAATCATCACTTGGCTGGATTTCCAAGCTGCCTTCCGTGCCCGCTTCATTCCTCAGGGAATTATGGGCAGGAAGAAGCGCGAGTTCCGTAACCTCACCCAAGGCAACAAGACTGTAGATGCTTATCAGCGGGAGTTCCTTGACTTGTCCCGCTATGCTGAAGAAGACATTACCACTGATGCACGTAGGTAGGAAAAGTTCCGTGATGGACTTCAAGCCGATATCAAGCTCGCACTCCTTGCACATGACTTTGCCGACTTCACCACCTTGGTGAACAAGGCCATTCATGTCGAAACTGGTCTGAAGGAACACCAGGGATCTCTTAGGCGCAACCATGACACTCGTTCATCTTCAGGACCTTCATCACAGAAGCGTAGGATCTGGATCCCCAACAACATGTACCACCCAACCGCAACTGCACCAAGGCAGTCCCATGCTGCACCTCACCTGCCACCTCCACCACCTGGGCAGCCGAGACTTCAAGCTGCGCCACCCCAAGCTCCTCCTCCCCATCCAAATGATGGGCTATGCTTCAAGTGTGGCCAACCAGGTCACCGTGCTAGAGATTGCTACCAGAATCAGAACCAGTTTGCACTTCCTCCAACTGTCCGTGGTGACAATCAGCCCTACAACAACAATGCCATGCCTTATGGTCGTGGTCAGGCTAACCACATTGATCCGAATGAAGCTCAAGGCCAGCCTGCTACAATTTTGGGTACTCTTCTTGTTCACTCAATACCAGCTTCTATTTTATTCGATTCAGGAGCATCACATTCTTTCATATCAGAAGATTTTGCATTCATGCATGACATTAAGTTCGAAGAGATGGACAATCCGCTAGTAGTACACACCCCTGCGGGCCAATGTCGAACCACCATGGTTAGTCACAACGTCATCGTTGAAATTGAAGGGTTGGAATTCCATGTTTCTCCCATTGTCTTGAAGTCATCCAATATTGACCTCATTCTGGGAATGGAATGGTTGAAAACACATGCTGCTACTATCATTTGCGCCACTAAGACCGTCCATCTGCTGCATCCTTCAAATGAGATAGTAAGCTACCATGCTCATCTTGTTCAAAATGCCGAGGCACGGATTTAATCCTTGAAGACGTGCAACGCTTCTCCTTTTGTGAGAATTGAAAACACTACCTCAAAGTCCGAAGAATCTGTCTGGTTTGCGTTTTCGATCAAGTTGAACGTCACACCGACAGAGAACTATCAAATTTCTATAAATTATGTGTTCAAATCCTTCTGAAGATGAAGCCACTTGGGAACTCGAGGATCGTCTTCGTGACAAATACCCTGTTTTGTTTCCTTCTACCTCCTATAATCTCGGGACGAGATTTCTTGTAGTGGAGGAGATTTGTAACGCTCGGATAATTAAGCTACAGTAATCCTCTCCTAATTATGCCACGTCATCGCTTTTACTATTGCTAGAAAGTCACTTTGGTTCAAACCGGTTCGAAGTCAAATTAAAATAAAGCCAAACAAATAAAGTTTTCAATTGTCATAACTAAAATGTTCAAACTGTGGAAAATATTCCATAACTAATTATAATGGTGACCCAACACTTTTGTAAAGTAATTAAATGCCTTCTTGTGAATATAACAGTGGCTAAAACATTTGTTTAAATGCTATTTAAATAATAAATAAATAGAGAGTAATTTATTTTAGTTCCAAAATAGTTGTGGCTGCGACATAATTGTTAACACTAATTTAGGGGCTAGTGCTATATTTTATAAAGGCTAAAATTAAATAAAACAGAATTAAGTAAATAAATAAACAAAACACAAAATAAAATACAAAATAAAAAGGAAATGTCCCTTGGGCCACTTGGCCCAAGTCGGTCGAAGCAACTCCTCCCAGCCAAACCGGCCCACCCTTGCGCCTAACTCCATCCCCCTGTTCACGCGGTCGTGGACACCGACGATGGCCGCCACGGCACAGGGCGACGTCGTGGCGCCCATCCACCGTGCCCCCTTCGCCTACTTAGCCCCGGGCGGAACCCTAGCTTCCCCGAGCCCCCTCCTCTCTCGCGCCCCCATCCGCTCTCCCTCATCGACGCCCCGACACCGTGGACGCCCGTCGCCACGCTCGTCACCGTCGGACTGCCCCGTCCTTGACTCTCCCTCGCCGGCCGACCCCGAGCCTCACCGCCCCTCTTCCCTCCATCGTCGGTGAGGCCCCCAGCCTCTCCTCTTCCCTTCGATCTGCTCACGCGTGCTCGCGGCCACCACGCCGCAATGTCATCGCGCGCCTGCCTGCGCCCACGGGGGTGCTCGCTACGGCGTGCTCACGCCCCGCACAGGCTGCCCGCGTCCTACCTCGCCCCGCCGCGCGCCAAATGAACCACGCGCCCGCAGCCACCGCGGCCGCCGGACTCCGCCGCGTCCATCAGCTCGCACCCGCGCTTGACCCCGACCGGGCCAGCTCCGGCCGCACCACCGTGCGCCGCCGGCCGCCCCTTCCCCACCTGCGCCTGAGCTCCACCCCGCCTCCTCCTATTGCACGGCGTCGCTCATCGCGCCACCGCACTCCTGGCCGCCCTCGCGGCCTACCATCCCAGGCTGCCGGCGCCGCGCCGGTTCCGGCCGCTCGCCGCGACCCCCGTGTCCTGGCCGCGCCCGCTTTTGCCTGGCCCGTCGGCGCCCCCTGCTGCTCCGCGGCCTCGTTGCCCTCCCCGCCCCGTGGCCCGGGCTCCCTCGGCTCACCATCGGCAGCTGCGGCCGGCTCCGGCCGCCGGCGCTCGCCGGCGCTGGCTGCCCATCCGCACCGGCCGAAGCCCAGCGCCCCGCCGCACCTTGCCTCGTGCCCGGGCGTAGTGCCCCTCGGACACGGGTGCCCTACGCCCGCTAACCCGCCTCGCTGGCCTAGGGCCACTGCGAGCGGGCCTTGTGCCCATCCCCTAGAAAACAAAAAAAAGATTTAAAAAAAATGTTATAAAAATATGTATGAATTAATTAATTGTTAGTTAACTTAATTAATTAGGTTTAACTAAAGTAATTAATTATATTAGTTAACTAAACTGTAGTTAGTTAAAATGTACCCATGACAGGGGGCCCCACCCCCTGTTGACCAGTCAAACGTTGACTGGTCAACTGGGACCCCCTGGCCCACCTGTCAGCCTCTAATCACTTCAGTGTACATAGAGCTGGGTACCCGTAGCAATTTATTATTTAAATTCGAATTAATAATAATTTCAGAATATTAATAAAACTTTGAAAAATCATATAAAATAATCTGTAACTTCGATGAAAAAGATTTATATATGAAAGTCGCTCAGAATTTCGAGACGAATCCGAATACGTGGTCCGTTCATCCACCACACATTCCTAGCCTACCGAACATGGAACTTTTCCCCTCCGGTTCACCTGTCCGAAAATGCGTAACTCCGGGAAAATATTCCCGGATGTTATCCCCCTCCGCCGGTATCGTGTAGCATTGCGTTAGAACACCCCTAGTACCGTTTATTACCATGTCGTGCATCTGTATTGCATCTGTGTGCTATGTATTTATTGTTTCTTCCCCCCTCATCTTTCCGATAGACCCCGAGACTCCTGTTGATGCCCTGGTGATCGACTACGTCGACGACGACATTCCTTCCATTTCAGCAGAGCTTCCAAGCAAGCCCCCCCTTTGATCATCCCGATAACACCCATTCCATTCTCTCTTATGCTTGCATTAGAATTTTGCTACTGTTATTGTTTGATCCTATTCTGATGCATAGCCTGCTTTTGTACCTGCTATTGTTACCTACATGCTATGCTAAACTGCTTAGTATAGGTTGGCTAGTGATCCATCAGTGACCCCACCTTGTCCTTGTTGCCCCTGCTTCATCATCGACTACTCAAGCAACGTGATCGAAGACCGAAGCCCGACTGTCCTTGTTACCCCTGCTTCATCATTGACGACTCGAGCAACGTGATCGAAGACCGGAGCCCGACACTTCACATCACATCACACCCCTTTGTTGCTCGACTCTGCAGAGGTACTATCGGGTGCCGAGGGTGAAGCCTCGTAACGCACTCCTGATGATAACTCTGTACTGTAGCTATTCGGTCGTGGTCATCGAGGGTGATTCCGCTTTCTCCAGTCCCGATGCGACTCTGTCGTGCAACCCCTCAAGTGTGAACCTCGGGGGTGATTCCTCATAGTTCGCCTTGACGGACACATCGAGTGGAATTCCCCGAGGGTGATTCCTCGGGTTTTCCACCTTGATGTTTTGGACACACAGTTACATGGACTTTACTTGATACCTTTGTGAAAGGCGGGCGGGCCCGGAGAGCACCCGCGGGAGTTATTACGGTGGCGGCTGGCTGTTTAGCGGTATCACCCAGGAGAGGTGATAGCTCCGGACTTGTCCCGACAACCGTCACTTCTGTCAATAATGCACTAACAGATTTGGGTATTTGTTCTGAGTTGGCCTCTGGCCTTTACGCACTAACCGCCACACGAGAATAGTTATGGGCCTTGGCGTCGTGGTATCAGCCGAAGCTTTGTCAGACGTCCAGTTCATCATTGCGGCACGGCTGGGCCGGCGCCATCCAGTATAGAGGTGGTGCCTGGTCCGCCCTGCTCGCAACGACCCGGAGTGCAATGGGCGATGGCCCATGACCCCGGAGTGCTTAGGATGTAGACCGACGGGGACCACTCTGCTGAGCCTAGGCAGGGCTGCGACGTGTTGATCTTCCGAGGCCGGGCATTGACCCAGAAAGGTGTGTCCGGCCAAAGGTGATCGAGCGTGAGGGTAACGTGGTGCACCCCTGCAGGGAAGTTATCTATTCGAATAGTCGTGTCCACGGTAACGGACGTTGAGTCTTATATCCTGATCTATTATAACTAGAAATGGATACTTGAGATATGTGATGGATATGTGGCTGCGAGATTACTTTCTCGCAGGGAGTCGAGGAAGGATCTCTAGGCCGTTAATACTAGAACATGCTTGTTAATTATAAAATGCTATTCTGTATTTCCTTCTACTGCTGCAAGATGGTGCTTCCCGGAAGATGCTTGAAGATGCTAGTCTTCGATAGGCTAGGCTTTTCCCCTCCTCTTCTGGCATTCTGCAGTTCAGTCGACATATACAACTTTTCCTTTGATACTGATGCATACTTAGTATAGATCTGATGCTTGCCAGTACTTTGGATGAGTACTCACCGTTGCTTTGCTCCCCCTTTTCCCCCTTCTTTCTTCTTGCTGGTTGTTGCAACCAGATGGCGGATCCCAGGAGCCAGATGCCACCCCAGTCGACTACTACTACTACCCCGATGGAGCCTACTACTACGTGGAGACAGTTGACGACCAGGAGTAGTTAGGAGGTCCCAGGCAGGAGGCCTTGCCTCTTCGATCGTTGATGTTTGTGCTAGCCTTCTTAAGGCAAATCTTGTTTAACTTATGTCTGTACTAAGATATTGTTGCTTCCGCTAACTCTGTTGCTTTCGAGCTTCTATATTCGAGCCCTCGAGACCCCTGGCTTGTAATATGAAGCTTGTATTATTTTAATTTGTGTCTAGAGTTGTGTTGTGATATCTTCCCGTGAGTCCCTGATCTTGGTCATACACATTTGCGTGCATGATTAGTGTACGGACAAATCGGGGGCGTCACACTAGCATATGAAAGTGACTAAACAAGAGACTCTCTATCATGAAGATCATGGTGCTACTTTGAAGCACAAGTGTGGAAAAACATAGTAGCATTGTCCCCTTTTTTTCTCTTTTTTTATTTTGGGCCCTTCTTTTTTTCTTTGGCCTTTCTTCTTTTTTTCCATTTTTTTCTTTGGGACAATGCTCTAATAATGACGATCATCACACTTATATTGATTTTGCAACTCGATATTACAACTCGATACTAGAACAAAATATGACTCTATATGAATGCCTCTGGCAGTGTACCGGGATGTGCAATGAATCAAGAGTGACATGTATGAAAGATTATGCATGGTGGCCTAGCCACAAATACGATGTCAACTACATGATCATGCATATTTATATGACAATGATGAAGCATGTCATAACAAACAGAAAAATGGAAAGTTGCATGGCCATATATCTAGGAATGGCTATGGAAATGCCATGATAGGTAGGTATGGTGGCTGTTTTGAGGAAGGTATATGGTGGCACTACAAGAAATATGTCAACTTATGACCTTCTGTTAGTGACCCTGGAAGAAATGGTCAGAGATCTATGACCATTTCAAACCAATTGGTCAAAAGCTGTTCGGGGGGTTCCAAACCCTAAACTATAACGACCATTTTGGTCAGAAAGGTCATAATTTCCTTACACGAAATGGTCATAAAGCACATAGCACTGGTTCGCTGCCTTATTTCTAGCTGATCATGACCAATATAGATGGTCACAACCTTGTAAATTGTGGTGGGTTGCTACGACTAGGCGCCACCTAATCAGTTTTGCCTATGTGTCATGTCCATGTGGCAGTTTTTGCCCTAGGTTGTGAAGCAACCTATATTTCTGTCATTCCCAAAATTCCCCAAAAAATCTCATAAATTCTTTGGGTCATATCTTCGTCAAATATGTAAAAAAACCTTCCTTGCCTAGTTCAAAAATAATTCAAAAATATTCATTTTCCTATTTTGTTCAAAAAAACACTTTGTGAAGGAAGTACCACTTTGGCATGTCCAAATGGTATCCATTTTCTACAGTGCTTTCCTATGCCCAAATAACTATCCTCCACCAAATGCCAGCTCAATCCATTCAGTATTTTGAGCCCAGCTTCAACAGTCGTATTTATGTCCAGTGTGGTACTTTGCAAAGCAAGTACCACCTAGACTCCTCCTTTTGAGCTGAAAATTTGTGAAGACGGTCTTCTTAGTAACTGATCATCCTCAACCAAAACTCACGCCCATTAGCCATGTGCATTTCCCGTACCGCTAATCAAACACTTGGCTGCTAATTCTTGTTTGAGCATCGATCGGTCTCCTCGTGAGAATCTTATGTTGTAATTTTCTTCCTAGCACCTACCTGGGGAGTGCCCAACCCACTAGACATGCCTAGGCCTCCCAGAACACATGGCAATGCCACAGTCACGTGGTGACCACGCGGCGGGCATGCGAGTTTACGCACTCTAGAGTTGGGGCCCTCGACCACCGCCCAAACCTCGACGTATCGCCACCAAACCATGTATTTATGATTAAATATGTACTTATGTAACTAGAAATGATTTTTGGAAAAAATAAATAGCAAACTATGAGGGAGCTGCAGTTCAAATTTGACCCGCTTCCGACTGAATCGGCGGAAATTTGTCTTTTTCACGAGAGGTGTATCAAAACTTTTTACACCCAACCATTTTGTCAACTGTGCATTAAATATGTCCTAGTATTTTACAAAATTGATTTGGTCCAATTTTGCAAAAATTATTTGGGAGGTCCTTCACAAAAAAAATCTCCTTTTGGGCACTCGAAAAATGGAAAATGATTTTTTCGTCCAAAGAAAATGAAAACTACCTTAGGCAATATTGTTTGCCATTCCAAGATGCACCCTTGTGCACAATATGAGATCATTTGAACAAACTATGCCATGAATGTGGCCATAGGATTGATCATTTGGCTTGAAAGTCATGAATCTTCACGCATGATAGCTCATTTCTAAGAACACTTTTTTAAAAGAATTGTTGTATTACAAGTTTATTATTTTTCCTGGTAACTTGGTCATATATAATGATACAATGCGAAGGTTTTCCAATTTTTTGATTTTTTTGAATTTTTTTATGCCCCTTTCAAAATGCGGTCAAAACGGTGGGAATGACCATTCCTAACTAGTGGTTGAATCTTGGTATTTTTTTGTGTTTCTATGATTAAATAGATACTTATGTACTTAGAAATGATTTTTGTAAAAAATAAATAGGAAACTACAAGGGAGCCGCAGTTCAAATTTGACCCGCTTCCAACTAAATCGGCCGAAATTTGTATTTTTCACGAGAGGTGGATCAAAACTTTTTACACCCAACCATTTGGTCAATTGTGCATAAAATATGGCCTAGTATTTTATAAAAATGATTTGGTCCAATTTTGCAACAATTATTTGGGAGGTCCTTCACAAAAAAACTTCCTTTTGGGCACTCGAAAAATGGAAAATGAATTTTCCGTCCAAAGAAAGTGAAAACTCCCTTAGGAAACATTGTTTGCCATTCCAAGATTCACCCTTGTGCACAATATGAGATCATTTGAACAAACTATACCATGAATGTGGCCATAAGATTGATCATTTGGCTTGAAAGCCATGAATCTTCACACATGATAGCTCATTTCTGAGAACACTTTTTTTAGAACAATTGTCGTATTACAAGTTTATTATTTTTCCTGGTAACTTGATCATATATAATGACACAATGCGAATGTTTTCCAATATTTTGATTTTTTTTTAATTGTTTATGCCCGTTTCAAAATGCGGTCAAAACGGCGGGAATGACCGTTCCTAGCTAGTGGTTGAATCTTTGATTTTTTTTGTTTCTATGATTAAATAGATACTTATGTGCCTAGAAATGATTTTTAGAAAAAATAAAGAGAAAACTACAAGGAAGCTATAGTTCAAATTTGACCCACTTCCAATTGAATCGGCGGAAATTTGTCTTTTTCACGAGAGGTGGATCAAAACTTTTTACACCCAACCATTTGGTCAATTGTGCATTAAATATGGCCTAGTATTTTATAAAAATGATCTGGTCCAATTTTGCAACAATTATTTGGGAGGTCCTTCACAAAAAAACCTCCTTTTGGGCACTCGAAAAATGGAAAATGAATTTTTCGTCCAAAGAAAGTGAAAACTCCCTTAGGAAACATTGTTTTCCATTCCAATATGCACCCTTGTGCACAATATGAGATCATTTGAACAAACTATGCCATGAATGTGGCCATAAGATTGATCAATTGGCTTGAAAGCCATGAATCTTCACGCATGATAGCACATTTCTGAGAACATTTTTTTAAAATAATTTCTGTATTACAAGTTTATTATTTTTCCTAGTAACTTGGTCATATATAATGACACAATGCGAAGGTTTTCCAATTTTTTGATTTTTTTTTGAATTTTTTATACCCGTTTCAAAATGCGGTCAAAACGGCGGGAATGACCGTTCCTAGCTAGTGGTTGAATCTTGGTATTTTTTGGTGTTTCTCTGATTAAATAGATACTTATGTACCTATAAATGATTTTTGTAAAAAATAAAGAGCAAACTACAAGGCAGCTAAAGTTCAAATTTGACCCACTTCCAGCTGAATCGGCCGAAATTTGTCTTTTTCACGAGAGGTGGATCAAAACTTTTTACACCCAACCATTTGATCAATTGTGTATTAAATATGGCCAAGTATTTCATAAAAATGATTTGGTCCAATTTTGCAACAATTATTTGGGAGGTCCTTCACAAAAAAAACCTCCATTTGGGCACTCGAAAAATGGAAAATGAATTTTCTGTGCAAAGAAAATGAAAACTCCCTTAGGAAAAATTGTTTGGAATTCCAAGATGCACCCTTGTGCACAATATGAGATCATTTGAACAAACTATGCCATGAATGTGGCCATAAGATTGAACATTTGGCTTGAAAGCCATGAATCTTCACGCATGATAGCTCATTTCTGAGAACACTTTTTTTAATTAATTGTCGTATTACAAGTTTATTATTTATCCTGGAAACTTGGTCACATATAATGAAACAATGCGAAGTTTTTCCAATTTTTTGAATTTTTTTTGAATTTTTTATGCCCGTTTCAAAATTCGATCAAAACGGCGGGCTTGACCGTTCCTAGCTACTGGTTGAATCTTGGAAAACTTTTGATGTTTCTCTGATTAAATAGATACTTTTGTGCCTAGAAATGATTTTTGTGAAAAATAAATAGCAAACTATGAGGCAGCCGGAGTTCAAATTTGACCCGCTTCCTGCTGAATCGGCAGAAATTTGTCTTTTTTATGAGAGGTGGATACAAGTTTTTGACACCCAACCATGTTGTCTATTATGCATTAAATATGGCCTAGTATTTTAGAAAATTGATTTGGTCCAATTTTATAACAAACATATGGTAGGTCCTTCACAAAAAAAAACTCATTTTGGACACTCAAAAAATATTTTTAGTCAACTACGACCAATTTAGATGGTCATAACGTCATACTGCATTCTGATTGGTCCGTGGACGTATCACGCGGATCATCCATCAAACACCGTCGGATGCTCGCGGATCCAACGGCCGTCCTCAACCCTTTCACACCAACCCCGAAACCCTAGATGGTCATTTTGCATCAACCCCTCCGCCTCCTTTCTTTCCAGTTTCCACATCCATCCATCGATCCCATTCCAGATCCCCCGTCTCCTCGATGTCTCGCCCGATGGAGAGAGCTCACCTCCTCCCTTCTAGATCCATCGCCGCCGCCACCTCCCTCCGCCGGAGCTCGCCGTCATTCATGGCCTCCCCACGCCCCCTCCTCTTGCCCCTCCCCTTCCTTCACCACCGCTATCCCTTGCAGCCGCCTCCCATCGCCGCTCCAGATCCAGATCTGCCTCCCTCTCCGCTCGCTGCCTCCCTCTCCGCTCGCCGCCGGTCTGCACCCTCCCCTCCCCTCCCTCTCCCCTACCTTTGCCTCTCATCTTCGCCGCCGCGCATCCACAGGAGCAACACGTGCGACGCGCCATGGGGTGGCACTGCCAACTTCTTCTCATCACTGCTCGCTGCGGAATGGAAATAAGGAGCCGACTGTCGCCGCGTGCTGTTCCTGCGGGTTGTCGCTGCGGGGGTCGGCTGCGTCCTCCTCCCGCCCATGGAGGATGACGAGGGCGAGGACACGGAGGCCGGCGAGGGGGGAGGTGGTGGAGGGGTGTGCCCGCTCTGGTACGAGCTCACTCGTGTGTGATCCCGGGCACCGGAGGGCCAGCGACAAGTCCGTGAAGGAGAAGCGCAAGATCGTCAACGGAGACGACCTGATCTGGTCCATGGGCGCTTCTCCCAGTGGCGACACGAGGAGCTCAGCCGCATCGTGGACGCCGCCGTGGAGCCCAACCTCGTCTCAAGGACCAACGACGGGTACGTTCACCGATCAATGAATCCCCTGCTATTTCAGTACTCCCTCCCGGTTTGATCAGAAGTAATTTACCAATTACCATTGTGATTCGCATGTCCAAATTACTCTACAGTGTATTTGTAGAATTACTCTATGGTAGAATAAACTTTGGCATGCCATCAGACTTCAGACGTAGCTACAGTATTGGGGAGGGTGCTCTCCTTGTGTTCAGTGACCACTTAGTCAGACGATGCTTTTGATTTACCTCTGACTGTAATCCTATTGTTAGATTCAGCTGCTCCTATGCCCACCTGCGACTGGGTCTAATGCAAGCACACACAGCCTCAAGTTAAACAAGTACCAGTCGCCGGCATTCAATATCTACACTACATGCATAGTCGTATAGTGCTGAAACTTGTACATGATGCATAAATTTGATTACTTGTCTCTGTATATCCACTCTACAATTAATAGTACTACTGTATAGTGCTGACAAACTCCTTCACTTGTCATTTGTTCAGTTGGAGTGACTTAATCGAGCGCTACGAGGGCATAAATCATGGTGAATATCTGGTTAATGCACATACACATCTACTCATAGTACTAGTTATGAATTCAGTTAGCCATTGTTTATGGATTATGCTGGACTGACTAAGCTTGAGTCCAAATTTCCTTAATTGTGAATTCAGTTAGCCATTGTTTGAGCAAATAATTTCTGCATGCATGTGTACTGGGGTTAGTACTATCTACTATGGTGAATGCCATCAAACAATTAAGTTGCTTCATTTGATTGCCCACTACATCTCCACTTAAATACTCATAATGCTACTGTCCAGATCTTGTTCAATTGGACCGACTACATATCTCTTGTTAAAATTGTGATCTTGATCTTTTGTTTAAACCTGAGACATCATGCATAACTAGCTCTTCCTTTAGAGTCTAAACCTAAGACCTCTTTTGTTTTATATTCAGTACTATCACTGATGGTCACACTGCTGTTTTGCTATGCTGGATAAACCTGAGACCTCTTTCTATTCTTCTTCTTTAGATCACACTGTTGTTTTGCTGTGGTTGATAAACCTGAGACTTCTTTCTATTCTTCAAGGCGATTTTGTTTAGGCCAGCCATGGAGCAGAAAGAACGGACATTGCTACTTCAGCAAGAGGGAAGGTAATGATCCTGATGATACTCTTATCATTTTGTTAAAGGGAATATGTGTCCAGTCAATGCAAGCTCTCGATGGTAGCTAGTCCTACTGGGCAATATAGCTAATACTTTTCTTATTCTCGCAGACCCGACGAGGCCATGATGCTTACCTTGCTCGAGCGCATCAACCCCGACCATGGCACCACATTCACAGTCTTGAGGTAGCCGTGCTGCAACTACATCAACGCTATCTTCTCTGACTAGATAAGTCTTCGGTCTATCCAATTATTTTCTTTTGTTCTTTGGTCGATGGGCCATGATGCCATTGTGTTGATTCCCTATGTGATGCAGAAGCTATGGTGTTTTGTTTTAAGTCTGTTGTAAATTGTAATTGATAATGATTTGTGTAAAATTAGTGTAGAACATATGTCTTGTTATCTTAAGTCATTTGTGCATGCTCAATGAACCATCTGAGATTGAATCATTATTTGCGTTCAACATCTAGAACCATTCTGTGTGTGTTGGTATCATGCTACAAGTATGCTTTCTTGTCTCTTGTGTTGTCTGGTCCTTGTGGTTGTTACTGTTACATGTACATATGCTTCATGATTCGGTCCCTAGATGCTTTGTATGTTTGTTTTTATTCTGTTTCTAACTCCTTTTGTTTATTGTTAGATGCCTTTGTTAAGCCTCTACAAACAAGAGCTCCAACCTGAAAGTGAAGAAAGCAGAAGTATACTTGTAGAGCCTTTGTTCTAGTACTTTCCTGCTTACATTACGGTTGCCATTGCATTTATTTGGTTCTGACCAGTAGCAGTACACTAATGCTGGAAGTCTTTGTGTTCACTCTTTTATAGGAGCGCCAGGACAAATTTGAAGTGCAAAGCCATGAAGCCAAGTGCAAAGCCGGGATGCCACAGATTTGTTTGTTCTGTTTGACTGTAATAGGCTGTAGAGATTGTGACATTGTAACAGATTTAGTGTTATTTGATAAATTATGTTTGTTTTGTTTTGTTTTAAATAGTGATTTAAAAATTTGTCAAATGGAAACCTGATTAGTGGGACCCACTTACCAAAATAATCTGAGCAATGTTGAAAATCTGATGTGTGGGACCAATATATGAGATTATGATTTTTTTTGAGCAGTATGTATGAGATTATGAAATGTGGGGCTTGTCTGGCTAGTGGGCTCGGCTCCAACATATATGGCAGGTAATATTTGAAGTATTTTGTGTGTTTTCTGCGTGCCAATTTAAATATTGTGTATTTATTTATTTTAAATTGGAAAATGAAGAATGTGACCCTTACAAAAAAAAGAAAAAATGAAATTGTTGAGACAAAAAGGCCATGGGCCAAAAAAAAGGCTGCAATGTTGGGCTTGGTCCATGAAGCTGACAAAAAATTCACAGAAAAAAAATATAAATGGGCTGAATTAATGGGCTCGGCCCATATAAACACCGAATTGGACTGGCCTGATTCTTGTGCCACATCAGCTTGCCACGTTGGATTCCTACGTGGCCTGGGGAGGTTGCTAGTGACCAAAACACGACAGTAGGCATATTTTGGTCATAAACGTCTATGACCTTCTCACAGAGAAGGTCGCTAATGTCAGTTTATGACGGCCAGCTTTTGACCTTATGTTTTTGGTCACAAAAAGGTCACAAATGGAAAACTATGACCTTTCAGTGACCAATAGTGGTGGTCACAAGTTGACATATTTCTTGTAGTGTGGGTGTATGGTACAGGCAAGAGTTGCGCGGTACAAGAGATGCTAGCAATGGTGGAAGTGAGAGTGCGTATAATCCATGGACTCAACATTAGTCATAAGGAACTCACATACTTATTGCAAAAATCTACAAGTCATCAAAACGAACTACTACACGCATGCTCATAGGGGAAGGGTTGGTAGGAGTTAACCATGGCGCGATCCCGACCTCCACACAAAGGATGACACTCAATGAAATACCTAATGCTTCAAATCTGTCACACAACGGCTACCATACGTGCATGCTACGGGACATGCAAACCTCAACACAACTATTTCTCAAATTCAGAACTACTCTACTAGCATGACTCTAATATCACCATACTCATATCTCAAAACAATCATCAACTATCAAACTTCTCATAGTATACAATGCACTTTTATATGAAAGTTTTTACTATACTCATCTTGGATGCCTATCATATTAGAACTAGTTTTATAACCAAAGCACATTACCATGCTGTTCTAAGAGACTCTCAAAATAATATAAGTGAAGGATGAGAGATCAATAATTTCTACAAAATAAAACCACCACCGTGCTCTAAAAAGATATAAGTGAAGCACTAGAGCAAAACTATCTAGCCCAAAAGATATAAGTGAAGCACATAGAGTATTCTACTAAATTCCGATTCATGTGTATCTCTCTCAAAAGGTGTGTCCAGCAAGGATGATTGTGGTAAACTAAAAAGCAAAGACTCAAATCATACATGACGCTCCAAGCAAAACACATATCATGTGGTGAATAAAAATATAGTCTCAAGTAAAGTTACCGATAGATAAAGACGAAAGAGGGGATGCCTTCCCGGGGCATCCCCAAGCTTAGACTTTTGGTTGTCCTTGAATTTTACCTTGGGGTGCCTTGGGCATCCCCAAGCTTAGGCTCTTGCCACTCTTTGTTCCATAGTCCATCAAATCCTTACCCAAAACTTGAAGACTTCACAACACAAAACTTAGAAAACAAGGATTTAATAGGAGACACATCAATCACTTTTAGATCTTCATCTTTATTATCATGAAAACTAGAAGAACACGCTGTCATAAAGCAATCTCGTTTAGCACGCATCCTAGTGGTTATTTCTTTCCACTCATCAATGGAAATTCTCATGTCTTTGAGAGACTCATTGATATCATGCTTAGGTGGGATATATCTAAGTTTCGAAGAGTCAACATCAAGAGAAATTTGGTCCACGTTCCTAGCCAACTCATCAATTTTAAGAAATTTTTCTTCAAGCAAAGCATTAAAATTCCTTTGTGAGTTCGTAAATTCTTTAATACTAGTTTCAAAATCAGAGGGCATCTTACTAAAATTTCCATAAGAGTTATTGTAGGAATTACCATAATTATTAGAGGAATTACTAGGAAAAGGCCTAGAATTAAAGTTTCCTCTATGAGCATTGTTACCAAAATTATTCCTACCAACAAAATTCACATACAAAGATTCATTATTATTCTCAATCAACAAGGACAAAGGAATATCATTAGGATCAGAAGAAGCACTCTTAGTAGCAAATAATTTCAGAAGTTCATCCATCTTTCCACTTCAAACACTAATCTCTTCAATAGCATGTACTTTTTTACTGGTAGATCTTTCGGTGTGCCATTGAGGGTAGTTAACCATAATATTAGGTAGGAGTTTGATAGCTTGTCCTAAAGTGATTTCCATGAAAGTGCC
>LR738712.1:394382765-394394523 GCA_902687465.1 Secale cereale | reverse complement strand
CCCCCCCGCGGCTGGATCTAAAAGATTTCTAGAAGCAAAATTCAAGCCAGCATAATTTTTTTGTATAATCATCCATAAGTTCGAACCATGTGTAGGGCAATTGCGTATCATTAATTTCATCCTCTCCCAAGCTTGTGCAACATGCTCATGATCTAGTTTCTTAAAATTCATAATATCTTTTCTAAGAGAGAGAATCTTACAGGGAGGAAAAATACTTAGAGATAAAGGCATCTTTGCACTTATTCCACGAATCGATACTATTTCTAGGCAAAGAAGAGAACCAAGTTTTAGCATGATCTCTAAGCAAAAACGGAAATAGCTTTAATTTGACAATATCATAATCCATATACATCTTCTTTTGCATATCGCACAAATCAACAAAGTTGTTTAGATGGGTAGCGGCATCTTCACTAGGAAGGCCAGAAATTTGATCTTTCATGACAAGATTCAACAGAGCAGCATTGATTTCACAAGATTCAGCATCGGTAATAGGAGCAATCGGAGTGATAATAAAATCATTATTGTTGGTATTGGAGAAGTCACACAATTTGGTATTGTCTTGAGCCATATGACAAGCAAGCAATCCAACACACAAGCAAACAAGAAGCAAGCGAACGGTAAAAACACATGGAAAAAGAAGGGTGAATAAAACGGCAAAGGTGAAGTGGGGGAGAGGAAAATGGGAGGCAAATAATGTAATGAGAGGGATAAGGGTTTGTGATAGGTACTTGGTACTTGGTACTTGGCATAGATCTTTCCGGCAACTGCGCCAGAAATTCTTCTTGCTACTTCTCGAGCTTGCGTTATATTTCCTCGAAGAGGAAAGGGTGATGCAGCACAGTAGCGTAAGTATTTCCCTCAGGTTTTGAGAATCAAGGTATCAATCTAGTAGGAGACCACGCGTGAGTCCCTCGTACCTGCACAAACAAATAAGAACCTTGCAGCCAATGCGATAAAAGGGGTTGTTAATCCCTTCTCGGTCACTTACAAAAGTGAGATCTGATAGATATGATAAGATAATATTTTTGGTATTTTTTGTATAGAGATTGAAACTAAATTATGCAAAGTAAAGTAAATAGTTGATGGAAGATTAATATGATGAGAATAGACCCGGGGGCCATAGGTTTCACT
Organism: Secale cereale; assembly: GCA_902687465.1. Taxonomy (NCBI): domain Eukaryota; kingdom Viridiplantae; phylum Streptophyta; class Magnoliopsida; order Poales; family Poaceae; genus Secale; species Secale cereale. The sequence continues at coordinate 394,393,392 of LR738712.1, read as the reverse complement.
AGTGGCTTCTCTCATGATAGCAGATTTCTACGGTGGGTGAACAACTTACTATCGAGCAATTGATAGAAAAGCGCATAGTTATGAGAATATCTAGGCATGATCATTGTATATAGGCATCACGTCCGTGACAAGTAGACCGAAACGATTCTGCATCTACTACTATTACTCCACACATCGTCCGCTATCCAGCATGCATCTAGAGTATTAAGTTCATAACAACAGAGTAACGCCTTAAGCAAGATGACATGATGTAGAGGGATAAACTCAAGCAATATGATATAAAACCCATCTTTTTATCCTCGATGGCAACAATACAATACGCGCCTTGCTACGCCTGCTGTCACTGGGAAAGGACACCGCAAGATTGAACCCAAAGCCAAGCACTTCGCCCATTGCAAGAACTATTGATCTAGTAGGCCAAACCAAATCGATAATTTGAAGAGACTTGCAAGGTTATTTAAATCATGCATAAAACATTTCAGAAAAGAATCCAATAGTTTTCATAGATAATCTTGATCATAAACCCACAATTCATCGGATCTCGACAAACACACCGCAAAAAGGTTACATGGAATAGATCTCCTCGAAGATCGAGGAGAACTTTGTATTGAGATCCAAAGAGAGAGAAGAAGCCATCTAGCTAATATCTATGGACCCGAAGGTCTTTGGTAAACTACTCACAACTCATCGGAGAGGCTATGGTGTCGATGTAGAAGCCCTCAATGATTGATGCCCCCTTCGGCGGAGCTCCAGAACAGGCCCCAAGATGGGATCTCATGGGTACAGAAGGTTGCAGCGGTGGAATTAGGGTTTCGTTATTGTCCTCGGTAGTTTTAGGGTACATAGGTATATATAGGCTGAAGAGGGACGTCGAGGGAGCAACAGGTGGCCCACGAGGGTGGGGGCCGCGCCTACCCCCCTGGGCGCGCCCCTGCCCTCGTGGCCGCCTCTCTCGCTTCCTGGCGTGTACTCCAAGTCTTCTGTGTTGTAACCGTTCCAAAAATAACTCTCCCAAAGGTTTCATTCCGTTTGGACTCCGTTTGATATTCCTTTTCTGCGAAACACTGAAATAGGCAAAAAAACAGCAATATGCACTGGGCCTTGAGTAGTAGGTTTGTCCCAAAATTAATATAAAAGTGTATAATAAAGCCCATTAAACATCCAAAACAGATATAATAGCATGGAACAATAAAAAATTATAGATATGTTGGAGACGTATCAGTCGTCAAGTCACCCATGTCAAGATCGAAGAAGCTCGTGACTCCCCAAAATTTTTGATGGGCACCCTTCGCGTTTATTCAGTGCTAGCTTCTGTTCTCGTTGATTCAGGAGCATCGCATGCCTCTTTGTCCCAACAATTCGCTCAGTTGCATGGGCTAGGCATGGAAAAATTACCAACTCCTTTAGGAGTTCAATCTCTGGGATCCCAGTGGCAAACCACAATGGTAAGCCCTCGCAACCATATCGAAATTGGAGGCTTACTTTTTTCGGCTTCTCTCATTGTGCTCGGACCTTCCAACATTGACAACATTCTTGGTATGGATTGGTTGACAGCCCATAATGCTTTGATTAACTGTGCTGCCAAGACTGTCCAGCTCACTCACCCTTCTGGCCAGACAGTCCAATACTCAGTCCGACCAGCTCAGGATGCCAAGAATCAGATGTATGTTCTAAATGCATTGAATGACTCACCTCTTGAAGGAATAGAGAACATTCCAGTCGTTCGTGATTCCGAAGATGTCTTTCCAGAAGAAATTCCATGAATACCCCGTGCTAGAGCTGTTGAATTCATCATAGACTTGAAGCCGGGCACTACTCATATAGCCAAGTGGCCATACAAGATGTTGCCGCATGAACTCCTTGAGCTTAAGGAGGAAATCGACACTTCACTTCGTTAGGGTTTTATCCATCCAAGTTCCTCTGCTTGGGGAGCACCTTCTCTCTTTGTCAAGAAGAAGGATGGTATGAATCGTTTGGTCCAAGATTACCGACCTATCAACCAGGCAACAATTCAGAACAAGTATCCGCTTCCCAAAATCAATGATCTGTATGATCAACTGGATGGTTCCTCAGTATTCTCTAAACTAGATTTCTGGTTGGGTTACCACCAAATTTGGGTTCATCAAGAGGATATTCCCAGGACCGCATTCGTTACTCGCTATGGTTCATAGGAGTACATCGTCATGTCTTTCGGCTTGACCAATGCTCCAGCAACGTTCTCCTGATTACTGAACTATATATTCATGGAATACCTCGATAAGTTTGTCATGGTTTATCCGAATGATATCCTTGTACATTCCAAGAACAAAGAAGAACATGCTGGACAACTTCGACTAGTTCTGGAAAAGCTTCGAGAGCATCACCTATATGGTAAGTAGTCCAAGTGTGAATTCTGGCTTCCCGAAGTAACCTACCTTGGCCATGTGATCTCCAAAAATGGTATTGCTGTCAACCCCTAGCGAGTTCAGGCTATTCTCGATTGGACTCCTCCGAAGAATGTCAAACAAGTCAGAAGTTTTCTAGGACTCGCCAGCTATTGCCGTCGATTTGTCAAGAACTTCTTCAAGATTGCCAAGCCCCTAACTAGTCTTCTTCACAAAGGTGTCAAGTTAGAATGGACAGAAAAGTGCCAAGAAAGTTTCCAGGCGCTCAAAGACAAGATGACTTCTGCCCCAGTGCTTGCTCCTCCAGATACCAAGAAGGATTTCATCATTTACTACGGTGCTTCACGTCAAGGATTAGGTTGTGTCATAATGCAAGAGCGTAATGTAATTGCTTATGGCTCTCGTCAATTGCGCCCTCACAATGATAACTATCCAGTTCATGACCTCGACCTTGCTACTGTCATATATGCACTAAAATAGTGGCGACATTACCTTCTCGGTAATCGTGGCGAGATCTTCACCGGCCACCAAAGTCTGAAGTATATGTTTACTCAGCCAGACCTGAACCTCTGTCAGCAGAGGTGGATGGAGACTGTAGCTGATTTTGACTTGGGTATTTCTTATACACTGGGCAAGGCTAATATAATGGCTGATGCCTTGAGCCGCAAGTCTTATTGCAACCACCTCCAGGTTCGAAATGTTCAGCCCTCGCTTATTGAGGAATTTAGGAAACCGAGCCTCCATATTGTTCCTCCTGGTGCACTCGCACCCCTCCTCCAAAATTCCGCAAGATGAACCTCCGTGTTATTCCCCATGGTTCCCTTAATACCCTGGCAGTCAAACCAGATCTCGTGGACAACATCAAGAGGCTGCAGAAATATGACTCTCAAGTTGAGAAGATTAAGCGCTACCTCGCACAAGGAAGGCCCTCGTTCTTCACTATTGAGGATGATGGCACCTTGTTCTTTAAAGGTCACCTAGTGGTTCCTTCAAAAGAATACATGGATATGACTCAAAAGGTTATGAAAGAAGCTCATGATATGCCTCTGTCTATTCCTCCTGGTAGTACCAAGATGTACCAAGACATTCATCAAAGATTCTGGTGGTCAAATATGAAGCAACACATTGCTCGTTATGTTAGTGAATGTGACGTTTGCCGTCGTATCAAAGCGGAACATCAAAGGCCTGCTGGAACTCTGCAACCTATCTCTATTCCTGAATGGAAATGGGACCATGTTGAGATGGACTTCGTCACTAGTTTTCCCAAATCACAGAAAGGTAATGATGCTATTCTTGTCATCATTGACTGAGTTTCTAAAGTTGCACACTTCCTGGCCGTCAAAGAAACGATCAGTGCTAGTCAGTTGGCAACCCTCTATATGTCCAGAATTGTTTCTCTTCACGGTATTCCACTGGTTATCAGCTCATACTGTGGGAGCTAATTCACTTCAAGATTCTAGACAAGTTTTCAGGAAGCTATGGGAACTCATCTATCTTTCAGCACTGCATTTCACCCACAGTCTCAGGGACAAGTTGAACGCGTCAATCAAGTTCTCGAAGACATGCTTCGAGCTTGTGTTATTTCCTTCGGTAAGCAATGGATGGAATATCTCCCGTATGCTGAGTTCTCTTACAATGATAGCTATCAAGCTAGTCTGAAGATGCCCCCCTTCGAAGTGTTATATGGACGAAAGTGTCGAACCCCTCTGAAATGGTAAGAAACTGGGGAACGTCCACTCTTCGGTCCGGATATTATCCAACACGCCAAAGAACAAGTCCACGTTATTCGTGAGAATCTGAAGACCGCTCAGTCACGTCAGAATAGTCAGTATGACCGTCATCATAAAGACATGGTCTATCAACCTGGCGGAAAGGCTTGTCTTTGAGTTACACCAATGAAGGGTGCACACCGCTTCGGGATCAAGGGAAACCTAGCTCCTCACTATATTGGTCCATTCACTATTCTCAGAGGCGTGGAAAAGTGGATATCAGTTGGAACTTCCATCGAACCCGTCTCAGGTTCACGATGTGTTCCACGTGTCACAACTCCGCCGCTGCTTCAAGGACCCTATCCGAGAAGTGGATCATGATGTGCTCGAGTAGCAACAAGACCTCTCCTATAAAGAGCATCCGGTCCACATTCTCGGCCAAGCTACTTGGGAACGCGAGGATCGCCTGCATAATGAATACCCCATACTGTTTCCTTCTACCTCCTAAATCTCGGGATGACATTTCTTGTAGTGGAGGAGAATTGTAACGCCCGGATAATTATGCTACAATAAACCTCCGCTAATGATCCCACATCATCACTGTTACTGTTGTTAACCTTGCTTTTCTTTGAAATCGGTTTAAATTCAAATTTAAGATAAAGTCAAACAATTAAAGTTTTCGAATGTCAAAACTAAAATGTTCAACTTGATGCAATAAATATTTCGGTAATATTGGTGGAGAGTTCATATTTATAAAATGGTTAAGTACATAAAATAAATTAAAAGAAGAAGAGAAAAATACAAAAGGAAAAAACATAAAGAGATAGGGGTGGGAGAGCCCCTGGCCTTTCCACTGGGCCTCGGCCCAGCGCGGCCAGCCGGCCCACGGGCCCTCCCGCATGATCCCGTTATCCCCCCACGACCCGTGACCTAATCCCCCAACACCCAACTCGCCCCACTCCCTTCGCTCTCCTTCCCCCCACCCGGCCTGGATCAGGATTGGGCAATCCCGTCGCCGCCGCCTAACCCCGCCGACGTCAACGCTGCCACCCGACGCACCTTGCCACCTCGCCGGCGCCCGCCTCTCCATCTCGTCCAGCACGGCGCTGGCCGCCGCCCTCGACCCGAACTGAATCGGGGGCTCGACCCCGCGACGCCTCTGGCCTCGATGTCGCGCCATCGTTGCTTGCCGGCACCTCGTCGGCGTCGCTCCCAGACCTCCTCCTCAACCGCGGCTCTATTGAGCCTCGCCGGCGTTCCCCTGCACCGGTGGTGAGGCGCCGCTCGCTCCTCCTCTTCCGCACCTGCCATTGCTTTGGCCTGCGCGCGCTGTACCACTTCAGTCGCGCCTCCGCGCGCGCCCGCGCCCCTGACCACGTCGCTGCATGCTCACACCGATGCTCCATGGCCGCACCCCGCTCGTCACCTTTCCCCGGTCGGCCATGGTGGTCGGCTCCTCCTGCTGCAGCTCACGGCCAGCCGCCACCCCGTGCCGCCGCTCGCCGCTCCTATGACCGGCTCCGCTCGGCAGGCCCCTCCGTCGCCTGGTGGCCTCGCCCCAGCCGTGCCCCTCGGGCATGACTGCTCGCACCCATGCTACCAATCGGGCTGTTGGTTGCCCCCACACCTGCGTGCACCCGGCGCCCGTTAGGCCACCTGGGCCAATGATAGTGGGGCCTGCCCCGAGAACGAAATTAAGAAGAATGAAAATTACAAATAAATAATAAAAACAATAAATAAAAATAATTAATTGATTGATTAATTACCTAGTTTATTAAGTTAGTTAACTTTGCTTAAGTAACCTAATTAACTTGATTAGTCTAACTAAACCTGCCTAATTAACTAGTTAATTAACTTAGTTAACTTTTCTTAAGTAACATGTTAGTTAGTTAGCAATCAATGACAGGTGGGTCCCACAGTCAGCTTAACCCAGTCAAAAACAATGTTAGTGCTGACGTCATGATGACGTCATGCTGACATAATAAGTCAATTTATTGAATTAATAATAAATCCAAAATACTGTTAAAACTTTGAAAAATAATATAAAATAAGTTGTAGCTCGGATGAAAATACTTTATACATGAAAGTTTCTCAGAACGACGAGACATACGTGGTCCGTTCGTCCGCCACACATCCCTATCATACTGAACTTGCAACATTCCCCCTCCGGTTCGCCCGTCCGAAATGCCTAACTCAAGGAAAACATTTCCAGATGTTATCCCTCTTCACCGGTATCGTGTAGCAATACGTTATAACACCTCTAGCTCCGCGTATTGCCATGTTATGCTTTAACATGCACCATGTGCTTTATATTTACTGTTCTTCCCCTTCTTCCCTCTGGCAGACTCCGAGAACGACGCTGCTACCGGGTACGACCACGCCTCTGACGACGAGACCTTTTCAGCGGAGCTTCCAGGCAAGCCCCCCTTTGATCATCCTGATATCGTCCATTCCATTATCTCTTATACTTGCTTTAGATTTTGCTACTGTTATTGTTTGGTCTTATTCCGATGCATAGCCTGCTTTTGTACCTGCTATTGTTACCTACCTGCTTATCCTAAACTGCTTAATATAGGTTGGTAGTGATCCATCAGTGACCCCCACCTTGTCTTTGTTACCCCTGCTTCATCATCGACGACTCGATCAACGTGATCGACGACCAGAGCCGGACACCTCACATCACTTCACCCCCTTAGTTGTACGACTCTGCATAAGTTACTATCGTGTGCCTAGGGTGATACTTCGTAACACACTCCTCATGATAACTCTGTAGTATAGCTATTCGGTCATGGTCATCGAGGGTGATTCCTCTTTCACCATTCCCGATATGACTCTGGCGTGCAACACCACAAGTGTGAACCTCGAGGGTGATTCCTCCTTAGTTCACCTTGATGATTACATCGAGTGGAATCCATCGAGGGTGATTCCTCGGGTTTCCCCCTTCATGTTTTGGACACACGGTTACCTTGACTTTACTTGAGACCTATTAAAGTCGGGTTGGCCCTGAGGGGTGCCCTCGAGTTGATGTGAAAGTCGGGCGGGCCCGTGGAGCACCCGCGAGTTAATTACGAGGCACGGCCGGGCAGGCGGGCCGCCCGGGAGTGGGCTGGGCTAGCCCATGCCTTATTTCCTCGAGACGGGGCGACGGGGTCACATTATCGTGAGTCTCTGATTGTCTTCGCGAGCTCCTAATACACTAATGGTTAGGGTATATGATTTGAATTGGCATCTGGCCTTTACGCACTAACCGCCACACGCGAATAGTTATGGGCCTCGGCGTCGTGGTATCAACCGAAGCTTTGTGAGACGTCAAGTTCAGCATTGCGGCACGGCTGGGCCGGCACCATCCAGTATAGAGGTGGTGCCTAGTCCGCCCTGCTCCCAACGACCCGGAGTACAACAGGCGATGACCTATGACCCCGGAGTACTTAGGATGTAGACCGACGGGGACCCCTCTGCTGGGCCTAGGTAGGGCTCCGACGTGTTGATCTTCTGAGGCCGGGCATTGACCCAGTAAAGTGTGTCCGGCCAAAGATGATCGAGCCTGAGAGTAATGTGGTGCACCCCTACAGGCAAGTTATCTATTCGAATAGCCGTGTCCACGGTAATGGAAGTTCAGTCTTATATCCCGATCTATTACAACTACAAATGGATACTTGAGATATGTGATGGATATTGTTACAACATGCTTGTTAATTAAAATGCTATTATGTACTTCCATCTACTACTGCGAGATGGTGGTTTCCAGAAGATGCTTGAAGAAGCTAATCTTCGATAGGCTAGGACTTCCCCTTCTCTTTTGGCATTTTGCAGTTCAGTCCACATATACAGCTCATTCCTTTGATACTGATGCATACTTAGAATAGATATGATGCTTGCGAGTACTTTGGATGAGTATTCACTGTTGCTTTGCTCCCCCTTTTCCCCTTCTTATTCTTTCTGGTTGTCGCAACCAAATGGCAGATCCCAGGAGCCAGATGCCACTCCAGTCGACTATTGCTACTACCCCGACGGAGCCTACTACTTCATGGGGACAGCTGACGACCAGGAGTAGTTAGGAGGTCCCAGGCAGGAGGACTTGTCTCTTCGATCGTTGATGTTTATGCTAGCCTTCTTAAGGCAAAACTAGTTTAACTTATATCTGTACTCAGATATTGTTTCTTCCGCTGACTCTATTGCTTTCGAGCTTCTTTATTTGAGCCCTCAAGGCCCTTGGCTTGTAATATGAAGCTTGTGTTATTTTAATTTGTGTCTAGAGTTGTGTTGCGATATCTTCCTGTGAGTCCCTGATCTTGGTCATACACATTTGCGTGCATGATTAGTGTACAGTCAAATCAGGGGCGTCACATGCTCCTCCGATGATGCGTGAGTAGTTAGCCACAGACCTATGGGTCCTTAGTTAGTAGCTATATGGCTTCTTCTCTCTTTTTTATTTTCAATACAGTGTTCTCCTCGATGTTCTTGGAGATCTATTTGATGTAACTCTTTTTTGCGGCGTGTTTTTTTGGATCCGATGAATTGTGAGTTTATGATTAGATTTATCCATACATGCTTATTATAGCCTCATATTTCTTCTTCGATATCATTGTTTGGTTTGGCCAACTAGATTGATTTATCTTGCCATGGGAAGAGGTGCTTTGTAATGGGTTCGATCTTGCGGTGCTCAATCTCAGTGACAAAAGGAGACATGACATACATGTATGCTATTAAGAATAACAAGATGGGGTCTATTCCTACATAATTAGATCTTGTCGATATCATGTCACCATTCTTATTGCATTACTAAATTTCCCATGAACTTAATACACTAGATACATGTTGGATAGCGGTCAATGTGTGGAGTAATAGTAGTAGATACAGAATCGTTTCGGTCTACTAATCTTGGACATGATGCCTATACACATGATCATCATCTTGGATATTGTCATAATTATTTGCTTTTCTATCAAATGCACAACAGTAATTTACTTACCCACTGTATGTTATTTTTTCGAGAGAAGCCACTAGTGAAATCTATGGCCCCCGGGTCTATTTCTTAGCATATATATTCAGATCTATTTTACCAAAAACACCAAAAAAATTGCTGAGTTTTATTTGCTTTTATCTTATTTGCATCTATCAATCTACCTAGTTATTTTTATTTCAGTACCGTTGAGGGATTGACAACCCCTCTACGCGTTGGGTTGCAAGATTTGTTGATTGTGTGCATGGGATATTTACATAGTGTTCCTTGGTCCTCCTACTAGATTGATAAAATTCATTTCATAACTAAGGGAAATACTTACTGCTGGGGTGCTGCATCATCCCCTCCTCTTCAGGGAATTTATCAAAGCGGATCACAAGTAGTAGGAAGAATTTCCGGCGCCGCTGCCAGGAAGACACCATCAACATCTATCAATTACATATGCATAAACTCTCATCTCTTTGCAATTATATTACTTGTCATTTGCCTCTCATTTTCATCTCCCCCACTTCGAAAACATTTTTACAAAAACAACAAAAATATTTGCCTTTATTTGTCGTCTTTCTGATTGCCTTTCTATGCGTTTGGTGTTCTTGCTTGCTTTATCACTATGGCTAGTTCTTGCCTCGCTATGTGCACCCCTGAGAATGAAGTTCTAAATTTTAAGCAAACGGGAGGAGAAAGTCTAAAAGATGCTTGGTATAGGATTTGCAATTCTCACAATAAATCTATTCATAAGAAATCTACTACCGTTCTTCTTCATAATTTTTATGTGGAAATCACTACTTGGTATAGATTCATTCTTGACACTATTAAAGCGGTGAATTTCCCAAGTTGTCCCGCTCTTGACGCATTGAATGCTATGGGAAATTTAGTGGGATCCCACCTATTGTTATCAATGAAACTATTTTAACTCTTGAGGATGTTATGCAAAGGTTAGATGTTATTAAAAAGAAAATGCTCACCGAAGAACATGTTGAAACTCTGGATTAAAGGATCCATAATATTGTTAATCGAATCGGGTCAAAGGTTGGAGATTCTCTGAAAATACTAAAAGAGAAACAACTCGTAGCTAATGAAAGGGTAGTGGACACTACTGGAATCAGATAATTTGCTATCAGCCAGTTCTTTGCCGTCTGCTAGCTGATGGCAAAGAAGGTCTTTGTCGTCTGCTTACAAAAAACAGATGGCAAAGATACATTTTGCAATCAACCATTTCTTTGCCGTCGACTAGCTGAGGACAAAGAATCTTTGTTGTATGCTAGCAGACGACAAAGAGGCGGGTGGCCTAGCGGAGACCAACAACGGGTAGTGCACTGTAACAGCACCCACCACTTCTTTGCCGTCTGCTAGCTGACGACAAAGATTCTTTGCCGTCAGCTAGCAAACGACAAAGAAAATAATACCGAACGGCTATAATGGCTCACCCCCACATCCTCTCTCTCTTCTCTCTCCCCCTCTATCCTCTCCCCTCTCCCCTGACCCCCACACCCGCTGGCCACCGCCCCCGACCCCACCGCCACTTCTGCCCCTGACCCCCACCGCACATGCAGGCCCCCGCCTCCCGACCA
>LR738712.1:394339174-394381380 GCA_902687465.1 Secale cereale | reverse complement strand
CCCTACGCCCAGGCCTCCAGCCGCCCCGGTACCACTCCGCCCAAGCCGCCCGCCGCCCCGCCAAAGCCAAAGAGCTGCGTCCGCCCCTTCGCCCCGGCGCCACTCCGCCCAGGCCGCCCGTCGCCCCTACGCCCAGGCCTCCCGCAGCCCCTGTACCACTCCGCCCAAGCCGCCCGCCGCCCCGCCGAAGCCAAAGAGCTACGTCCGGCCCTTCGCCCCGGCGCCGCTCCGCCCGGGCCGCCCCAACGCCCCTCCGTCCGCCACCTCGATGCAAAGGCCGCACGCCACCCTGGCGCCCCACCGTCTAGCCGCCCCCCTCAGTGAGGTTCTCGATTTTTTCATGCTATTTTTATTTAGGTTGTACTGTTAGTAGATTTTAGGTTAGTGCATTTTAGGTTAGTTGATTTAGTTGGTTTTTTTAGGTTGTACTGTTAGTGTATTTTAGGTTAGTATTTTATATTTAGTCATATTTTAGGTTAGTAGATTTTAGGTTAGTCATATTTTAGGTTAGTACATTTTATGAGATTCAAAAAAGAAGAAAAAAAGAAAAAGTAGAAGTGGAGAGGAAAAGGAAAATAAGAAGAAGAAGAAGAAGAAGAAGAAGAAGAAGAAGAAGAAGAAGAAGAAGAAGAAGAAAAAGAGGAGAAGAAGAAGATAAAAATGAAAAGAAGGAAGAAGGAGGAGGAAAGATAAAAAGAAGGAAGAAGGAGGAGAATAAGAAGAAGAAGGGGAGAAGAAGAGGAGAAGAAGAGAAGAAGAAAATGAGGAGAAGAAAAAAAGGAGAAAAATAAGAAGAAGAAGAAGAAGAAGAAGAAGAAGAGGAAGAAGAAGAAGAAGAAGAAGAGGAGGAGGAAGAAGAAGAAAATGAGGATAGGAAGAAGAGGAGAAAAAATAAGAAGAAGGAATAGAAGAGAAGAATAAAAAATAGAATAATACTTATATGTATAGTTATATTTTATCGGGATTGAATATTTCGGTTGATCAGGTGGATTTAAATGTGCAGTTGTTTCGTCGTTGCGGGGGTATGGTGTTCGACGACCTCCTAGTGTGTTCGATGAGCGCCGGCCCTACGTTCGTGGGTGAGCACAAATGGCATCTCCTCCTCCCCCTTCATTAGCTATGTTCCGGTCTTCGTGACGATGAAACTTGCTAGCTATTGATGTCTTCAATCATCAGTACGTGTGACCACTATGTGTTTCCCGTTTGAAAGGGTTACATCTATAAATATGCATGCCTTTGCATATTTATGACCGTGATTCTTTCGAATTATCCAACGTTATCCATGGACAACCTAAGTATGTGTAGATTGGGTTCGTTTTCCCATATGCTCTCTTTTGGATCTGATGCAGAATTTCGTCGGTTCCTCCCTATTATTCTCTGGGTACACATCCTCTCTGCTTATTGCCGAGACGTGTATCAAGAGAACAGCAGGGAAGTGCTGCCAAAATTTTGCGTCAGATTCGGAGAAGAGCATGGGAAAACAAACCCAATCTACACATACTCGGGTGGGATTAGGACCTAACTTTACCTATTAGCGTCTAGGTTGCACGGACGTAATAAAACAAACAAACTCCATTAACGGATGACTATGGTTTGCTGAATTATGTATATATTTCTTGTGTGTCCAGTAGCTAGGCAAGATGACTGATTGTGCATGGATGTACACCGGTCACACTAGTCAGGAAGACATGACCGATCCATGGTTTACAAAAACCAAGGGGTTTGTGAGAGCCGGATTTGCAAATGGCCAGAGAAAAACCTAGTTCCCCTGTGTCCGGTGCGACAACTATCATAGGAGGACAGAGCTTGAAATGAGTAAACACCTGCAGAACTGGGGTTTTACACCTGCTTGTACGGTCTGGACATTTCATGGTGAGTCTGTCCAACGTGCCAGAGCCGAGGTGGTTCGTCGTCCCACCGACGAGCATGGTACCGGGATGGAAGACATAGTGCAAGACGTTGATGATGCTCGGGACCCGGCCTTCAATGAAATGTTGGAGTCTTCAAAACATCCTCTCCACGTGCACACTGAGCTTTGTTAGCTGGATGCCATCTCAGAAATAATGGCTCTGAAGGCTCAATTCAACTTGGGAAGAGAATGCTACGACGCGATGATGATAGCATTGGACGCTTTCTACCCAAGGGCCATGTACTGCCTGCAAACCTGTACCAGTCAGACAAAATCCTTTGTGCTCTTAAGATGCCATATGAGAAGATACATGCATGTGAGAAAGGCTGTGCCTTATTTAGGCTTGAGTACGCGGACTTGAACTATTGTCGCATTTGCAATTCTTCCAGGTATGTTGTGGTAGACAATGGAATGGGTGAGATGACTGATGGCTTCTCGCCCCTTGTTGGTTACCCCAAGTGGAAGGTTTGAGATGCAGTGTAGCGGAAGTTTTCCCTTGGCAAAGATACCAAGGATCGATTTCCCTGAGACTCCCAGTTTCAACAAGAAGGTGTCAAATGCTAACGGCGCCAGATATTAGCAATCAACGTGGACCTGCACACAGATACAAATAACTTTGCTCCCAACGAGTACAGAGAGGTTGTCAATCCCTCTGGCCTTGTCGTTTACAAAGGATCAAACGCAAGTGATAACAGTGATAGGTTTTGTTGCAATAGTAAATAATAAGTAAAAGCGGAAAGTAAATAGCGGATGTGATCAATGATGGTAATATGGACCGGGGTCCCATGATGTTCACTAGTGATGTCTCTCTCCCAAAAGACGATAAAACAGCTATGTGAGGTAAACGAATTACAGCTGGGCAATTGACAGAATTATGTGCGCAAACCAATGCTTACTATGTTGCAAGAAAGGTAGAGGTTCAAAGCATGGGCGGTACGCCAAGGCAAGTAGACCGAAATCCATCTGCATCTACTACTAATCATCCACCTTGAGATATCTATCCAGAACATCTCGCTGGTATTAAGTTGCGAGTCCCACCCATAGTGTAAACTCAAAGCAACAGACAACTGCATTAAAAGAACTTTGCGTAAAGTAAACAATCCTTGCACCCGCGGGCACAAGCACCGTTGTTTTCCCCCTTGTGGCAACAACACATCCCCTAGACTCATGTTTCTGTCACTCAATCTAGTCATCGAGGGGCATGAACCCACAATCAAGCATAACGTTCCCTCTTGGAGTCACTACCTACTACTTGGCCAAAGCAATAAATAACAACAGAGAACATGCAAGAATTACTTACGAACATGAATATAAAAGAGGTAGATCAAATATATTACTCAAACACGATCTGAACATAATCTCACAATCCATCGGATCCCAGCAAACTCATCATAGCAACAGCATAAGGATTACATATGTGCCTCGATCATGTAGGGCAGCTCACGAGGACTAATTAGTGAAGCACAAGAAGAGGAGGAGAACATCACATAGCTACTGGTCATGGACCCATGGTCCAAGGGAGACTACTCACAACTCATCCGGGAGGCGTCCATGGTGGTGGAGAAGCTCCCGGTGGTGATCCTCCCCTCTGGCTGGGTGCCGGGAAGAGTTCTCCTGGCGCTCCCGATCTTGGAAGCGCGGAGGCGGCGGAACAGAGATAAGATCGCGAAAAAGGGTTCCCGTCTCGAGGGTTTCGGGACACGATATAAATATATGCCAAAGGGGGGCATCAGCGGAGGCCTGGGGGGCCCAAGCGCCCCCCCGGCGCGGCCAGGAGGGGGGCCGCGCCACCAGGGCGCCTGGAGCCCTGGTGGCCCCCCTCCGGCTGTATTTTGGCAGCTGGGAAGCTTCTGGAACACTGATTTTTTATATAATTTTCCGGGATTTTTCTGGCAGTTTTCGTAATGGGAAAACCTGAAATACAAAAACAGCATAAAACAGAAACTGGCACTGGGGTGCACTGAGTTAATAGGTTAGTCCAAATATGATCAAAAGTGTATGGAAGTGTATAAATATCATAGCAATATCACCCAAAAGAGTCATGGAGCAAGCAGAAATTATAGATACGTTTTGGACGTATCAACATCCCCAAGCTTAATTCCTGCTCGTCCTCGAGTAGGTAAATGATAACAAGAATAATTTCTGTGGTGACATGCTATTAACCATATAGGACTTTTTCATAGTCATATGACAAAATCTTACTGAGACAATGAATCTGTAGTAATTAAGTTGCCTCATGAGAAAATCACAAAGAACTGAAAGTTTTACAATATGATACTGAAACATCAAATAGATTTGTAATGAACATGGTGTGCAAATATGATAAAGTGATATCTCGCTTGCCCCCTTTAGTGAAGCAAAACATAAATGCAGGGGCACCTCCAAGGTTTAAGTGATGACTAGATACAATGATTTCAGAATAAACGATATCATAATCATGCAAAAGACAATGCTACTTTGGGACAATGCACATTACACTCAGAATGACAATCATGCTCTTAGTAGTTGGTGCTTTAAAAGAAGGTGGAGACTCTCGAACCGTGGCTTTTGTTGGCAAGGTTGAAAACCCGTAGTCGGAAACAAAGACAAAACATGTACCCGAGCTCTTGGTTTTAAAAATAGAGGTAATAATTATTTTTTTCAGATTATGCATGTTTCGTCAACGAATGCTAGCAGATAACTCAATCACTTCTTGAGATGGACAAGTTTCGAGGAACGGCTCCCGAATGAGGACGATCACATCCTCTTAATCTCCTTTGTTTATCACTGCCAAAGTTTTCTGATTTCTCATGAACAAAGCGTGAAGGAGGGCTTGTTTGTTATATTAATTTTGAGCCGGGCGCACTCAATGCCAGTTCCTTCTCGTGTTATGGGTTTGCACATTAGACATGCAATCCCGGGGTGAAGCTTGTCCAACTTAAAAAGATCATGAATTAACTACTACTTCCTCATGAACTTAAAACAGAGGCACAAAATAGGAATGCATTTTTTTTCTTTTTGAATAATTTCTAGATGGTACATGATAGTCTTCGTTAGGAATGGCAGGTAAATACCATGTAGGAAGGTATAGTGGACTCATATGGCATAACTGGTTTAAAAGAATTTGGATGCACAAGCAGTCAGTCCGCTTAGTACAGGCGAAGGTTAGCAAAAGACTAGGAGCGACCAACTAAGAGAGCAATGACGGTCATAATCATGCAGAGCGACAAAGCAACATTGAATCAGGCATGGTAGTTATATCGCTACTCAGAAACAAAAGATCATCAAGGCTTGACAGACTTTCTTTACAGTCTTAAATATGCATGAGCATACGCCAAGTCAATCAAAATAAATTCTTGAAGGAAGATATTACTAAACCATACCACATCACAGGCAAACAAATCATGTTGGTATTCCAATAACACACTGGGAACCCCCCAGCTATTTGAGACTAACCATAAGAAAACATGAATTACTAAGCACCATTATGCACGTAGCATTCTTATCATAGACATATCAACCATGCAACAGAAGTAAACTCTCTTAATAAGATAAGCATGATAACTTAAGAGAGTTCAAGCAACCAACTAAACAAAAGCTCTTTAAAAAGATAAGCATGAAAAGTAAAAGCTAAACATGATAGTAGCTATTGAAAGACAAAGAACACACACAGCAAAGATAGACATCAAAATTCTATGTTATGTTCTAGGTAGAAGTGGAGCGTGTTTCTCTCCCACACAAAGAAAGCTGAGTTCCGACTCGTTATGAAAAGCTAAGGAAAACTAAAAGCAAGACGCTCCAAGCATAGCACATAACACATGAAGTGATAAAAATATAGTGGAACGAAAGACGAACTGATAATGTTGATGGAGAAGGGGATGCACGGGGGCATCCCCAAGCTTAGACGCTTGAGTCTTCTTGAATATTTCTTGGGGGTGCATGGGGGCATCCCCAAGCTTGAGCGCTTGACACTCCTGAATCTTTTTATCATCTTCCCTGGCACACTTGAAAACTCCCTTTCATACATAACTTATCATAATCTGATTAGCGAGGTTAGTACCCATAATAAAATATTTGTTCCTTGCTGGAAATAAGGGTATTCTTGAAGGTCTACTATTTCTCAACATTGCCAAAAGGTTTTTGCAAAGAAAAAGCAAGCTCAAGGTTTGCAAAATGAAGGAAAGGCAAAACAGGACAGAATCTGTGAAAAACAGAACAACAGGTAGTAAATGATTTTTTCGGGGCACTTCTGCAACTCTAATCAAAAAACTCAGAACAGACACACGAAAGACAATTGTATAGAGCACGCTGTCGAAAAAATTCAGACCAGAAAGATCATCTGGTGATTTTATACGAATTTTTCTATCCAAGGACAGAATCTGTTTCCTGGACAGCACGTCACAACTTTTGAACTTTCTTGCAATCAGAGGCTATACTTGGCACAAAGTTGAAAAGCAAAGATACAATGATGATGCTACTGTAGTAACAACATCAAGACACAACAAAAGCAAAATAAAATTTTATTCATGTGGGCTGCCTCCCAAAAGCGCTTTCTTTTATGCCTTTAAGCTAGGCATAATGCAAAGAGGAATCAATGACCATCATAATAATCGGAGCTATAAATTGCTTCAAATGGTTCCTCAACAAGTTCACTCTTGTTCCTTCTAGGAAAGGGGTACACACCTTTTGCCTTCCCGCGTAAGCGGATTTGTCCCTTACCTATATCGATGAAGCCTTTAACTGCTCGGAGGAAGTCCCTTCCAAGCACTATATTTCCTTGGTTTGGCTCCATGATGAAGAAATCAACCATTGTAATCCCTTTAAGGAATTTAACTGGCACGTATTTTATTCTTCCCTGGATTTCGGAGATATCTCCATTAGTGTGTTCATGATAAGATGGTAATCTATCCATGTTAAATTTTAAAGAATCATGAACAATTTTTGGCATAGTAGAAACCATAGATCCAATATCACTATAAGCAAGGAAGTCTTGATTAGAGATGCTAATCCTAACAAAAGGCTCCCAATCATTGTCTATTTCCAAAATATCTCTCTTATTGGGTTTGGGTTTCTCTACCTTCATCAAGTCTAGAGCATCCATTCTCTTCTCAATAGTAGCAAGTCTATCTATGACAGTATCAAAGTTATGATCATAAACAAAGTAACTAGATAGACCATGTATAATTTCAAGAGCTCTAGCTTCATCACACTCTAGGAAATCTCCTTCAGCTATAATATCAAGAGAGTGTTTACACCATTTAAAAAGACCATGGTAAAAATTTCTAAGCACAATTTTTATAGGTATCCAAGGCATAATTCTCCTATGTGCATCAGAAATTCTGTCCCATGCCTTCTTCATATTTTCTCCATCCCTTTGATGGAAATCTAGAACTTTTGATTCCCTCAAAGCACCAAATCCTAACATGCTTGACTAAACAAGAAGGACTACTAGCAAATAATTAATATTTTTTTTTGTGACTTTCGATAAAGGATACTAAAGCAAAAAACTGAAAGGTAAACTAACAAGACTAAAAAGCAAAGGTAAAAGATAGCATGCAACTCCCCTATCCTGAAGAGTGTAGTCCCCGGCAACGGCGCCAGAAAACTTTGCTTGATGGCTTCTCGCCCCTCGTTGGTTACCCCAAGTGGAAGGTTTGAGATGTAGTGTAGCGGAAGTTTTCCCTTGGCAAAGATACCAAGGATCGATTTCCCTGAGACTCCCAGTTTCAACAAGAAGGTGTCAACTGCTAACGGCGCCAGATATTAGCAATCAACTTGGACCTGCACACAGATACAAATAACTTTGCTCCCAACGAGTACATAGAGGTTGTCAATCCCTCCGGCCTTGTCGTTTACAAAGGATCAAACGCAAGTGATAATAGTGATAGGTTTTGCTGCAATAGTAAATAATAAGTAAAAGCGGAAAGTAAATAGCGGATGTGATCAATGATGGTAATATGGACCGGGGTCCCATGATGTTCACTAGTGATGTCTCTCTCCCAAAAGACGATAAAACAGCTATGTGAGGTAAACGAATTACAGCTGGGCAATTGATAGAATTATGTGCGCAAACCAATGCTAACTATGTTGCAAGAAAGGTAGAGGTTCAAAGCATGGGCGGTACGCCAAGGCAAGTAGACCGAAATCCATCTGCATCTACTACTAATCATCCACCTTGAGATATCTATCCAGAACATCTCGCTGTTATTAAGTTGCGAGTTCCACCCATAGTGTAAACTCAAAGCAACAGACAACTGCATTAAAAGAACTTTGCGTAAAGTAAACAATCCTTGCACCCGCGGGCACAAGCACCGTTGTTTTCCCCCTTGTGGCAACATCACATCCCCTAGACTCATGTTTCTGTCACTCAAGCTAATCATCGAGGGGCATGAACCCACAATCAAGCATAACGTTCCCTCTTGGAGTCACTACCTACTACTTGGCCAAAGCAATAAATAACAACGGAGAACATGCAAGAATTACTTACGAATATAAATATAAAAGAGGTAGATTAAATATATTACTCAAACACAATCTGAACATAATGTCACAATCCATCGGATCCCAGCAAACTCATCATAGCAACAGCATAAGGATTACATATGTGCCTCGATCATGTAGGGAAGCTCACGAGGACTAATTAGTGAAGCACAAGAAGGGGAGGAGAACATCACATAGCTACTGGTCATGGAACCATGGTCCAAGGGAGACTACTCACAACTCATACGGGAGGCGTCCATGGTGGTGGAGAAGCTCCCGGTGGTGATCCTCCCCTCCGGCAGGGTGCCGGGAAGAGTTCTCCTGGCGCTCCCGATCTTGGAAGCGCGGCGGCGGCGGAATAGAGATGAGATCGCGAGAAAGGGTTCCCGTCTCGAGGGTTTCTGGACACGATATAAATATATGCCAAAGGGGGGCATCAGCGGAGGCCTGGGGGGCCCAGGCGCCCCCCGGCGCGGCCAGGAGGGGGGCCGCGCCACCAGGGCACCTGGAGCCCTGGTGGCCCCCCTCCGGCTGTATTTTGGCAGCTGGGAAGCTTCTGGAACGCTGATTTTTTATATAATTGTTCCGGGATTTTTCTGGCAGTTTTCGTAATGGGAAAACCTGAAATACAAAAACAGCAGAAAACAAAAACTGGCACTGGGGTGCACTGAGTTAATAGGTTAGTCCAAATATGATCAAAAGTGTATGGAAGTGTATAAATATCATAGCAATATCACCCAAAAGAGGCATGGAGCAAGCAGAAATTATAGATACGTTTTGGACGTATCAATGACGCAGACCAAAATCCCCGTTAATGTTATTCGATATATGCCAATCATACGAAGACTTCAACGTGTTTTCATGGTCGAAGGGACGGCCAAACAGATGACATGGCACAAAATGGGCAAAATAACCAAACTAGATGCGGATGAGAATTTGATGATGGTACACACATCGGATGGTGAAGCGTGGAGGAGCTTCGATGACTTACATGAGAAAAAAGTGGCAGATCCAAGGCATCCACGAGTCACCATCGGCATGGATGGGTTCAGTGTGTTTGGTCTGACGGCAGCCCAATACAATTATTGGCCCGTATTTGTCATTCCACTCAATCTCCCTCCGGACAGATTATGCAAAGAAAGAACATTTTCTCGACGTTGATAATTCCAGGGTTGAACTATCCGAGGAAGAATATGAATGTGTACATGGAGACGCTTAAGGACGAATTGCAAGAAGCTTGGGATAATGGGTTCAAGACATATGATGCCTTTAGCAAACAGAAATTCATAATGCGTGTCTGCTACATGTACTCGACGCATGACTTGCCGACGTATGCGCTATTCGTTGGCTGGTGTGTTCATGGAAGGTTATAGCGACCACGATCCAAATGGACCGAAGTCTCTGTGTTCTGTGTCATCCCTGGATCGGTAATGCTAACACACACAGTACTTGAAGAATTTATTAGAGAGTGACAATCCCACACTTATTACATCGAATGTCTCAAAAGAGAACTTATCACAAAATAATATGAAGGCCATCTAACACGATAACATCGGAAGGCTTGGAAGATAAGTGAGTCCAGCAACTCCAACGGCATAGCTGAGTGCATGACAAACGACCTAGCGCACCTTACTCTTCTTCTAAAAAGTCCGCAACATGACATGTTGCAGCCCGAAACGGGTCAGCACATGGAATATAGTGGCAAGTTTACACAGTAGAGCAAGTAACAGAATAAAGGCTAACACTACATGCATATATGGCTGGTGGAGGCTCTAAGGTTAAATCTTTGCATAAAGCCAATTTTTCCCTACAACAAAGGAATAACTTTTATTTTAACTATCATGGTAGTTGAAACATCATTGAGAAGGTTCCTCCAACTCAATCCTAATTAAAGTAGTCATCATCAACCCAACAAATTAGTTTTAGAGTGATGAGATCAACCAATAATTCAAATACCAGATACTCAAGATGTCCATAACAGGGGACACAGCTAATCATGATTAGTTTGTACACTCTGCAGAGGTTTGCGCACTTTTCCCCACAAGACTCGATCTCCTCCGTTTGATTTCTCACACTGCATGGTGTTTGAGAAACGGATGACCGAGACACAGTATTTCAGAAGCATTTACTCTTTACCCCGGGTGGACCGGTACACCTATTTTCCCCAATATCTGCTAGTCCACCACTGAAAGAGCTCACACAACATACTCAACTTTGCCAGAGCCCATAATGGCATTGTGGCTGCACACGGAAGTTTCAATCATGAATAGTCTTATGATACCTTTGAACCTGCGTGGCATTCCATAGGATAATCACACGGTTCGTCCGGGATTTCCTGGGACAACACTGGATTCTCCAGGTGCCCTGCAACCAATCCACCCAGATGTGTATTCAAGTAGCCACCTTAAGTTGAACCATTAATAAATAATCTCACATCTGTCATGGATACTGACAAACCCAAACCACGTCTACGAGCATAGCATAGAAACCTAAGCATAACTTAGAAGTAGCTCCCTAGGATTCGAAAATAATGCAGGTAATAGGTTCTACCACAGTCTACTTCCGAGACCCAAAAGTTAAGAGATCCTACTCATGCAATGTGTGGGGGTTTGATCTAATGAATAAAAACTGGGTAATAAAGGGTATGATAAAAGTGTTACTTGCCTTGCTCATGATTCGCAAAACCTAGGGACTCGTAGTAGCGTGCTTCGCACTCCGGGAATTCTATCGCAAGAAAACTATAACATACATAAGAAACCAAGCAAAGATGCATAGGTAAAACTAAAATAAGAAGATCTAACCAGAAAGTTCAACTGAAAAACTCCGGTTTGCAAAAAGAATCAAATCAAACAGAGCAACAAAATTCAAACTACGAAAGAAACAAGATCCGTTTACTAGATTGAACTAAAGTCAATTTTTTACAGTATCAAAACATTGTTCAAGTTGGTTAAACGGAAAGAGGGCTTCGAGACGAAGATCTACGTAGCTGAATCGCCTGATTCCAACTTACGAGCGAAATGAAAAACTAAAACGAAGATCAGGGCAGAAATCGCGATCGAAAATAATCGCGGAAAAACCCTTAAAAAGAAAAACTAACGAATGAACGTTCGTTGTCTGCGACTAACGGGAGAACAACGTTCGTTAAAACGAACGTACGGACGAACGTCCCCAATTTAACTAAACTGAGGGAAAACCGAACTAAATCGAAAAAAACAAGATCCAGGGTTCTAAAGAAAAACCGATCGGTTTTTCCGAGAAAACAGATGGCGGCGGCGGCGGCGGCGGGATCCGTAGCGGCGGCTACCTCCGGTAGTGGCGGCGGGACTCCGGCGAGGCAGCGTGGTGCGGCGGCGGCGGCGGTGGCGCAGCGCAACGCGGGCGGCGGCGACGAGGCGGCGCGGCAGTGGCGACGGCTTTGGGCGGAGGGGACGGCGCGACTGAGGCGAGGAGGGGCTGGGCCTCGGCCTTTTAAAGGGGCCGGTCGGACGGAGTCCAGGTCGGACACGGCCCGGGTAGGTCGGTTCGTCCCTTTTAAAAAAAATAGTCCCGACGCAACAAAACGGACGAAGAAAATACTAAACGACTCGAAAAAATCTGTAATAATTTTTCACCGTCCTCAAATAATATTTAGGACAAAGTTAACATTTTTTCCGGACCTAAATGAAATTTTGAAAAACGCGCATTTTTCCTATGCAAATAAAATTGCAAATAAATCCAAATAAAATACCAAGGTTGATTTTAATATTTTTCCTCCAATATTTCTTTTGTTTTGGAGAAGTCATATTATCTCCGCTCATAAATTTTATTATGAAATATTTTTCAGAGAGAAAAACAATTAAAACCAAAGTGATCCTCGTACCGACATTTGAGAAAACTCAAAAACGAAAACTGTAAAATCCCCAAGTCTCTCCGTGGGTCCTTGAGTTGCTTAGAATTTCGAGGATTGCAACACACGAATGCAATAAAATATGATATGCAATATGACCTATGTATAACATTCCAAATTTGAAAATTTGGGATGTTACAAACCTACCCCCCTTAGGATGAATCTCGTCCTCGAGATTCGGGTTGGCTAGAAAATAGGTGTGGGTTGTCTTTGCGTAGATCATCCTCTCGTTCCCAGGTGGCTTCATCTTCGGTGTGGTGACTCCACTCAACTTTGCAAAACTTGATAACCTTACTGCGGGTGACTCTGCTCGCAAACTCGAGGATCTTGACTCGTTTCTCCTCGTAAGTTAGATCACTATCCAGCTGAATTGCTTCCAGGGGCACTGTGTCTCTCAGAGGAATATCGGCCATCCCAGCATGGCACTTCTTAAGCTGGGAAACGTGAAACACGTCATGAACACCTGACAATCCTTCGGGTAACTCTAACTTGTAGGCAACCTCTCCCATGCGTTCCAAAACACGGTATGGCCCTACAAATCTCGGGGCTAACTTTCCTTTAACTCCGAAGCGTTTAACACCTCGCAGAGGTGACACTCTGAGATATGCTGTGTCTCCGACTTCATAGACTACTTCCTTGCGCTTCGAGTCTACATAACTCTTCTGCCTGGACTGGGCTACCTTCAGTCTATCTCGAATTAGCTTAACCTTCTCTTCTGAATCTTTGGTTAGATCTGGTCCAAATAACTAGCGGTCTCCGACTTCATCCCACATCAATGGCATTCGGCATCTCCTCCCATACAAAGCTTCGAACGGTGCCATCTTCAAAGTGGCCTGGTAAATGTTGTTGTATGAAAATCTGTGTAGGGCAAGTTGTCATCCCAACTAGATCCATAATCTAGCGTGCAAGCTCTTAACATGTCCTCCAGAATCGGATTGACTCTCGGTCTGTCCTTCAGTCTACGAATGAAAGGTTGTACTGAACTCTAGCCTGGTTCCCAAAGTCTGGTGCAACTGATGCCAAAACTGTGTTCCTGTATCTGATACGATGGTCCTCAGAACTCCGTGCAGACATACGATCCCGGTCATGTATATCTTGGCCAACTTCGCACTGGTATACGTGGTTTTCACGGGGATAAAGCGGGCTACTTTGGTCAAACAATCCACTACTACCCAGATTGAGTCATATCCCAATCGGGTCCTGGGTAATCCGGTGATAAAGTCCATGCCAAGCTTATCCCACTTCCATTTGGGTATCGGCATAGGCTGCAGTAATCATGTTGGCTTCTGATGTTCTGCCTTCACTCTTTGACATACATTAGATACGGCTACATACTCGGCAATATCCTTCTTCATTCCCGTCCACCAGAAATGTTCCTTCAAATCCAAATACATCTTAGTGTTTCCGGGGTGTATCGATTATGGTGAATCATGTGCTTCCTGTAGTATCAACTTCCTGATCTCGGCGTTGTTGGGCACATAGATTTGGTCCTTAAACCACAAGGTGTCGTGTTCGTCCTCACGAAAACCTTTGGCTTTTCCTTCACTCATCTTTTCCTTTATTTCGGCAATTTCCTTGTCATCTTTCTGGGCTTCTCGTATCTTTCCCATTAATGTTTACTGAACCTCCAAGGCTGCAACAAAACCTCTAGGAACTATCTCCAAACGAAGCTCCCTAAGATCTTCTGCTAACTCCTTTGGCAATCCTCCATTTACTAGGGTATTGGCATAACCCTTCCGGCTCAAAGCGTCTGCAACGACATTGGCCTTGCCTGGATGATAGTGAAGCTTCATATCATAATCGTTAATGAGCTCCAACCATCTCCTCTATCTGAGGATCAGCTCTTTCTGGGTGAAAATGTACTTCAAACTCTTGTGATCCGTGTACACATCACAACGGTTTCCAATAAGGAAATGTCTCCAGGTTTTGAGCGTATGCACCACAGCTGTTAGCTCCAAATCATGCGTAGCATAAATCAACTCGTGCGGTCGAAGTTGACGAGATGCATAAGAAACAACTCTTTCGTCCTACATGAGTACTCCTCCAAGTCCTAAGTGTGAAGTGTCGCAATACACTTGGAAATACTTGCGTATATCAGGCAAGATCAGTACTGGGGCTGTCGTCAAACGTTTCTTCAACTCCTGGAAACTTTCCTCGCACTCTTCAGTCCAATAAAACTTGGTATCCTTCTTCAACAATGCCGTCATAGGCTCTGCAATCTTGGGCAAATTCTCTATGAATCTCCGGTAATACCCTGCGAGTCCAAGAAAACTGTGGATTTCTCCAACTGAGGTGGGTGCCAACCACTCAGTGACTGCCTGCACCTTGATATGATCCACTGCTATACCTTCTCCTCATATAACATGTCCTAAGAATTCAACTTCCTTCAACCAAAACTCGCATTTGCTAAACTTGGCATACAACTGATGTTCTCCGAGCTTCTCAAGAACGAAACACAAATGTTCCTCGTGTTCCTCTTCGTTCTTGGAATACACCAACATATCATCAATGAATACCACGGCAAACTTATCCAAGAACTCCATGAACACCTTATTCATCATACTCATGAAATAGGCAGGGGCGTTAGTCAATCCAAATGACATAACCGTATACTCATATAGCCCATACCTTGTGGTGAAGGCTGTCTTAGGTATATCCTTCTCTCAGATCTTCAACTGGTGGTATCCAGATCGTAGATCGATCTTGGAGAATACTTTAGGTCCTTGAAGTTGGTCGAACAAATCATTGATCATCGGCAGCGGGTACTTATTCTTAATCGTCACTTTGTTCAGTGCCCTATAATCAACCACCATCCTTAGGGATCCATCCTTCTTCTCGACCAAGCGCACTCGGGCTCCCCAAGGTGATGAACTTCGTCGAATAAATCCTTTCTCCAATAACTCCTTAATCTGCTTCTTGATCTCCTCCAGATCGTTTGCTGACATCCAGTATGGTCTCTTCGATATCAGTCTGGTACCCGGCAATAGCTCTATTAAAATTTCAATGTCTCTATCTGGTGGCATGCTTGGTAGCTCCTCT
Organism: Secale cereale; assembly: GCA_902687465.1. Classification (NCBI taxonomy): domain Eukaryota; kingdom Viridiplantae; phylum Streptophyta; class Magnoliopsida; order Poales; family Poaceae; genus Secale; species Secale cereale. The sequence continues at coordinate 394,366,087 of LR738712.1, read as the reverse complement.
AGAAATACATCCGGGTAATCCTTTACTACCGGCACTTCCTCCTGAACAACTCCCGAGAGAGAATTTACTTGTGTCCTCCTAGGCGAATGCCTAGATACATACTTGATCCTTTTCTCCCCGGGGTGGTAAGTAAAATCGACTTATTGGCACAATCGGTGTTCCCTCCATACATCGATAGCCAATCCATACCTAGTATCACATCCAATCCATACCTAGTATCACATCCAATCCATACCAAGTATCACATCCAATCCTTGTGACTCCAAAATTATCAGGTCTGAGGGGAAAACATGGCGTCCAATGGTCAATGGCACTTGAAAACATCATTGACTTCCCATATACTCTACTCCCGGGGAACTTACTAACATGGGGGGTCTTAAGCACTTGGGTGGGCAACTTATATCTATCCACGAATCCGCTTGAAATGTATGAATGCGATGCACCAGTATCGAAAATAACTATTGTGGTAAATGACTTAACCAAAAACTTACCGACAACAGCATCGGGCTGCTCTCCAACCTCCTCCACGTTCACGTGGTTCACTTGTCCCCTATTGAAAGGGTTGGGCTTCTCCCCAGCGCTTCCATTGTCGTTCCCATTCTTCGCTTCCGGGCACTCCGTTGCGTAGTATCCATTCTTCCCACACTTGAAATAGGTAATGTGACCTAAATTCCTATTGGCGGGTGTTGATGGAGTAGAGCGGTTCTAATTATTACTTGCTCCATTCCCATTCCCATTCTTGGAGCCATTGTGCTTATGAGAACTCCCTCCATTATGGGTGTGGCTTCCATGGTTATGGGTGTAACCTCCCGAGTTCGGGGTGAAACGCGGCTTCTGCTAGGCTCCAGAATTATTCTTCCCTTGTCCATACTTCCTCTTGCGGCTCTCAATCTGCTGCTGCTTCCCTTCAATCATAAGAGCCTTGTCTACCAACTCCTGGTAGTTGTTGAATGTTTCCACCATCAACTGTATACTCATCTCGTCATTCAGCCCTTCCATAAACTTCTCCTGCTTCGTGGCGCAAGTTGCGAAACTCACGCTTCTTCATGCTCATGGCTCCAGTTGAGACATGGGCGGTGCGAAAAGCTTGCTGAAACTGATCCCAAGTGACATTGGCTATAGGAAAAGTGGCTGTCTAATTCTCCCACCATGCTGTTGCTGGTCCTTCCAATTGATGTGCGGCAAAACGCACCTTCTCAGCATCCGTGCAATTTGCGTTGGTCAACTCCCTTCCAATCTTACGTAGCCAGTCATCAGCAACTATTGGCTAAACGCTACTAGAAAACACCGACGGCTGCAACCTTAGAAAACGGGTTAGGTTGTCCACTGGTGGTTGTGCTGGAGGGTTGTTGTTGTTGTTGTTGTTGTTGTTGTTGTTCTGAATGTTCTAGTTGTTCTTGTCAAGAAGTTGCTTCAAAGTGTTCTGCTACTCGATCAACTGAGTGAGCTCATGGGGAACTGAAATCCGGGCTCACGTCTTGGAGGCATCTGATGGGTTTAGAGGGAAGAGATAAGAATAGAAATGAGGTCTAGGGGAAAATTCACTACCCATATGGACATGAGGCAAACACAATCATATCACACCAATCAATTTCAAACAAAGGGCATACAAAAGATCTAACTAACATTACAAAAGTGCTCTAAATTCTACTTTATGCGGGAAAACTACTAGTCATAGGGTGGTCATATTGAAATTTTGATCGGCGGAAGATTCCATGATATCTGCTCCAGGTTCATCTTCATAGTCATCATCACTATCGTCAGGGTCTGAGTCAGTGTCGTCGATGATGATGTAGTCCTCAGAACGAATCTCCTGGGATTCTTCTTCTTCTCCTCCTCCTGGCACGAGATCTCTCATGAATACTCCCAGCTTCCTCGTCAGGTCGTCATTCTTCTCCACAAGTATTGTCATTTCCTCCACGTATCCGTCACATGTAGACTTGAGTTCCTCTTCTAGCTCCGAGTTCCTGGTTAATGCCTTCTTCAAGTCTATCATGCCTGCGCACATCTGGGGCTCCTGTCGACGAATGTGCTGGTTTAACTCCTAGATGAAAGCTGTAATGGACATGTCCTTTCGGGTGATGATCATATCCCATTCCTCATCTCGGCGTCCACATATTTGGTAGATAGTGTCCTTCAGCTCCTGCTTGTAGAATTCTCCAATTCTTCCCATGGCAATGTGGGCTGCCATACCCTTACCTAGGCTCTAGGTTGGTGCTTCAAAGGAAAACTCTATGGGCTCCGTGACTGACATGAAAGTCCTCTCGGGAATTTGAACGTGAATAATCCGTCGCTCCTCTTCTGGTAAAGTGGCGGTGTAGGTCCCAGTGAAGTTTGGTTTTCCGATGTTTAGGTAGCTAGTGACTTCCTTCAAATGTCGTCCAAAAGGTGTGTCTTAATCCGGTTGAGTGAACTTGCTCCTTGGGTCCACCATCCTAATGAGTAGAAAATGGAGAGGAGTCAGACATGAGTAGAGAAGAGTGACCTAGCGTTTATCTTAGTGGTCTTGTCCTACATTGAGCGTGTGCTCTGATACCATCTTGTAGCGACCACGATCCGAATGGACCGAAGTCTCTGTGTTCTGTGTCATCCCATGGATCGGTAATGCTGACACACATAGTACTTGAAGGATTTATAACAGAGTGGCAATCACACACTTATTACATCAAATGTCTCAAAAGAGAACTTATTACAAAATAATATGGCATAAGGCCATCTAACACGATAACAGCGGAAGGCTTGGAAGATAAGTGAGTCCATCAACTCCAACGGCATAGCTGAGTGCATGACAAACAACCTAGCGCACCTTACTCTTCTTCTGAAAAATGTGCAACATGACATGTTGCACCCCGAAACGGGTCAGCACATGGAATATGCTGGCAAGATAACACAGTAGAGCAAGTAACATAATAAAGTCTAACACTACATGCATATATGGCTGGTGGAGGCTCTAAGGTTAAAGTTTTTGCATAAAGCCAAATTTTCCCTACAACAAAGGAATAACTTTTATTTTAACTATCATGGTAGTTGAAACATCATTGAGAAGGTTCCTCCAACTCAATCCCAATTAAAGTAGTCATCATTAACCCAGCAAATTAGTTTTAGACTGATGAGATCAACCAATAATTCAAATACCAGATACTCTAGATGTCCATAACCGGGGACACGGCTAATCATGATTAGTTTGTACACTCTGCAGAGGTTTGCACACTTTTCACCACAAGACTCGATCTCCTCCGTTGGATTTCTCGCACTGCATGGTGTTTGAGAAACGGATGACCGAGACACATTCTTTCAGAAGCATTTACTCTTTACCACGGGTGGACCGGTACACCTACTTTTCCCTACATCTGCTAGTCCACGACTGAAAGAGCTCGCACAACATACTCAACTATGCCAGAGCCCATAATGGCATTGTGGCTGCACACGAAAGTTTCTAGCATGAATAGTCTTATGATCCCTTTGATCCTGGGTGGCATTCAATAGGATAATCACACGGTTCCTCCGGGATTTCCTAGGACAACACTGGATTCTCCAGGTGCCCTGCAACCAATCCACCCAGATGTGTATTCAAGTAGCCACCTTAAGTTGAACCATTAATTAATAATCTCACATCTGTCATGGATACTCTCAAACCCAAACCACGTCTACGAGCGCAGCATAGCAACCTAAGCATAACGTAGAAGTAACTCCCAGGGGTTTGAAAATAATGCTGGTAATAGGTTCTACCACACTCTACTTCCCAGACCCACAAGTTAAGAGATCCTACTCATGGTGTGTGTTAGGGTTTGATCTAATGCATAAAAACTAGGTAATAAAGGGTATGATCAAAGTGTTACTTGCCTTGCTGATGATTCGCAAAACCTAGGGACTCGTAGTAGCACGCTTCGCACTCCGGGAATTCTATCACAAGCAAACAATAGCATACATAAGAAACCAAGCAAAGATGCACAGGTAAAACTCAAATAAGAAGATCTAACCAGAAAGATCAACTGAAGAACTCCGGTTTGCAAAAAGAATCAAATCAAACGGAGCAATGAAACTCAAACTACGAAAGAAACAAGATCCGTTTACTAGATTGAAATAAAGTCAAATTTTTACAGTATCAAAACCTTGTTCAAGTTGGTTAAACGGAAAGAGGGCTTCAAGAAGAAGATCTAAGCGCTTGAATCGCCTGATTCCGACTTACGAGTGAAAAGAAAAACTAAAACGAAGATCAGGGCAGAAATCACGATCGAAAATAATCGCAGAAAAACCCTGGAAAAGAAAAATTGACGAACAGGATAATGGAAGAACGTTCATTGTCTGCGACTAACGGGCGAACAACGTTCATTAAAACGAACGTACAGATGAACGTCCGCAATTTAACTAAACCGACGGAAAACCGAACTAAACCGAAGAAAATGAGATCTAGGGTTCTAAACAAAAACCGATCGGTTTTTCCGAGAAAAACGAGGGCGGCGGCGGCGGCGGGATCGGCGGCGGCGGCTACCTCCGAGGACGATGGCGGGACTCCAGCGAGACAGCGGGGTGCGGCGGCTAGGGTTAGGGGTTAGGGGGCGGCGCGGCTGAGGCAAGGAGGGGCTTGGCCTCGGCCTTTTAAAGGGGCCGGTCGGGCGAAGTCCAGGTCGGACACGGCCCGGGTAGGTCGGTTCGTCCCTTATTTTTTTTAAACAGTCCTGACGCAACAAAACGGGCGAAAAAAATACTAAACCGACACGAAAAATTCCGAGATAAATTTTCACCGTCCTCTAATAATATTTTGGACAAAGTGAACATTTTTCCCGGACCTAAACGCAATATTATAAACGCACATTTTTCCTATGCAAATAAAATTGCAAATAAATCCAAATAAAATACCAAGGTTGATTTTAATATTTTTCCTCCAATATTGGAGAAGTCATATTATCTCCGCTCAGATATTTTGTTATGAAATATTTTTCGAAGAGAAAAACAATTAAAACCAAAGTGATCCTCGTACTGGCATTTGAGAAAACTCAAATACGAAAACGGTAAAATCCCCAACTCTCTCTGTGGGTCCTTGAGTTGCTTAGAATTTTGACAATCACAACACACGAATGCAATAAAATATGGTATGCAATATGACCTATGTATAACATTCTAAATTTGAATATTTGGGATGTTACAAAGGTTCTCGTGCCCCACATGCAAGGCAACTTTTGAGTTTCGTTGGCTGCATGCGGGTCACAAGTTTTCTTGCTTCGACTTGCATAGACAGTTCTTGGGTCCTTGCCATAAGTTAAGGAAAGACAAGAAGAACGTCATCAAAGGTAGAGTTTTCAAAAACTCTGCACCACCTCTATTTACAGGACAAGAGACCCTGGATCGGTTAAACGTTCTCGAGCCAGATCCAAAGCATGCATGATATGTCAAGGGGTATAACACGGAACACGCCTGGACTCAAAAGACATGATTGTGATATATGCCTTACTTTAAAGACCTCCTTTGCCCACACAACATCGAGGTGATGCACACTGAAAAGAATATCACTGAGGCACTATTTGGTACATTGTTCGGCATAGACGGGAAGTCAAAGGATAATACTGAGGCTAGAGTCGATCAAGAGGCGCTATGTGATAGATCATTACCAAACATGAAATAATCGAAAGGAAAGCAAAATTGGACGAAGCCAAAGGCATGGTTCAATCTTGGAAGGCCAGCTATGAGGGAAATTATCTTAGGGTGAAAATGTAGTTGATGTTCCCTGATGGGTATGCAACGAATCTAAGGAGGGGAGCAAGTATTGAAAAATTGAAAATATTTAGTCTCAATAGTTATGATTGGCACATATGTATTGAGCGGGTAATGCTGGTGATGTTGCATGGTTTTATCCCTGAGGATGAATGGCTAGCACTGGCAGATCTGCAAGATAGAGACGATCTGCAAGAAGAAATGGAAGAGTTGGCACATATGTATTGAGCTATTTCTTCCATGTTCTTTGTGCGAAAGAACTATCGCCTACCGTGCTAGAAGAAATGGAAGAGTTGGCACCGAAGTTGATCTGCAAGATAGAGACGATCTTTCCGTCGGGCTTCTTTAATTCAGTGCAACACTTGATTTTGCATCTCCTGACCGAGGCACGATTGGGGAGGCCCGTGCAAAATCGTTGGTGCTACGCAATAGAGGGGATGCAGAAGACACTTCGAGCAGAATGTTAAAATAAACGTAGAATTGAAGCATCGATGGCCGAGGCATTCATTACTGAGGAGGCAGCACACTAGAAAGCCAAAAATCGTCATTTGCATAATCCGAAGCCTCGATACAATGCTGGTGACCCTAAAAATGGTGGATCCAACCTCAGCCTATTCAAAGGGAAGCTCACACTAGCCGGTGCTTCTAATCCCTATTCCTTGGATGTCGAAGAATGGAGGACCATTTCGTTGTATATCTTCAACAACCTAACAGAAGTGCGGCCATAAATCGAGTAAGTCTTCGGTACATTGTTTCACAACTTCTAATTCCTTTGAACTGCTCTGATTCCAAAATATTTGATACAGTTGATACGTCTCCAAATTCTTGTATGGAACGGTGATTCAAAAGGATTCCGTCGAAGAGTATGAGCTTATGGCAAAGCAAGAAGGCGGCTATCCCGGTTTCTTCTCTTGGTTCAAACAAATGGTAATTTCCATTAGACCATTTCATTTTTGTCTAATTTGCGTCCAATTCAATACTCCTTCTTTTGTATTAAACTTGTTGGCTAATTCAGAGTTTATGGACTCTGAATTGAGACAAGTCGATAATGATTTTGACTATAAGGTTCGTTCATTTGACAAATACGACATCAATGGGTATCGCTTTCGTACCTATGGCAAAGAGCTATCTATAGCCAATAGAAAGTCTACAAATTGGTGTGTCTCTGCTGTCGGCGAAGGAGGTATCGAGTATTATGGAAGAGTTGAAGCAATTTATGAACTTTCATTCTATGTTGTAAAACCACCTAACGTCGTAGTCTTCAAATGTTATTGGTTCCAGCCAAAGGAGACTGGAAGGACTCATGAACATATAGGGCTAGTCGAAATGAAACAAAGCATCCATTTGGATGTTCCTGATGTCTTTATTACGGCTCAAGAGGCAATCCAAGTTTTTTATCTACCATGGGCCTGACAAAGTGATCGAAATCTCAATGGTTGGGATGTCGTTTATGAAGTGCCGCCACGTATTAGACCACCTCCCCCCAATGAATAGGATTATGAACCTCACATTAACCCAGACACATATGAAGGAGAATTCTTCCAAGAAACACGTCATTCCAAAAAACGTATCAAGAACCACTCTACTTCAGCCCAGAACATTGAAGTAGACAGCGACAGTGAATCCGACTTCACCCCTGAGCCGGAACAAGAAGAGCCGGAACGAAAAGAGATTATTGCTGCGGATGAGCTATCAATGTTTGACCGATTACGTAAAGGAGGCATTCCACATGTTGATGCATTTATTGATTATGATGAGCACGTCATTACTGGTAGTGACGATGATGCATTTATTGATCCTGGAGCATTTATAGACGATGAAGATTATTAATTAGCTCATGTTATTAGGTATTCATTTTTTATTATCTTCGTGATGATGATACACTTAAATTATATACATATTATTATTCATGTTAGGTTCAAATTTTTTATGTTGTACTAATTTCGTTTACTATTAGTAATTGCAGGTGTTAACAGATGGTGGGCGCGAGTCCAGAGCACTCCGAGGCTCCTTCCTCAGTGAGTGTTGGGAGGGGTGCTTACCTTGCACCCCAGGACCATCGGAGAGCGCTGATAGACAATATGTAGTCACCAATGGCGGGTGCTTCTTCTTCAGCAAGGAGAGGTCCGTGAAGAAGAGGGGTGCTAAAGGTGGACGTGTCGGCGGGAGAGGAAGGAAGGATGCTGCGCCTTCCTTGTCGCCACCCGAGATGATTCACGCAACCACATGACTGCTCCATCTGAGATGGACCCGTCTGACGTGGACCCGTCTCGAACTCTGGTCCATGAGCCTCAGGCCGATGAGCCTCGGGTCGCCGAGCCTTCGCCCCACGAGACTCCAGTCACAGAGTCTTCATCCCACGAGACTGTGGAGCAGAGCAACAATCACGCTACATCGCAGTCGACCCAAGGGGGGGACGGGCCACCGGAGGCGAGTGTCCATGCTGGTGGTGGCGAGGATCACTTTTCTGATAGCTATAGCGAGGGTGAGCTGGTTGAGGGGGGCAAAGTCTACCAGCGTGGTGGTACAAAGCCCCCGCCGGTGCCGACGACCTCAGAGCAGAGGTGGTTGGTTGTGCCTAATGGGCTGAAGTAAGTGCATTTACTATCTTTTAACCTTTTGGCTTCATGTTTCATCAAATTAATATCTAATGATCTGGCCTTGTCATACTGCTGGGGTTGGAAACACGCCCCTAGTGTCCACAGGCCCAACCAGGTCCTTGGTGTGATTTGCCGGCAGAAGTTCCCAGGCTGGTTCATGTTGCCCGCTGAGGGTCAAGTTCTCCAGCTAGCACTGAGCTGGGATCTGTACTTGGCTGCCCCGGCCCCTCCGGAGGAGATGGTCAATGGTATCTTGTGCCACATGGTAACCGACATCGTGATCCAGACGTTTTGGGTAATTTCTCCTTTACAGAATTAAAAATGAACAACACCTAGTGATTGTACTAATTATCAGTGTTGTGTTGTTTGATTGTAGACCTTCTACAGGTGTCTCGAGGGAGAGGAGGAGGCCGCATCTATGGTTATCGGAGCCGAGTGCAATCGCCTACTTTAGAACTTATGGCACGAGGCTCGGGTGCAAGCTGTTCGAGACTACTACACCTCGATTGGTATTAAGAGTTCCAAGACGAAGTGCCGCAGCAAGTTACTGAGTAAGGAGAGTACATTAAGATAATTACCTATTCTTAAGGCCTTGTACTTAGTTTCCTTGATTTGATTCGTAGGCGTAGCGCTGAATTTTCTCTTGACTAACTTAGGTGCCCCCGAGATGGTGTGCAGACAGGATGGACTGTTGGGAGGCGTTGGTGGATGAGTGGCGCTCTCCTGAATGGCTAGCCATTCACAAGAAGGCCCAGGATAAGCATGCCCAAATGGTTGGTGTGCCACACCATCAAGGGAGCTCCAACCTATATGAGTACGGGGATAACTGTGTATGTCGTTTGGTTCATGATCCCTGCAATTTCATTCTTCATGCTAGCTTGAGCCCTTAACTAATACTTTCTTCCTCTCTTTTAGGGGTGATACAACAAGAAGGAGGTGACACGGGTGTTCGAGCTCAATGCCATGGCCCATACTGCGCCATACAAGATGGCCAAGGCATTCTCTGAGTCTGACCTCGATCATCCAGAGAGCTTCACTAACATCTCCTCCCACGACAAGCTTGTGAGGTACAGAGACGAGGGGAAGAAGAGGAAAGGGGAGGACTTTTACCCGAGCCAATGTCCTTTTGATCAAGCGCTGGTGATGTTATCTGGTGGCGGGAGGAAACATGGCTCGTTAGCCATTGGGGATGGACTGTTACATTGTCCTAGCACTCTCCCGCAGATCAAGAAGTGCCAGATGAGCTCAGGTCCTGAGATAAGGCCTCGTCCACAGCCAATGGAGCTCGCCATCGAGGTTAGTTATACAGACTCAAATACCTTTCGTCCATTACATTGTGTGTGCGGGCATCGATGATTACAATGCTAACGTGGAGTGGTGTTGCAGGCGGTTATTGAGAAAGAGAGAGTGAACACTGAGGCGCTTCTAGCGGAGGCAAACATGAAGACGGCGGAGAGGGAGAGGAAAATGGAGGAGAGGAACCGGAACGACGCGTCTCACCGGGCCCTATACGAGCTCATCGTGGTAAGTTTCTATTGCATATTAGCCAAATCATGCACCTAATGTTAGTTTCATTACTAACTAATATGACTGTCTCATTAAAACCAAATGTGTAGTCCGCGTGCTAGACCAACGGTCAGACCTCTCCGCCGATGACCCAGATTGCTCCGGCGACCACAGTGAGTTTCAGTTGAATGGTCATTACTTACTAGTCTTCACATTTGAGTTGCATCATCCTAACGAGATATTGCAAATGATCTTTGGTGCAGCATGCCTCTGGACAAGCATCGACCAATCCTTCACGTTCGTGACGACGGTAAGTTTTCCCAAGTGTTTTGCTTAACAAATGCGTACTTAGCTTAAGATGACCTATACTTAGCTTATTTTCCTCCAAAATGACATAATAACCTTACTTAGCTCCAAAATGAACTATTTTACCTATACTTAGCTCCAAAATGACCTATACTTAGCTTATTTTCCTCGAAAATGACATAATAACCTTACTTAGCTCCAAAATGAACTATTTTACCTATGATAGCTATAAAATGATCTATACTCAGCTTTTTTCATCCAAAATGACTTAATATGCTTACTTAGCTAAAAATGGCATAACTACCTAGGATAGCTCAATAATGACCTATACTTAGCTTAGCTAGTTCATTTATGACATAATTTTCTTACTTAGGTAAATTATGGCATAATAACCATGGTTTAGTTCCAAACTGTCATATACTTAGCTTATTTTCCTCAAAAATGACATAATAACCTTACTGAGCTCCAAAATCACTCATTTTACCTAGGATAGCTCCATAATGACCTACACTTACCATTTTTCCTCCAAAAAGACTTAATATCCTTAGTTAGCTCAAAAATGGCATAACTACCTAGGTTAGCTCAATAATGACCTATACTTAGCTTATTTAGTTCATTTATATGACATACTTAACATACTTAGGTCAAAAATGGCATAATAATCTTGGTTTCCTTCAAAATGTTACATACTTAGCCTATTTTCCTTGAATATGACATATAAAACTTACTTAGCTATGAAATGACCTATTTACCTAGGTTAGCTCTAAAATGATCTACACTTAGCCTATTTTCCTTGAAAATGACATAATAACCTTACTTAGCTCCAAAATGATCTATTTACCTAGGTTAGCTCTAAAATGACCTACACTTAATATTTTTCCTCCAAAATGACCTAATATGCTTAATTAGCTCAAAATTGGCATAATTACCTAGGTCACCTTAGTTAGAAGAAGAAGAAGAAAAATAAGAGGAGAAAAAGAAAGAGAAGAAAAATTCTTGTACTTCTTCTAGTCTTTTCTTCTTCTTCTTCTTCTTCTAGTCTTCTTCTTCTAACTTTCTTGTTTCTCATTTTGCAGATTTTCATCAGATCACGGAAGCTTGCGTTCATGGAGTCTACTCTTCCCCTTATGCTTCCTTTTTGTTTTGAATTCTTAGGATGCACAATGTGAAACTTGCTACATATATATGTATGTATGTATGTATGGATGAAACCATTGTATATGGACTTTTGATTTGGTATATACATGTGTTTGATGATCATATCTTATAGACGCGAGGGGCCTGATCTTTCGATGAGATGATAACTACCGATTTGGTGGAGACGACTTGGACGATCCGACTACAAACATGCATGATGTTGCGCCTTAGCAATCGCTAAACCAATATCCTGGGGTCACTAACAATGCCAGAAGCACGATCAGGCTGACCACAAAGGTCTATTCCTGCATGCAATCGAAGAACAAGCAAGAATATGATAAAGCAATCTGTATTGAAAATATAAATGAAGTATTGATAAAGGTGGGGATCTGTGAGCGGTCTTGGTCTGGTCGTTGGACACAAACGAAGTACACGAAGTTGCAATGGCTAACTTTTGACTAAACAAATCCCAAGAAAAAAGCTACTTGTAAGTGCATCTAGTGCCCTTAGCGATTTTGGTGTATTGAAGACTTATAGGTTAAGGGACTAATGTGTTTGTGAGTATACACGGGTCTATAAGTCCATGATGAGTTTGATATTTACAGAGAAAGTCAACCCCTAAAAATGAATTTCTTTAAGTGAAGACTTTGGATTTCTGAAGACTTTCTGAAGATTTTGAAAGTGAAGAAATTGGTGTGACCTTGAGGACTTGGGTAATCATTCGAGGATTATGAAGCATGAAGACTTTTGTTTTCGTAGTCTCATTTTCTCTTTCTTGAGTCATAGGAAACACCATACTGTTAAAGGGGGTCGAGGAAAAACTAAGGAAACATATTTTCGAGTGATGCTCAACTCAAAGACTACACTACCCAATCCTTTCGAGTGAAGCAATTGCAAATCTCATACAGTTTAGTCAATTTCTTCAGTGACAGAGATGAAGTTCTTCTAGTCTCTGAGGAATTTGTTCTAACTTAGGAGTTAAGAATTCGCTAGTGCGGCTTGCCTACAAGTGAGGTACATGATAGCCCTGAGGAACTTTATACTCAAAATTCCGACCGTTGTTGTGCTATGCGCCAGCCGTCCAAAATATCTACCCACCATAATGGTCATATCATAGAAGGGCATTTATGTCTTATCATGTCGGGCTGCTCCCTAGGCTATAAATAGCCGCCCCCTTCAACCACTAGCTAGTTGGCTGCTATGAGAGAAACTGACACTTTTCTTTAGAGCAACCCACCCTTTGAGGACTTTGAGCGAAAATCATCAAGTGAGGAAAAACCCCAAACCCAAACACCTAAAACCCCAAAGTGATTAAGCGTCACTTAAGAGATTGTTCCTGTGTGGAACCGATGCTTGTTACCTTTGAAGACTGTGATCTTCCAGACGGTTAGGCGCCAATGGTCTAGAGCATCCAAGAGGAATTGTGGATCGCCGGGTGACCGAGTTTGTGAAGGTTTGGAAGTCACCTGTGAAGACTTACCAAGAGTGATTGGGCGAGGACTGTGTGACCTTAGCTCAAGGAGAATACGGTGAGGACTTGGTGTCCTGGACTGTGTGTCCGGGACTGTGTGTCCTCAGGTTTAAATACCTAGCCACTCCAACCAAACGTACAAATGTTACATCAGTTGGAACTGGTTTACCAAATCATTGTCTTCATCAAGCCTAGTGGTTCTATTTCCTCAACTCTTCCATTTACTCATTCATGTGTTGTTGAACTTGATCTGTACTATTTGAAGACTTTGACTGAAGACTTTCTCAATTTCCTCAACCCTATTTCTTCAGTCCTAAGTCCTCAGCCTGCTTATCCTGTTTACATGCTACTTGTACTATGTGCTTGTTTTCATTTCATAATGATGACCATGCCACTGTCTTGTTATGCTTGCACCTGAGTGTCTATTCCACTCCTAAGTAGATCATTGCTTAGGAAATTCCTCAGTTAGAAATTCCTCAGAGACGAATTTATAAAAATTGCCTATTCACCCCCTCTAGTCGATATAACGCACTTTCAATTGGTATCAGAGCAAGGTACTCCCTTGTTCTGTGTGATTTTGGTTTAATCGCGTGGAGTTTTAGTTATGTCGACTGCATGTATGATCAAAGTCTCGGCTGGGTGTCCAACCTTTGATGGGATGGACTACCCCTACTGGAAGAACAAGATGTGCACGCATCTTGAGGCAATTGACAACGATCTATGGTACGTTGTGGAAACTGGTGTTCCCTCTGTCTCACCTTCCGTGAACGCTGCTGATTTGAAGATATTCAAGCAACTCGACTCACATGCGAAGAATATCATATGTGGCCATCTGAGCAAAGGGCAGTATGGCAGAGTGAGTGCTTTGAAGACTACAAAGCTCATCTGGGACAGGCTGTCCAAGGTCAACGAAGGAGTCTCAACTCAACGTGACTCTCGAGTTGATGTTCTCTTCAATCGCTTCAAGAGACTTGACACTGAAAATGTTCAGCAAACCTTCGATCACCTCATTGATATCTCAAATGAGCTACAAGCACTTGGTGCTACAGACATCACAAACCACGAGGTGGTGAACAAACTGCTGAGATCACTTGACTTTTTATTTGACACTCTGGCTCTGATGATTCAAGAGCGTGGAGATTACAAGTCACTTGATCCTACCGATATTGTCGAGAGGCTAAATACTCATGAGTTCCAACTTGCTAAAAAGAGAGATCTCTATGGTCCAAACTATGGTAGATCTCCAGCACTGAAGGCCAAGGCAATTTACACATCTGAAGGTGAAGATCTGACAGCACCCTTGGTGATCCCGAGGAACTGAGCAGGAGCTAGCAATGCTTGTGAGGAAATTTCAGAAGTTCTCTAGACGTGGTCGCTTTGTGAAATCTTCAAGAGGTGATGATTTAAGATCAGATTCTTCATCCCGCGATCCCAAGAAGAGGACCTGCCCCAAATGCAAGAAACCTGGTCACTTTATCACAGATTGTCCTAAGTGGGCAAATGAATCGAAAAAGAAGAAATACAAGGACTACATCTCAGATGATTCAAAGTCTTCCTCTAACAAGAAGAGCACTTCTAGGAAAGCTCGGAAATTCATTGGCAAGGAAATGGACTCAACTGAATCTGAAGAAAATGAGGAAGAGGAGGAATGTGAGGAATCAGACTCTCATGTGGCTAGTCTGGCTCTCGCTACTGCATTTGTCAGCAAGTCCATCTTCAACACTGGGGAAAAAGACTTCCCCGACACTGCTGACGACGACAACGATGACTACTCTCCCACCTACTGCTTCATGGCAAAAGGTGCCAAGCTACTCAACCGTTCGACGTCTGATTCTAGTGAAGATGAATCTAATGAAAACCTCAAACCTAGCTATTCCAAACTTGCTAAAATTGCCATAAAACAACAAAAAGATTTTTATTAGGTTCAAAATATGCTAGAAAGAAGTGATGATCTATTGGGTGAAGAAATGGATCGATCTAACATATTGACTAAAAATCTTCAGAGACTTCAGTCCAAGTAATATAACCTTCAGGATAATCATAACACTCTCTTATCTTATCATAAGAAGCTTTCCTATGAATTTCTTCAAAGAAAGCAAGATCTTGAGAAGCTAAGGGAGAGTTATGAAGATCTTCAGAAGGAATATGTTTCATTGCTTGCTCAATAGATCAGCGTTGCTCAGGAGGAATTCATTCCCCCATGCCTTAAATGCATTGAACGAGAAACTTCAAATTCTTCACCTGAAAGTTCCAATGCTTCTACTATTACAAATTCTTCAACTATTTCTGTAGTGACAATTTCCTCAACTGAGGAAAACACCAATGCTACTGATGAAAATGCAGGGTTGAAGGAATTGTATATGATAGGCATGTACAGAAGCCTCAAAGGTCATCAGACTCTTTGTGATGTGCTTAAAAAGCATATTCTAAACAGGAACCCTAGGAAAGAGGGTATTGCCTTTGAGAGGAAACTCAATGTTGACGGGACCTACTGGAAACCTGAGCATTATCCCAAAACCTCATGGGTTGCTGCAAAAGGACCTCCCGTAGATCGATCTACCTTATCTGGTTGTACTTGTGAAACTTCACTTTCTTCTGATGAATCATTTGACTCCAACTATAAACTGTTCCAAAATCAAATGGTGAAGTATTTGCTAGATATGTTGGAACTAACTACAGGAATTGTCCCCCTATGAAGAAAATCCGGGTCCCTAAGAGGCACCTTGAAAATCTTCAAGTGAATGTCCTCATGACACCTCGAGTGAGGAATAGGAACCCCAGATCAAATTCCTCATCTGGATCAAAATCTTCATATGGATCCAAATCCTCATATGGATCAACTTCCTCAAGTGGATTAAATTCCTTATATAATCATCATCGTGCTAACACATCTGTTTCGTAGGGAAAGAAGAATTATGAATATGTGCATTACTCTTCAAATCATTATGTTCATAAGTCCTCGAAGAATTTCTCTACATACTCATATTCATACTCTAACCCCTCTCCTGTGAAACGAAGTGCACTTGCTTCAATGCCACCGTTCTCAATTTGTGCTCGTCGAATGATGAACTCTTTACCACCCCTCCAAATGTGGGTGGTGAATAAAAAGAACTAATCTCTTATGCAGGGTCAGGTCTCCAGACGATCATAAACCTCTGAAGAATTTGCTGGAGACCTGAAAATTGCTTGAAAGGACACAAGCTAATCATGCAGAAGTGATTCATTCATTTCCCACGTCCTCATTCTTCACATATTTCTCTTACTGATGAAATTCATACTGATGAAATTGATGTCATATTCTTCACAATGAAGCATATGAGTGTAATATGTACTAATTCTTCTACAAGGTGACTCTCTCAAAGCTACTGAGTGGGTCCTCGACAGTGGATGCACAAATCACATGACCGGTGACAGGAACCTACTAATGGACTTTGCTTTATCTCCATCTCACCTGAAGCATATCACCTACGCTGACAAAGGAAAAAAGCAAGGTATTGGGTCTAGGTAAGGTTGCAATCTCAAAAGATTGACAAATGGACAAAGTCATGCTTGTCGAGTCTCTTGGATTCAACCTCATGTATATCTCAATGCTTTGTGACCTTGATATGGTGGTTGTGTTTGGCAAATATCGCTGTGTTGTAGTTTTAGAATCTGGCAATTCCAAAATCTTTGAAGGATTTAGGAGAGGAGACTTGTATATTATTGATTTCTCTACAGGACCACAGCCTGCCACATGCCTACTTGCAAAAGCTTCAGAAGGATGGTTATGGCATCAACGACTCGGTTATGCTAGCATGAGGAACTTGCACACGCTTGTGAAGAAGAAGCATATCCTTTAAATTGAGGGTGTCAAATTCCTCAAAGATCATCTTTGTGGGGCTTGTGAAGCTCGGAAGATGACCAAATCCAAGCATCCCTCGAGTACTATCATGACTACCACCCATCCATTTAAATTTCTTCACATGGACCTCTTCGGCCCTACACATTATTCTGCATTCACAAATGCAGCATCTCTTTATGGCCTTGTCATTGTTGATGACTATTCTCGTTATACATGGGTGCATATCATCACATTTAAGCATGAAGTGCAGGAAATCTTCAAGCGATTTTCCTCAAGGGCCTCGACGAATTTCGGTGTGAAGATCAAGCATATCCGGAGTGACAATGTGATCGATTTCAAGAACACTGGTCTTGATGACTATCTTGATGAACTTGGTATTACTCATGAGCTATCTACCCCATACACTCCTCAGTAGAACGGTGTTGTGGAGCGCAAGAACATGCCTCTTGTTGAGATGGCCCGCACCATGCTTGATGAATACAAGACACCTCTTAGGTTCTGGCCTGAGGCTATCAATACTGCATGCCACATCATCAACATGGTATATCTTCACAAATTCTTCAAGAAAACCTCATACGAACTACTCATCGACAAGAAACCCAATGTGAGTTATCTGAAAGTCTTCGGTGCTAAATGCTGGGTTAGGGATCCTCATGACAATTCCAAATTTGCACCAAAAGCACATGCATGTTTTATGCTTGGGTACGGAAATGACTCGCATTCCTATAGAATCTTCATCAATCATCTTCACAAGAGTGTTGAGACTGTAGATGTGCGGTTCGATGAAACTAATGGCTCACAAAGAGAGCACCTGCCTTCTGTGTCAGGTGAAATACCTCCTGAGGAATCTACCAAGTTCAAAGCTACTGAAGATATCATCCCCACTTAAAATTTAGCAGAAGAAGTCATTCCTGACAATGAAGAAAATCATTCTGGTGCTCCTGAAGAAACTGCTGCTGAAGAAAATGCTCAGCTAGACCAAAGTCGTCAGCCAGCTCATCCTCATGTCGCAAAAGAAGTGCAGATCGAGAAAACCATCGACAACATCAATGCACCAGGTCCTCTCACACGCTCAAGAGCTTCAAACTTACACTACAAAAAAATACACTTCCATGATGATACGTGTTTGTCATAGTAGGTCACGTTTTCTGTCATGCATGTACATCCATGACGATTTTATGACAGAAACAAGATAGTCATACCTGTGTCGTCGTAGAAGTGTTCCATGACATTACCAAAATTATCATCACGGAAGTGTCCAGTTCCATGACGATAAATCGCGCGTCACAGAAGTGCTTTCATCAAGGGTGACCGACACGTGGCATCCACCGTAACGGAACGCCGTTAAGCTATCGGGTCCGATTTTGGATCCGATAACCTGTTAACAGCCCCGACCAATGAGGATTTTCCACGTGTAAAATTTGGATTGGCTGACGGAAACATGTGTCAGCTTCGCGTTGGCATAGGTGTCACTCATCCAATGGGCGAGATGCGCCTATGATATGTTGACACGTGGACAGGCCCAAAAGTGGCCCATAAAGTTTAAATGGAGCGGCCCAACTAAAGGCCCGCAAGATTTTGCAGACCATAATGGGCCTGCCCAACTAAAGGCCCACAAGATTTTGCGAACCATAATGGGCCGGCCCAGCTTAAGGCCCACAAGATTTTCTGGGTCATAATGGGCCGGCCCAGGTAAAGGCCCCCTAGATTTTTGCGGGCCATAATGGGCCGGCCCAGGTGAAGGCCCACAAATTTTGTGTGTACCATAATGGGCCGACCCACCTAAAGGCCCACAAGATTTCACCGACATTAATGGGCCAGCCCAGCTGAAGGCCCACAAGATTTTGAGGACCCTAGTATGCCGACCCATTAACTGGCTGCCATATTTTGGGCCAAATGCCGGCCCATATTTGGTCCGTTCCATTAATGGACTGCCACGTTCCGGGCCTAATAATGGCCCGTATGAGATCCGGCCCGTTAAAAGACTACCACGTTCTTGGCCAAATTACGGCCCAGATCAGGTCCGGCCCTTTAAGAGGCTTTGGGCTAAATTATGGCCCATATCAGATTTGGCCCGTCAACTGGACGCTTTGCTTTTGGGCCCACTTGCTAATGGCCCATGTAGTAATTCGGCCTGATATTAGTTTCGGCCTGTTAAGGGCCCGTTTAACATTTCGTCCCTATATTAATATCGGCTTGTTAAAAGCTCGTCATATAGTTGGGCCTAACTACGGCCCGGTTTGCATCTGGCCTGCTCGGAGCCGATAATCTGATTGGGCCAAACAAGGACCGAGACAATTTTGGCCTGTTATAAGCCCGTGATTTGACTGGTGCGTTCATGGTCCAGGGTTTATTTCGGCCTGCTGCCGGCCCATGAGCTGTTCGGCACGATTCAGGCCCAACCTACTTTTCAGCCTCCTAAAGGCCCATTGAGTTTTCTTGGGAAAATAGGGCCGGCGGTTTACTCAACCTATTAAAGGCCCGAATCTACTAGTGGGCCAATTTACATTTAGGCTTATTAACGAACCAAGATGACGGGGCCCATGATGCGGATCATACATGATGATTTGCATGACAGCCTGATTATGTACCGTAATTTTACGGTTTGGCCGGTTTACTACGAAGACAGGATATATATACAGTAAAATAACTGCAGCAACGTGAATAAGAAAAAAACCTAGACTATACAATAAAGAAATTACGGAATATTACATCCACTTGGCATCAAAGTTCGCCACTATGATAATAAAGCACAAGTAGACAGCAGATTACATACACTGGGCATCAAAGATCGCCACCAGTGCAACTAAACATGCCGACAAAATAATATACAAAACCGACAACACTTCAATAGAGTTCAAGAAAGGTTAGCCCTACTCGGGAGCTACAGCGCAAGCAGCTGAGCAAGCTGGTGAGACTGCACTTGTTTGACACTTATATCCTCCTCACTTTGAAAGATAAACAAGCAGACAGATGACAGGTTTTGCACATATAAGTATCAGTGCTGACAATTCATCACATTTCTTACTGACGAAAAGAGTGACACAGTTTAAAACAGCATTAACACAATATGGTATTGTTCAGGTCAAGACATGACATGAAATGACATTGTGAAGGAGTTGGCAGCTTCACGACACCACTGGATTACAGATCAAGAACTCATAAGTATCAATGGTCAGTGTGCTGTCAATTTATCCCATTTCAGATTGGCAAGATAAGATCACTTGCTATGTATAGTTTAATTTACATGGTATGAAGAAGGGACTTGGTTGTGCAACTGAAAGCTTAAATTGAGAAGGACAAACTTTTGTTTATGAACTGGAGTACATAATAAACTTTAAACATGCAATTTCATGCAAACACGAAAAATAAACAGATGTTGCAGTCATGCCTAACCAAATATACACAACAAAGTTTGAAGGCTTGAGAAGGACAAACTTACATTTTTGGTGAAGGCAGGCTCTATAAAGCCCTTGTGCATTCTGATGGGGGGGCGGATTCAAGAAGTTTACCATAGAATCTTCTTCATAAGAATTGCCTTTATTCTACATTTTGTTAAGAGTAAATATAGATGTGACAATATAAGAAAAAATGGAGAATATTTAAGATAAGATGAAGAATGATGCTACATAACCAAGTGGCTATAAATGTAAGTACATTGATACAGGCAAAAGGTACAGCCAAGAGCAATGCAGAGCTAAACTTTTTAGTACCATCGGTGTTATCCAACCTTATGGTAAGAGTAAATATAGATCTTATGTGTAGAAAATGGAGGGCAAAGGAAAATAAGCTGCAGAGTGATGGTACATGAACAACTACGTGTCAATATAAGTACGCTGATAAAGGACATCAGGTACTTACAAGAACAATGCAGAGCTAAAAAAATTCATTGGCATTGGATATATTCTACACTAATGTAACCATTCATACAGATCAGATAATTTGGAGTGAACAATTGATAAGCAAGCTATCATGCATACTGCTGTCACATAATGAACCAGGTATGTATGCAAGTACAGTGATACAGGACAACGGGTACTAACAAGGGCAAAGCAGCGGGCAGCATATTTGCGATATCATGTCGTTCTTTTCAAACCGGAATTCTTTTTCGAGCAGATTTCCTGCAAAAAAGATCCGTAAGGCACATGCGGAAAAGTAGAAGTTCAAATTGTCATGTGATATCATAGACAGTACCTTATCCTCGGAACGAGACCAGTGCATAACAAGGTTTTTCCATTCAATGTCTTCTAAATTTAGCACATGAGACTTCACTAGAAATTCGTTTATAGACTTGCCATCAAAGTGTGATTTCCTCAGGTAACACCAATACTGCAGCAATGCTTCCTTGAAAAGCGCAAGCAAGCTTTGCTCGTCATGACTATCCAGATTGACCCTCGCCTACTTACAACAATGTAATGTAAATCATTGATGTGTTCAATCAGCAGAAAACATGAAAATAATCACCATGAATAATAGCACTTACACGTAAGTGGGACAGGAAGATGTGAAAATGGTGTTTGTCTTCACTATAATCTTCCAATGATGGGAATATATGCACGTGATCCCTAACAACATTGAAATCATTGTCTTTCAAACTGGGAATAACTAGAATGGGGTTCCAATCTGCAGGAATTGGCCATCTCTGCAGATGGGATAGGTCTTCGGCCAGTGGACTTGATGTACTTTTTGATGCAATGGGATTTTTCTGTGGTATGGCTGGTGCTATGGCAACTGAAATCGGCATACCTTTTGCTGGAGTGGAGGTCATGTGTGGTGGGGCTAGTGGTGTGGCCAGTGAAGTATGGGTACAGTCTACTGGAGTCGGTCCTACGTTTTGTGTCACTGGTTGTACAACCAATATAAGTGGGGTGCTATCTGATTTCTCCGGCACAACCACGTTTTTCAAAGACTTTGCTAGTGCTCCTTCAGGTTCGGCAATCACCCTCTTCCTTTTTGATGTCTGATGCACAAGAACAACATTTGAGTGGAAAAACATGGTATGATGACAGATGGAATATGTATTAATAATGGATGGGCATGGCATCTCGACATATATGATGAGTAAACTAAGCAGATGGCGGTGCAACAAAGTAGAAGAAATGCAAGACAACATATGCAAGGTACGTGCAATCAATAAAACCTTGCCAAATTAGAGCAGGTACCTTGATGGGTGAACATGACAGGCCATCTGCCTTTGACTCCTCGAGGTTAGAATAGTCATTAGGATCATATTCTGAATAGGAATCTACAGGTGGGGAGAGTATGAGTTTCATTGCATCCAGAATGGCACTCAATGCCTTGGTGCCAATTTTTTAAGTCATTGCAGTGTTCCACAATATTCTTCTGATGCGCGGATTCTGATATTCAATGTAATTACATATAATATCTGAGAACCATGAAAACATAAATAGTTGTGAGATTATCTTTGTAATGCAGAGGATAATCGAATATAGGGGCGCCCCTATAAACACTTGTGTGCTATCACTGGATTCTGATGAGAGAGCTCATGTGTGATGTAATATGGTGCGTGCATTTATATAATCTGGCACAAGTACACAAAAAAATAGGCTCCAGAAGTAAAGATAGTTGGCAGATGATCGGTTCAAAATATATTGTATAGAGATTTTATTGCCATACCATGATAACAAGAGCACACAGCAACTAGGCAGATCATAGTGTACATAAAAGGGGTACACCATAACCACGATATATAAATCGGGAAAGTGGAACTGGCTTGAAAATACGGTGTTGTATTGCCGCTAGTAATTGAAAGCCTATCGATCAAGTACATGCCAGCTCTATCAACTGTTGATTGCAGATGTCCCTGCTCCCCTTCCTGACAAGGAACATACTCTACGTACTAAATACAGAATAACAAAAGAGGAACATGTTGAAGAATAGAAGAGGAAGCATATTCTTGAGGTTCTACTTAATTGCATACAATGTTGGTTGCCCACTCATGATGAATCACGGCGCCCAAAGAAATGCAATTCCATGCTATCTCTCTATATGTGGTAATTTTGAACAAGATTCATTAGGATCATATTCTGAAAAAGAGTCAACAGGTGGGGAGCGTATGAGTTTCATTGCATCCAGAATGGCGCTCAATGCCTTGGTGCCAATTTTGTAAGTCATTGCGGTGTTTAGCTTCAAGAGTGGACTGCTTCTAGTGCGACACAAAGCAGCTACACTGATCATAGTGTAGATATAACGGGAAAACCGTAAGCATCAGAGTAAAATCAGCAAAGTGGAACTTGCTGGAATATATGTGCTAGTATTACCAATACAGCTAGAAAGGCTTTGGATACCAGCTCTCTTCAACTGAAGGTGCAGTACCGTTAATATCAGTGTAAATCTAAAAGGCGACACAGCTCCCTGCATTTCCTTGCTATTCTTATAGGATTCAAGTGGGCAGGCCACAACAAATCCTATTCCCATGTTTACAAAATTCTACGAATCAAAGAGGCCCGAAGAGTTCAAAGTGTCCATACCAACCGACCGTATAGACCTCTACACTGCAAATGTCCCTGCTCATCTTCACTACTCGGAACATACTGTACTACTATCATACTCCCTATGTTCCAAAATATATGTCTTGGTAGAGATTTCCACTATGGATCACATACAGATGTATCCAGATACATTTTAGAGTGTAGATTCACTCATTTTGCTCCATATGTAGTCCATGGTGGAATCTATACAAAGACTTGTATTTAGGAACAGAGAGAGTACTTATTAAAGAAGAACGGAAGAGGAACATGCTAAAGAAGAGCAAGCATATTTTGGATAATAAAATGTTCGTTGCGTAGTGCCCACACATGATGAACCAGAGCGCATTAAGAAAGCAACTCCCTGCTGTCTCTTTATATGTGGTGCACGTGCTTTTTTGAAAGTAAAGTAGGAACATTAGGTGACCAATTAAATGTTATCTATTTTAGTAATATCAACATCATATCAGATTCATACTTGAGCAACAAGTTTGGAATTATGAGTGGCACGTTGTTTAGCTTGATGGATTCAGGAGCAGTGCTAAGTAGGTACGATGATGGTACTGAATATAAAGGCATGTCCGCATGCAAGTCGCGTGACTTTTGTCATTTGGGTCAGTCGACCATTTCACGCGGTTGGATGAAGATCCTACGTCTCCTAACCCTTCTTCTTCCTCGTCTCTGATTCCTCCCATATAGAACACCGCACGGGCCGCCGGCCGGACCACCGGCCCCCATCGCATGTGTTCCTCCGCGACACCCACCCCCACCCCGCCCCCACCCGCGATGAGTTTTCTTCGTTCGGAGAGGCCCCACCACCGCCCCCACAACCAAGGCCCCACCAGAGCCCCTTCGTTCGCACCAGCAAACTCCGCCGAGCTCTGAAAAATTGACTGACCCAATTTTGAAATTTAGTCTACTGTGATTTAACTAGTGTGGAATATAAAAGGGGAAAACCATGAGCATTGGGAGTATAGTGTTGAGCGTGCCATGGAGGATCTGAAGGTGCAAATTGGACAAAGGAAACTTCGCAACCAATGTTTGCTCTCAACTAGCAAGTAAGTGTTGGACAAGAAATCAGAGTAAAGCAGTGGTGATCTATTTTCTTGCTACGATAAATAAGTTGAGCAGATACGAAAGAGTACGGCCTCTGGTGCGGCGCCGCGTATGCATCTGCTGAGAATTTGACGGTGCTGCGGTAGCGATGGTTGTCGGCGGCGTGGAAGCAGAACTAGATGGGTAGACGGTGGCGGCGGGGCGCGGTGGACGAGACGGTCGTAGCAGCGGCGCCAGCAAGGTGGATGACGGCGGGATGAAGCGAGAGGACGGGATGCAAGGATCCCGGTCCGAAGCCGTGGATGAGGGAGGTCGATCTGTTGTAATGGACGGCGGCGTCGGGGTATCAGCTCCGGCATGGTGGAGGAGGACGGCGGTGGATGGGGTGGCGGACGGAGGAGGCTGGGGTGGAGAGGGTGTTTTGGCGCCCCCGGAGTACGAATGGGGAAGTGGAGGTGGAGAGGAAGGGGGGGAACCATGTCTGCAGGGCGCGCTTGTCTCAAATGCGAAATTTTTTACAAACTTAGCCCCCGTTTCAAATTTCCTACATCACATCAATATTAGTCGGTTGGGGATGGGATGGTAATCTCGTATACACCGAATATTTGCCGACCAGAGTTTGTTTTTGATGCCCACCGTGTATGAATCGGGGAGGGAGTCGATTTCGGCCGAGGACACACTGTGTTTTGGCGCCCATCGTGTATGAATCCAGGTGAGAGGCGGTTATTTCACGTTTGAGTGAAATTACAAACCTACCCCTATCGAAACTATAGCGACCAGACTTCAAACAGTCCGATCTATGTGCATGAGTGTCATCCCTAGATCAGTAATGCTGACACGCACAGTACTTGAAGGATTTATAACAGAGTGGCAATCACACACTTATTACATCGGTAGTTCCAACGATGAACTTATTACATTAAAAATGGATTAAGGCCATCTAACAACGATAACAGCGGAAGGCTTGGAAGATAAGTGAGTCCATCAACTCCAACGGCATCACTGAGTATAGAACCACGACCTAAGAGGCACCCTACTCGTCGTCTGAAAAGTCTGCAACATGAACGTTGCAGCCCGAGATCGGGTCAGCACATGGAATATGCTGGCAAAGTAACACATAGGGAGTAACAAAAATAAAGCTATACTATATGCAATATGGTTGGTGGAAAGCTCTATGGTTACAGTTTTTGCGTAAAGCCAATTTTTCCCTACTGCAAAGGAATAGATTTTAATTAACTATCATGGTAGTTGAAACATCATTGAGAAGATAGACATCCCCTCAATCCCAATTAATCATCATCATTAAAACCCAACAATATTAGTTAAAGTAACATGATGAGATTCACATGATAATCCAAATACTAGATACTCAAGACGTCTGTAACCGGGGACACGGCTAATCATGGTTAGTCTGTACACTCTGCAGAGGTTATGCACTTTTCCCCACAAGACTCGATCTCCTCCGTTGGGATTCTCGCACTACATGTTGTTTGAGAAACGGATGACCGAGACACAGTCTTTCAGAAGCACTAGCACCTTACGAACGGGTGGACCGTACCAACCTACATCCCCTACATCTGCTAGTCCACCACTGTAAGAGTTCGCACGATTTAGTCAACTATGCTAGAGCCCATAATAGCTTGTGACTGCATACGGAAGTTTCTAGTATGAATAATCTCATGATCCCTTTGAGCCTGGGTGGAGGTCCATAAAGAAAACAGGCAATCGCTGGAATACCCAGGTGCCTCAATCCACCCAGATGTGTATTTAAGTTGGCACCTTAAGTTGAACCATTAATTAACAATCTCACATCTGTCATGGATACACTCACCCAATCCACGTCTACGAGCATAGCATAACCTATTAGCAACGTAGAAGTAACTCCCAAGTGTTTGAAAATCATGCAGGTAATAGGTACTACCTCAATCTACTTCCTAGTCCCACATGTTATTAGATCCTACTCATGCAATGTGTTTGAGGATAATACTAATGCAATGAAAACTGGGTATTGGAAGTATGATCAAAGTTTTACTTGCCTTGTTGATGATCCGCAAAACCTAGAGATTCAAAGTAGCAAGCGGCGCACTCCGGGTACTCAAACGCAAACAAACAAACACACAATAAGTACTTAACTAATGCACGGGTAAAACTCAAATAAGAGATCTAACCAGAAAGTTCAACTTAAGAACTCCGGTTTGTAAAAGAAACAAACCAAACGAAACAACGAAAGTCAAACGGCGAAAGAGAAACAACTACCGTACAAATATGGACCTAAATCCAAATTTAACGGAGGCAAACGCTTGGGTGACTAGGTTAAACGGAAAGAGGGTTTCCAGACGAAACTCCAGGCGCTTGAATCGCCCGATTACAATAAACAAGCAAAAAGATAAACTCGAACGAAGATCAGATCAGAAATCGCGATCAGAAAAATAACTACGAAAAGCAAACTAAAAATAGCTTAACGAACGGGCGTTCGTCAGCTGAGTCTAAACGATGAACTCGTTCGTTAAAACGATCGAACGGGTGAACGCTCGCTAATAACTAAACCGGGAAAAGAAAAAAAAAACAATCTAACTAAAAAATCGAACTAGGGTTCTAAAAAAACCGGGCGGTTTACTACCGAAAACCGGCGGCGGCGCGGCTACCTCGTTGATCGCCCGGCGGGAGGGCGTCGGCGGCGGGCGGCGATGGGCGGTGGCAGGCGGCGGCGGGGCTGCTGCGGCGGCGGTGGTGTGCTGCGGCGGCAGCGGTGGGGTGGTGCGGCGGCGGCGGTGGTGGGGTGGTGCTGCGGCGACG
>LR738712.1:394162565-394339035 GCA_902687465.1 Secale cereale | reverse complement strand
CGACAAGGGGGTGGGGGCGGCGATAAATATAGTGGGGGGCTTGTTGCTTGGGGGAGGGGGCAAGCAACCGGCGGCGGCGGCGGCGGTGTCCGCCTCGGGCACGGGCGCGCGGCGCGAGGTAGGTGGCGGCGGCGGCGCGGCCTGGCTCAGCTGGGCCTTTGGCCCAGTCGGGTTCGGGTCTCCTATTCTTTTTTTTTTCTAAAACACCGAAGCTATGAAAAATCCTAGAAAATAAAATAAAATCTAAAATTGCCAAAACAAATTTTCACTGTCTAGTCGAATATTCAGAACAAGATGAACATTTTTTGGCACTAAAATGCATTTTTGAAGACATGCAATTTTTCCTAATTCAAATAAAACTCCAAAGAAAACTTATTTGATTTTTTTATTAAATCCTCAGTATTTCTTTATTTTTGGGAGAGTCATTTTCTCCCTATCTCATATTTTCATAATAGAAATACTTGAAGATAGAATAAATAAAATCAAAGATCCTATTTTCAAAATTTGAGAAACCTCAAATATGAAAATATCAAAATCCCCAACTCTCTCCGAGGGTCCTTGAGTTGCGTAGGATTTACGTGGATCCACCAAAAGCAAGAAAATATGATATGCATGATGATCTAATGTATAACATTCCAAATTGGAAATTTGGGATGTTACAGAAACCTACAGAAACCAAGCAGATAGGCTTTGAGTGGCAGGGATAGGCACTAGTAATTTCCATCTCGCAGATTTTGGTTTCAGGCGGTTACTGCGACTTTCCCCGCTTCGTTCAAATTTTGCAGAGTGCACGTTTACCATGCCAACTCAATTTGAATCCCATTTGTATTCCATTTTTTTCGGGCGGGATCCATTTTCGATTGGAATAAAATTCTATATACATCATTTTTTATATATACTTTCAAAAGCACAACAAAGAATTCTGCTCCTTTATATGTATAATATGATTTATAAATACAATGACCTCAAAATCATAAGGTTGAAATCAAAAAATTAAACCAAATTATGTTCTACTAAAGTGTATGGATCAGTAATATCTACATATTAAATAACATAGATGCGCATGAATTCATATGAGTATGCATGTTTGATAGATCAATTTTGGTTCGAGTATGGATTACATGTATCATCACCTCGAATTCAAATATTTGAATCCTTTTATGTTCACTCCTTTCATGCCCATCTCTCTCGCATGCATGCTCCTTCATGTAGCTATCACTCTCTTTTCTCCAGCTCACCCGCACGCTCACTTCATGTGTCTCCTATCCTCGCAAACATGGTCTCTCGACGTCTCCCTTGAGAAGTGTCACACTCTCCCTATCATTATACATTACAAGGTTTTCATTATCTCTCACGTCTCTACCGTTCTCTCGTATGACTAGGTACCTAAGCTTTCTTTTTCACCGCCACACACACAGTCTCCACTCGTCTTTCACTTTGTCTTTCTATCTATGGGATTCTCTCACACACCCTATATGTCTCTAGATATGAATCATACCACTAAAATTACTCTCTCTCTCTCTATCTCTCTCCTGTAGACACAACATTTGTTGCGGTCTCCTTTTCATCTCCATCCCAGACTGACATTATTCATTTGTTTATCGATCAGACAAATCCCCCCCACTCTCTCTCTCTCTCTCACACACAACTCCTACCTCCACTCCCCTTCCCGACCATCGTCTCTCTCACACACACACAAAACTCTCGCTTTCGCACCCCTGACTCGTATTTTTCTCACAAACATTTATCGACTAGCCTCTAGATAGGTTTATACACCCACACACTCGTGCTTCCACTATCGCATTCATGTCTCTCTCCCGCTCCTTGTATCTATGTAGATGTTTCTTCCCTTCTTGAGACACGCCCTCTCGATCATGCACACACACACTATCGCCTCATTTTAAGCTGATACCTCTTGCACACACACTCTTTGTGTCTTTGTCACACATGCACTCCGTCCTCCTCCTCTCTGCCTCGCTCTCTCACACACATGGGCTTTTTGCAACAACTAGCAAGATGCCCATGCGTTGCACGGAACATCAAGATGCATTATTATGAGTAGTTTATCTTGTGGGAGAAAAGGATGAACAAGGGAAGGCCTTATTTGGAAGTGTGGAGAGGGGTGTGTGTATCTTTTTGCAAAATTGCCATAGTTTCCTTCTTATCCGTCAGATATAGATCGGACGGCCTATATTGCAGGATGGCAGGCACACGATCATCACCGACTATGCTTTTTATAAGAGTAGGGATAACAATAGATTTGGTGATGATGGTGGGCTTGCCATCCTGCAATATAGGCCGTCCAATTTATATCTGATGGATAGGAACGAAACTATGGCAATTTACCCGCACTCCTCTCCACATTTGCAGATAAGGTCTTCCCTCGTTCATCCTTTTCTCCCACAAGATCTTGATGTTCCGTGCAACGCATGGGCATCTTGATAGTAAGAGTAGAAATTAGACATATAACACTTATCGAATCTTGAAACCAACAACATTCCTCCCTTATCTCATCAAAACCGCCAAAGGAATATATTTTGAGTGAAACATAACAATTTTTTAGTGATATACGTATTTCAAAACTAGACTTTTGTTTTCTATCAAATCGGCGAATATGTATTAATCTACTCAGATCGTGTGGCAGGGCATTGGCACATTGCTAGTCTCTACTACTATAGTACATAAATTTATGAATTCAGGTTATCTATCCGCCAAGACTGGGGAGCAATTACTGGCCATTTGATTTGTTCCACACAGTACCCAACTCAAGTGATCTAACGACTCACGTTTCTTGGATTCGCTTTGGACGGCCACCCGCCAAAGTGACTCTAGGAACTTTCTTGAGCCCTCACGATGCCAAATGCCCACACACGTGCTGGTGCAAAAGTCTGGCATTTACCATCTTCTGTGGCTCTAAACTTTAATGCTTAACAACTGGAGGCCTGTAATATCTGGCAAACAACAACGACTCAGTAAACAACTAATGTTTCACAAATCAAAGTACTCAACGTTTGTATGATTATCCCCCCACCTCTGGGAACTTCTAATGCAGCAATTTGATAACCCTTTCTCAAAATGCAAAAAATTGAACAATAAAGTTTGTTACATGTTCAATACAATCTTAACAACCATGAGCAGAATAAGCCACCTTTTTCAGAAAAAAATGAGTGAGTAAGAAATACGCGCATAGCACGTGCCTTCTACTAGTAGTTAGTATATTTTTTTGGACACGAGACAAACGGTGGAGCACATATATGAAGAGAAGAGGCGCACACACATAGTCGGTCTCTCATAGTCTCGCACACATGAGTGTTACGTAAAGGGCAACGTTACCAAATAAACCCTAAAACCCTAGGTGCATGATTGCTGCATTCGCGGGTACCGGGTACATGGTGGATAGCACCTTTGTAGGAATAGTCAGCTCGTGTCATAATTTGATCCGTAGGAGTTGATGGTCGGGACCACAGGTGAACGACTTGGAGGCGGTGGTTCGCCAGTTGCCACAGATCGAGTAGCCACGTTTAAAATATCATTTTTTTAGCGCGGTTAAGAGTTCCGATTTTCAATGCGCGCGTTATAAGTACTAAGAAGTTTTTAGAACGATTTGTATGGAGAGAAAATGGAATTCATAGTACTATGTACCTCCTTGGCGTATGGTTGTATGGGTTCATGTTACGAGATGTTGAACCTGGTAGTTCTAGGGCAAATACTATGTTTAGATTTAGATGTTGGTTTTCAGTAATGAAAGTCAGAAGGGGGAAACCCTTCTTTGATTAGAAAAAAAACTACTACCTCCATTCTGGTTTACTAGTCCCCATCCTATTTTGGGTCAAAGTTTTTCCATGAATTTTACTTGCGAAATGTGAATGGAAAATGAGATTTTGTTATCGCAAACAAAAAAGGACTGGAGGGAGTGATTGCTCTGATACAGACGCGACCTCTCATAGCGCAGGCATTGAACCGGCGCGCCGGCCAAGAGGGCCCCACTCGCTGCAGGCACTGCTGAACACGCCTCCTCGCCGCTTGCAACCGGCTTCAGACTGCCTCGCCTGCCTTCATTGAATCCGCGCGTGTGCCGACAACACGTCCTTCCGCGAGCCGGCCGGCATTTTAGAACACAAAAAATGACCAAAATATAATTAATTACGCATGGTCTTGACTTGTTGTGCTCGCACTGGTAGCAGGAACTAGAGGTTTTTCTTTATTCATAACTCTCCTAAAAAAATTGGCTTTGAAGTGAATCATGGTTGTGGACATTATGTATGAAAGTGGAGATATCTGTGAACATGAGTTTGATGTGGAAGTTGAACTTGGAATGTCGGGCTTGCGCGTGAACTATACCATGTCCAATGCTTCGTCTGTTATTGTTTGGAAAGTAATTGCTCTTATTACATGACCCGAAAAAAATTTATTTTGTGCCACATCAGTAGATGCACGGACATCACAACAGGCATGCTGAGTGGATAAACATTTGAACCTATCTACTATGAGTGAAATTTTGTATTGACAACAGATTTAGATAGCAGGAGACACCTAGCCTGCTGTGCCTCTGCTAGCTTATTTCTGGCTTCTTCCATCTCTTCTTTGGCATGGGTGAATAGAGCAACTGATTGCTCTTTCCGCCTCTTCAGGAACTTAGCTACATTCTCAAGGGCTACTACACGCTTTCTTTCAACCTTTACTAGAGCCACGAGGACACGAACAACTGACGACTCCACCTGGCTTGTGTGTAATCCAGCATCATCTGGGAATTTGCACCTTGTGTCTAATCTAGCATCATTAGGGAATTGGCACCTTGTGTGTAATCCAGCCTCATTCTGGAAACATGATCTTGAGGTTGACCATACTTCCCTCCTCGCAGGAACTGCATCCTATCATGAAGTTACTTCTTTTTTAGATAATTACTCAGAGCAACCCATATCCATTTAGTAGAAGCCAGATAACAGAACTGGGAGAAGTGAATTCAAAAGGAAAAAATATAAAAATAGACTACCAGGTGAGAACACCCACTTCCTACATCAAGCTAAAAACGGAAGCATTAGGACGATTAAGACTCTTCTTATGACACATCGAAGAACACGAGGCTTAAGAGAAACAGAAACTACAACATATACACATCGAAGAACCTGAGGCTAAATGAAAGTAATTGAAAGGGTGTTACTTACCAAAGCTCGTTTTACAAGTTCGGTGCAGCTCCTCTTTAACTTGCCACGCTCCTTGAAGATGTCCTCAATATCCCTGTTTGGTCTTCATTGCTCCTCTGCATGTTCGCGCTCGTGGTTTTAAAATCTCAACATGGCAAGAAAAATATACTACTAGTAATACTCGCGCATCTTGTGGGCTACATTAAAGCACTTGTCTGCCATGTTAGAGCATCTCCAACAGAATCGTAACGCGCGGCGCTTTAAAAAGGCGTTTACAGTGATGCGATCGAGAAGTAGAGATAGAGAGTAGAGGATAGTTCTCAGCATACATAGATAAAAATAGATTATTCAACTACCCCTCGTCGTCTGATTCCTCCTTGGTGATGTCCTCCTCCGACGTCTGACTATAGTCCTGAAGATACCGATCGTCATCGGATTCCCAGGGCGATGCTGCTCCTAGCCTCATGTTGAATTGAGCGTCCACTTTTCGCCTACGCTTGTCCTCGCGATAGGCGGCTCGCTCCGCCCTCCTCTTATCCCTCTCCGCCCTCCTTTGCTCGTAGAACTCGCGCTCTTTGATGATGTCCTACGGGAAGCATTAGCGCCACAGCGCCATGGCTTCCTCATCCATCTCGGTGATGCCGAGACGATGGAACCGCCTCCGGTGGTCGCGACGATCCTCGTCGGTCATACGCCGCGGCGGAAGCGCGAGCTACTGTGCCCGCTCCCGCATCGACACGTTGGGGAAGTTCAATGTTCTATGAGGCCATCGGAGGCGCCACACTGACGCGTCATACGCGCGGGCGGCCTCGTTGGCGGTGTCGAAATTGCCGAGGCCGAGGCGCATGCCGCGGAACCGGATCTCGGCGGAGAAGCGACCAGAGGGGCGCGCGCGGACGCCGCGGTATCCCCAAGTTTCCCGGCGACGCGATGGCATGGTGGTGCGGCGGCGGCGAGGCGATAAAGAGCGGGGAGAGAGTGGTGGCGAGGCACAGCGCGGGGAGAGAGCGATGGCATGGAACAAAGCGGTGGGAGGGTGTTGGATTTTATAAAATGCACCGGATGCCGCGCGCCAAAACTATCGCACGCCCGGCCGCTTTTTCCCGCGCGCGCGCAATCCTTTCCCGATGTCTCTATTATCTCTACTCTCTTCTCTATTGTTATATTTATTTTATATTTAATATTTATCTCTACTTCTCTATACTCTATTTTTTCTCTACTTTTTCCCTAATTTTCTTATAAAAACAGAGTTGGTGATGATGGTGTTCCTGCCATCCTGCAATATAGGCCATCCAATTTATATCCGACGGATAGGAAGGAAACTATGACAGTTTTGCAAAAAGATACCCACACCCCTCTCCGCATTTGCAAATAAGGCATTCCCTCGTTCATCCTTTTCTCCCATAAGATAAACTACTCATACAAATGCATCTTGATGCGTGCAATGCATGGGCATCTTTCTACTTCTAAAAAACTATCCATCATTTGCCACACTACTAGTTGTAGATGAAATACCTACCCAAGCACAGCGCGATACAGGAGCGACGCACAATTACAAGCTGATATTCTGTTGGACAATGGAGGCTATAACCAATTACTTTTACGGGATCAATAGCACCCAGGAAATTTGAAGGGTAGGTATGAAAAAAATTGGAACTGCACATGTACTGCTAAGCGATTCAATACACACATTACCAATCGATGAGGAGAATGATCGTCACGGCAGCCTCTGTGAGTCATGGTCGTCAATGGGAGTTAGTTCATTGTCCGGGAAGCAGATCCGAGACCATGGAAGACGGTGCCGGGGATGAGGCTCCGTGTATGACGACAACGGTAGACCGGCTCCAGTGCGGCGTACGAGTTCGTTGATAAGGAAGATGCGCTGCGGTGGACGTGTGCACCGATGTAGAAGGGGAGGAGCACGAAGGCTGCGGTGCCGTGGAGAAGTCTATTTTGCGGTGGGGATAGAAAATGGGGAGTATTCAGGTGTACTACTCTGGGTGCCGGGGTGGGGTTGGCTGGGTATGGTGAACCTGAAGTTACGAAAACAACCCCCTACCAACCGTCATATGTCGGCATGTTCGGAAGGCTATGATGGTAACCCCACTGCTCGAATCAGGGTCGCGGGAGATTTTCCAGCCGACCTCAAAATTTTGTGACACTGAACTCCCCGTGTGGCGTGTTGGTTATTCGGCTAAGAAACTAGCGAGTAGTACTAGTAAACTCGACATATTAGGTTTGACCGAAGTCAAACTTCCTTAAGTTTGACCAAGTTTATAGAAAAATATAAACATTTACCATAACAGATATGTTTGATGTGAAAGTACATTCAATAATGAATCTAATGGTATTTATTTGTTATTGTATATGTTAATATTTTTTGGTATAAACTTTCTGAGTGTTTACAAAACATGACTTTGACCAATGCTAATACGCAGACATAAATAAAAACGGAGGGTGTACACATTTGTTGAAATTATGAAATAAATATATTAGGCTACTAACTTCGAATGTAATGGTCTATACAATTCAATAGTTACAATCATTGTCGAATTCCAAGATGTATACGAGGTCTATAGTAGTACTTCACAACATGCTCAAACTCGCATAATCCTTGTCAAATGACAATCAAAATGCATTTCATAGTTATTACTTTGTAGGATGCAACAAAACCAACAATAACTCTACGCCAGCCATTATAAAAGCAACATTTTGAACATATCCCAATGTGTTAATGAAACGTGCAGAGAGAGCTTACGAAGATGGAGTAGATAAGGCGAGAAAGATTGTATGTATGTGGATGAGAGAGTAGGAGACAAACCTAACGAAACAGAGAGAGGGAGATAGCTAGAGAGAGAAAGAGAGAGGAAGAAGTTAGGTCTGTGAGAAAGATGGAGAGATGTAATATACGTGAGATGCGTGTGCATCCGGATTCTGTACACGTGGAAGGAGAAGAGACAACAGGTTTGATGATAGATCTGGAAAAACATGGACGATAGGGGAAGGTTCTCGTGGGTTGAGGGATTGATAAATTTGTGCGGGGGAGAGAGAGATTGGTAATTTTGTGCGAGAGAGAGAGGATGGGGGGAGGAGTTAGTCAGCCGTCGTCACATCATCTGCTTCCAAATGGCCCCGCATTCTCTAGCGCAGTGTGGTCACCGTCTTCGATCTCCTCGATGCCCTCTTTGAAGATTGAGGTGTTGTGCATGCTGGGGTGCAGAGAAGCACAAGCGAGAGTGGTCGCCATATAACCTTGGATGGGGATGAATTGTGTGCTCGGAGGAGGGGGCGTGTGTGTGTTTTGTGTTGTGTGTGTGTCGGATATTGAGAGAAAACAAACCAAAGGAGAGAAATGTGTGTGTATGTGATGGAAAACTACTTGCTAAACAGGGTATTCACGAAGAGATTGTGCGTGCGAGATAAAGAGCGATGTGCGGGCCTTGAGGTGGGCAAGGGCAGGGTGAGGGTGTCAAAATGTGCGTGTTGATGCATGTGTTACATGCATTCGTGCGAGGGACGGACGAATCGAGAGAGATGGTTGTTGTGTTACGGATGCTCCTCTCTCTCTCTCTCTCACACACACACACAAGTAAAATGGAAGACTGTTCTATCATGTATACACAACGTATCGGCATCTGTCTATGTCTCACTCATGCATGATCATTTGCACTTTCACATCTCTCTATGTCTCTATCACACGCACACCGTCTCCACATTTCCCTTCCGCCACAACACACATATGGACACATACACACGTTCTCTCTCAGTCACACACAGAAAATC
Organism: Secale cereale; assembly: GCA_902687465.1. NCBI lineage: Eukaryota > Viridiplantae > Streptophyta > Magnoliopsida > Poales > Poaceae > Secale > Secale cereale. The sequence goes on along the minus strand of LR738712.1, from coordinate 394,330,108 downwards.
AGTATTAAAAAAAACTAGGGCGCACCTAAAACGTCCAAATCCAAAAAAACAGGATCTGGAGCTGAATTTAAATATATGAAAATATTGTAGCGTCAAGAACTTTTCTAGGAAAAAAAGTTGAGTAATATTCAGGGATTGTTTTCACACACACAAAAAGGTTCGGTGGATGTCCTTCGAGCGCGACACGGTGATGCACCGTTTGAGCGACCGTGCGGCCGCGGTTCACGCGCTTGCATATGATTCCGTATCGTGGTTGTGGTAACTAATAAAAGCACTGCCTAAGTCTAATGTTTACGTGTACTAGTACGGTTTTCTTTTAAGTTTAACCAACCCTATATAAAACTAAACTAAGCTCCCATACGCGCACTCATCAATATGCCACTGCCACCGTTGCGCATGCCGGCGTCCGCCTGCTCCGGCCAACAATTTCCCATAACCGTCGTGACGCCGCCAAGCCGAAGGCTCGCCCGGTCACGTCGTCTGCAGTCCCTCCTCGCGATGTCGCTGCGCTGCCAAGCACGCGAGAAGGTGGTGGGGCCGCATCTATGCACGCAACGTACAAAGAGGAGGACCAGCGCGTGCTCCAGCACGCCGGCGAGGAGGAACTAGCGTGTCATTGTCGTCCCTGCCCGCGCGGAGGAGGCGCGCCTGGTGGCTGTCGTCGCGGAAGCCGGTCGCGTGCGGGTCGAGCCCGCAAACCGGGTGCGGATGCGGAATCTACCTTCGAGACCTTGAATGCCACGTGGATCCTGCAATCTGAAGGAGCAATTACTCTTGTGAGCCATTTGATGCAACATGGATGGCTAGAAGGGCTTCTTCAACCTCCTAAATAGATGCACGGTTCATCTTCTCAGCCCGCCACACGCCTAACCGCCTGCCGCTGTCGTGCTCCCCCCAGCCCCCGCCATCCGTTTAACCCCGGGCACGATCCACTTTTTTCCAGAGAACTGCATTCCAGACCCAACACTCATAAGATAGATCATGGGCACCCTGTCATCTTCTTCCTTCACTCCGTCGAACTTCTTTCACAAATCGACTGACCCAAATTATACTACTTGTACGAACGTATTAACTACAGTATGAACACGAAGATACGAGCAGTAGTACCAACTGCAAGAAGAACAGTAGTAAGACATAGTACTAGTACTATTGTATGTACTAAAGAGTACAAATAACGAGAAAGAACATAAACATAGTTCTGCTAGGGCCTCAACACAACACACCCTTGAAAATAAACTAAACAACTAGTCTGCCTGACACTGTAGTAGAACCAGCATGAGCGACGGCACTGCCACCTACTCGGAGTCCGAGTCCACGTCCTCGACTTTGTCCTCGTCCCTCTTCCTCTTCCTCTTTGCCGACGCTTCTTTGCTTGAACCAGACACTGGGCTTTGCTTCTTCATCCAACCCTTGAAGATATTTAAACAAAGGTAGGCCTCCATTGCTGCGTGCAAAGGTAGGCAATAATTTAGTGCACCTAGCCCGGCATGTTTGGGGCGTGTATGTTTTTAATGACTTGAGACTATACCTAGCCCGACATGCAAGATGAGACTTTATGCACCATTCCCCATACCTGCAGGAAGCCCGTTCGTCTTCAAATCTTTTCCTCTCCATGTGTGGAAAAAAATATGCGTGCCAGACTCTCCTTCTCCCTCCGGCGGTCCCACCACTCCACCCGGGATACTGCTTCAATTACTTAACTTCAGGTGCATTGGGTCACTGACATATGGGCCCTACAGGGGTCAGGCCCACATGTGAGTGACGCAACTGAACCTGCAATTAAGTCAGTGGAGCTCAGTCCATATCTTACGTAGGTGTGCCATAGCTCGCTATAAATACTACGCCTCCCACGACATTCGGAAGAACGCTCACGTTCATCGCTATCTCCTCCCCCTCCCTCTCACGTCGACCACCATGGCATCGCCCCTCCCAAGCCCTAGGCGCCCCTCGCTGCACTGTGCGGACGGTCACGCATCGCCGTTCCGTTCCTCGCCGCCACTGGTCGAGGAGGATGTGTCGAGGTGGACGCGTCGGCGTTCCGCTCCTCGCCGCCACTAGTCGAGGAGGACGCGTCGGTGTTCCGCTCCTCGCCGCGACGCGTCGAGGTGGATGTGTCGGCGTTCCTCATCTCGCCAGCACGCGCGTCGGAGGGCGCGTCGGCTCCCCGCTATGAGGAGAACGCTGCGCCGCCTGCCGAGCCCACCAGCCTTGAGGAGCTTTGCTAAGAAATGGATGTCGCCTTGTGGGAGGCTTTGCCTCCAGCAGAGCGCGCCAAAATAGAGGCGGAGAAGAAGGCCGAGGAAGAGAAGCGCGCCGCGGGACAAGCTGCCTGGGAGGCCTATGTCACGTCCGAGAGAGTCAGGCAATTGGCTCGTTGGCAGAAGGCTCGTGGGAGGGCCGTGAGGGTGGCGGAGGACGCCCGTGCCAAAGCCCTGAGTGCAGTCAGGTCCAAGTGCCTCATCTATGATTGGCGGTATGTGGACCGGGTGCACGCTTCCAGCCAGGAGGAGTACGTGTTGTCGCCGGATCACTACTACAGTGAGATGGCGCTCGCCCGCCGGCAAGCCGCCAATCAGGACCGCGCGAGTTGCGAGGCTGAGGAAGAGATGTTGTGTTAGCGCGTTGGGAAACGGGTGCGCACCAGGGCACTCGTGGCGTGCCGCAAGCGCTCCAACGAGCGCTGTGGCTTTTTGTAGGAGTATAATTTTTGTTTCGTAAGGCGATCTCATTAGTTTTGGAAAGCAAATGATAAATCCCGAACATTTAGGAATTATTAGCGTCCTTAATTAAGTATGTAAAAGGGAAAGTTTGGAAACCTTGTGTATTCGTACGCATTTTGTAGTACGCTCATATAGCACAAACTTTACTATACACTATAGCACTACATGTCTCTCTCTATATATGCTTGCAGACTGTGCTACTCCCTCGGTCCAGGTCAATAAGTCATCTTTGGTTGTGCACTGTGACCAAAAAAGAGGGAAGACTTATACACCTAGACGGAGGGAGTACTACTATTACTTATGTACGTGCAAATGCACGTTTTAACACTACGATGCAGTTTTTGTACAAGTAGAAAAACAACACTAGTCAAGCCTGTGAAAGGATTTAATGCAAAACAAATGCAAAAATGCTCATTTGATTGTTTACTTTTACTTCCTTCTCTGTGGTTATTTCTCTGTCGAACTTTGTATGGAGTATCTCACTGGTATGAAAGGCATGCAAATTCCCAAACCGCTTCCAACACCCTGTATCGAATTTTTTGCCTAACAAGTTGTGCCGTGCAATTGGAATTCCAACTTGAGTACTACTCCCTCCGTCTAGGTGTGTAAGTCGCCTTACGTAAATCAGATATTCCCAAAACACTTAGGGGCAATGTATCAAATTTCGTCCTCGTTCCCCTCACTGCCTTGTTCATCAGCGAGCAATTTTTTTGGCTAAACCGCGCGGAGGAGGAAGTTAATGCGGGAGAGAATGAGCGACCTATGCATGTAGAGAAGGAACATGTTGATTAGGGGAGGGATTTACCCCAGTTTGCATGCACGTCAATGGGTCTGCATGGGTTGGCTGAAACGGTATCCCTATTAATTAGGGATTCATTTCTAATTTCAGTTTGTTTTAGGAGGAAAAAAGTGGCACGGTGATTGGACGAATTTTCGGTCTGATTCTTTGGCATCTTCCAATCCGCAGCCACCTAGGTCGCGCTGCTCCACCTTAGGTAACTTACACACCTAGACGGAGGGAGTACTACTAGTAGGAGTACCAGGGGCCAGTTCTTTTAGGCTTCTAGATTAGTAATACCATAACTACTAAGTACCTCCGTCCTGGTTTATTGGTCCCCATTGTAATCTGTGTCAATTTTGATCATAAATTTAACTAATGAAATGCATTGAGCATGCACTAACATTTTATCAGTTAAATCTTGTGTCAAAATTTAGCACAAATTAGAATGGTGAGGAATAAACCAGGACGGAGGTACTACTAGTAGTACTAGTTTAGAAGCCCAAATAAATGAGTGAGGCGCCTTAATGCTACTCTCCATTGTGACTAGTCTTATGGGAAAAGCTGGGGAAGCCGCCAAAAGAACTGGCCCTAGGAGTAATAGCTAGCGATTCTAGGAGTAGTAGCTAGGGATCGAGTATGCTAGATGAACCGGAGAAAGTAAATGCAGAGAGATGAAATGCAAAAAAGACGGAGGGATGTGATGGTTGCTTGCCCGTTTATTTTACCAGGCCACTTATTACTGGGAGTAGTTGGGTTTTGTGATATGACGGCTTTACTGCCGCGCCACGAGCGGGGTGAGACTCCCGTGCAGCGCCGCCCTCTACACTAGTACTACTACATCGGTTGTGGTTTATCCCCCATTGAATTTGACTAAAGATTTAACTGACAAAATGTTAGTGCATGTCAACAAAAACAATATCGTTGGATTCATATTTGAACATAGTTTTCTATGATATAATGTTAGGTGACATGCATCATCATTTATCGTACTATATATAATATTACTTCAATTTTTGGTCGTACTAATCCATAGTAAGGTGCCCGTGCATTGCACGGAAGAGTGAAATGCATTGATCGGAGGGTTGTTTATTTTGACAAAGGATGTGGGGGTCATCTCATGTGTAACGAGTATCGATAGGTTTGTTCGGATTTTATTTCATCTCTAGAGCTCACAAACATCCGGGTCAAATAGATAAAAAAGTATCTTTTGCAAACAAAAGCGTTCAACTGTTCAACCTGCATCCAAAACTTAAGAAGAAATAACTCTTATTGTGCTTTGCAGGAAATGATCTTCAAGAATTAGTTTTTGAGTATCCATTGTTATACATGTTGGCTATAGATGACATGGCACTTTCTTATAGTCAACAGTTGGCTATACTATTTAAGTATTAACCACGCCCTTATACACCTAGACAGAGGGATTAAATCAGGATGACTTGAAGGGGGCAGAGGATATGTAAGAAATGGTTGATCATAAGTCTTTCACCAGTACTGTAGTAAAAATTAATACATGGAAGATTCTACACTAAACCATAAATGGATACACTTTTATTCATGCGCGATACTCCAATAGAGCAAGATGATGCATGGAAGTCTCCACATGCTTAGACAGCGGATTACATTGAGCGAAGACTAATGATCAACATTTAACTTGATAATGCAGATGTCTAGGTGAACCTCCTTGGAGTCCCCGTGCACATTGTTGGGGGTCAAATAATACCGTGCGTCTTCCATGTCCACACCGGCGGGAAGGTCCAAGCTCGACAGAGTCCAAGTCAGCTTGACGTAGCCAGTGTCGCCACCCACGTACCTTTGAGGGATAGTAATAGTGAGCACGCACCCGTACATCGGCCTCGTGTCAGTGTCAGCGTCAGCGGCGTCGCCCCTGACGCACACTACAGAGATGTGGCGGCGGCCTGCGCGGGCCTCGCCGGTGCCCAGGATCAAGAGGAAGACGATGTCGTCCTCCTCCAAGACTGGCAAGCGGTGCTGATCCTCCAGTGACTCCGGCACGGTGAACGGGTAGCATGTCTAGTACTTGATGTTCTTTGCCAAGGGCCAGTAGTGATCTGTGAATTATAAAGACTTCAGGCTAATTGCGTTCTTAAACCGTGGTCTCGCCTATCTGACAGGTCACTGCGGTAAGTGGGTAAATATGCACGTCCATCGCAGGATCATACATCCTCCATGGTTCTCTGATGCCATTGAACACAAGGGCTTCATTTACGCTGTCGACTCCTTCTATGGATGGATGTATTGATGGCCTACTCGAGTCATCGCTACAAATGGCTGTTACAGGAGTATGTTACTTTCCTATGATATCATGATGGCTTGCTTATATTACTGTCAACATTTACTGAAAAAATATTCATGCTCATAACATGTAGTTCTTAAGATTGACTACATCAAGAGCCCTTTTTTATTTGACTCCAACTTTTTTTGAGGGTTATTTGACTCCAACTTGATATGATGTTGTAGGCCGCCTGGTGTCCCTACCCTTCCTAATCCCAGAACCTTTCAAAGAAAAGCGGTATGGCAGTTGCAGGTGGTTCCTGGCTCGATCAGTCGACGACGAATGATCATTCGTCCGCACGTACCGGACGTGTTGTTTTGCGGAATACAATCACAGTCACTGCAAGGTCTTTGAGCAGGATCCCGGGTTCTCTTGGCCTTCAGGAATTTTTGACCGGAGGTTGGTAAGTAGCCTTGGTACACTCTCTCTGTTTGTCGGACTGAATTATCCGATTAACCAGGAGATAACCGACGGCAAGGATCATGATGGCAACGCGGTTTCGTTCATCAGGAAAAACTGTGTGTACACAGCGTACCATGCGTCTCTGCATGCACCATACCCTGATATGTGCCGCCACGCTCTGCAGCCCAAAGTAGGAGAGAGGGTCACAAGTATCAGACTTCGACCTGCTGGCTGGAGTTTCCCTCGTCAGGCGCCCATCTGGTTCAAGCCGTCAACCAATCTCCACATCTTAATAAATAGTCACATCTAACTGAGCCAGTTAGTTAGATGCGTACACTTGTGTAGTAGGATCTTTATTTAGTTTGATAAATACACTTGTTCTCCTTTGGTAGCCCTTTTGTAATGATGGCTGATGTTTGGTTTGGATGAGAGAGTCGCGTCTTCACTCTTCTGGCCTGCTTACTACTTCTGTTGCACCCCCAGCCCTGGTTATTGTTGCTGCTGTTTTCAATGTACAATCAGTAGTATATTTCGTCTATTGGTTGAATAAATGTGTTGTTAGAATGACAAACACAATGTTTTGGAAGTCGTTGCACGGTTCGATCCTTTAGTGCCCCGTACCGTACGTAGCGCATACTATTTTTCGTACGAAACACATTTTCCACTTGTTGATAACATGCAGCCCACTGATGGAGGCCCAATAGAGAAGCCCATAATTAACTGGAAGGGAGGCTCTCACATGAATCCGGCCCAGGTACATGCTCATGGTCTCCTAAACATAAATAAGTAATTCGGAGGAGCAAGCTATAAACTGGGTTGTGTGGTCTCTGTGGCCCGTCTAACAACATGACCAGCCCAGCAGTTTCTTCTTTGGGAAAATAGGTAGCCCAATATTTCTTTTTGAAGAATACCCAAGCTAGGCCTATTTGTTTTCTCCGACTTACTGGGCTGCAAATCTTTCAAGACGGGGAGGGATGCATTCCGGCCTAGCCAAAGAGTATGGTCAGTGTCTGTTAAAATTAATATCAAAAGGGGTTGAAAATTCCAAAAAAATTATAGCAAATGGGATATTAGTTTCTTTTTTTGTTTTTGTTCTTCACTGATATCTTATACGCATTTCATTGGATTTAACATGACATAGTACTAATTTATTTTAGATCCCCAGCAAAAATTTGCGAATTTTCAAAATTTCCCACATATTTAGTTATTTTTTAACCCTGGCACTGACCAGAAAATGGGTAGCAATTCTAAAAATGGAAAATGGGCTGCAATAAATTCCATATGAATTAGAAAATGAGTAAAAATTATAAAAATAATAGCAAATGGGCTATACACGCCATAGATTTCGAGGCTGACTTGTTTACGCAAGGCTTTGTCAGTCAACACACGATTCTAGCAGCAGTGAATGTTGGATGTCCATCCAACGGCCGACGTGCTTCTTCAATCTCTGATCTTCCTGCTCCAGCCACCTAAACTAGCGTCGGCGGGACTGCCTGCTCCCTCCTCTTGTGGCCCACTGTGATGCCACGCCGGCTTCCCCGGCCCACCCTACTCCCTCCGCTGGCCTGGCCGCACGCAATCAACTGCCTCCTTATTACGCAGAAAATGATTCCTCCCACTGACATCTACGGTGCACCGGTTGGGAGGCTGACCTGTGGGCCTACTAAGTTGACGCGTACGCAGGGCTTGTCAACTTAGTCAACAAACGAACCTAGCAGCAGTAACCGTTGGATTTGAATCGAACGGTCCTGCTGCTTCTTCAATCGCTACTCTTCTTGCACCAGCTGCCCAAACCAGCACCGGCAAGACCGCCTGCTCCTGCCTCCAGTGGCCGGTTGTGCTGCCGTTGAGGTCTCATCGCCCCCTACTACTCCCACCGCTAGCCAGGCCCTGCTGCGACGGCAACCTCACACCACAGTCGAACCAGTAAACCCTCGTACTCCTCTCCGCGTGGGCATCCACTACCGCGTCTTCCCCGGCTCCGCGTCCTGCCCTTCCTAGGCCTCGCCGTCGTCCACTGCCTTGGTGCTCTTGGTGCGGCGTAGTCAATGTGGTCAACGACCGACTTCCATCCGAAGAGTACTGTACGTGGAGAGGCTGGCAGCTGGGTCCACGGCCACAGCCCAGTTTTTTTGTGATTTTCCAAGTAAGTTGCTTTGTCAGGCCTGCTGGGCTGCAAATCTTTCAAGATGAGGAGAGCTTTCATTCGGCTCGCCGAGAAAATGGCCTATGAGTAATGAGAAATGGGTTGTACATTTTTAAAACACATCAAACCGGCAATTAGTTTCAAATTTCTTTTTTTTTCATTTCGAGATTTTAAATTGCATTGATTTTTATGCGTGGACAATTTGTTGGATTTTATATTGATATGTATTTATTTTTTAAATCAGTTTGAACGTGACTCGAAATTTCGGGATTAAAAACAATTCGGACCGCACCGTAATATGCAAAATCTCGTATAATTTTTTAACCGCGCCCACAATATGGGCTGTAATGCTAACAAAAAGAATATGGGCTCCAACAAAAACTTTAAGAATTAGCAAATGGGCTGTAAATTATTAGAAATAATGGCAGATGGGTTGTATGATGTTTTCCACATATTTGAGGCTTTCCTAACAGAAAAGGTTAATGCACAAGAAGTTACTGTTGGATGTCCATCCAACTACCGTCGTGCTTCTTTAATCTCTACTCTTCCTGCTCCAGCCGCTCAAACAAGCGCCGGCGGGACTACCTGCTATCTCCTACTCGCGGCCTGCTGTGCTGCCGCGCAGGCCTCACCGCCCCACCGTACTCCCATCGCTGGCCTAGCCATCCCTCTACTCACCCACACCTGATGTTATTCTCCGGCGACGGCAGACGAACCAGTAAACTCTCGTAACATCGTACTTCCCTCCACATGGGAAACAACTGCCGAGTCTTCACTGGCTCCGTGTCGTTCCCTTCCTAGGCCTCGCCGTCGTCCACTGCCCTGGTGCTCTCGGCGCAGCCTGGTCAACGTGGTCAACGACCGACATGCATATGAACTGGACTGTATGTGGAGAGGCTGGCAGCTGGGTCCACGGCCGCATGCAAGGAAATGCCTCCTTATTACGCGCAAAATAATGATTCCTCCACCTGACATCTGGGACCCACCAAAAGGGCCTCTCTATTTCATGAAAAAACATTACCGCCGCTGACAGCTCGGACCCACCAGCTATAACTTCGGACGCAAGGAAGTGCCTCCTTATTACGCACAAAAAAATGAATACTCCCCCTGCTAGCTGGGACCCAGTATAGTGGGAGGCTGACTTGTGGGCCTACTAAGTTGACGGGGACGGAGGGCTTTGTCAACTTAGTCAATATGCATGATTATATCTCAAGTGACCATACGATGTCCATCCAACGGCCGTAGTGCTTCTTCAACCTCTGGTCTTGTTGCTCCAGCCGCCCAAAGCAGCACCAGTCGTGCCTCGTGCTCCTGCCTCCCATGGCCGGCTACGATGCCGCGGAGGCCTCACCGCCCCTACTACTCCCACCGCTGGCCAAGCCATCCCTCTACTCACCCACACCCCCTGTTAATCTGCGGCGACGGTAGCCTCACACCGCAGCCGAACTAGTGAACCCTCGTACTCCTCTCCACGTGGGCATCCACTGCCGCGTCTTCCCTGGCTCCGCGTCGTCCCTTTCCTAAGCATCGTAGTCGTCCACCGCTCTGGTGCTCTCGGCGCAGCGTGGTCAATGTGGTCAAGGAACAGCTTCCATCGGACGTGGATTGTACGTGGAGAGGCTGACAGCAGGGTCCACGGCCGCAGCAAGCAAGTGCCTCCTTATTACGCGCAAAATAATTATTCCTCCACCTAACAGCGGCGACCCACCGGACGGGCACCGTATTCCGCGGAAAAAACGTTGCCCCCCGACTGCTCCGACCCACCAGCTACATCTTCGCACGCAAGGAAGCGCGTCCGGGCAAAAAAAAAAATGGTTCGCCCCCCTGACTGCCGGGACCCACCAGCTACATCTTAGCACGCAAGGAAGTGCCTGACAGTCGGGACCCACCTGGTCGAAGTATACGTAGCATTGTCATTCTGTTCGTGAACGTGTACGTACATACTGGTCGATGGAGAGGCATGCCCGTGCCGTAGTAGAGGCGTGCACATAGCATGTACACGAACATACATCGGCAAGTGTGCAAGAAAGAAAATACGGCCACGTATGTACATACGGGCAGGGTCTCGAATGCCTACTCACGCATACGTACGGCCTGGGTTCGTGTACATGGCCGGGTTGAAACGGAGAAACAACGTCGTCGTCGTGTTCATGGGGAGCCAACTTGCAGGGTCCAAACGGAATGCGTCGTCGTGCTCATCGGGAGGGCTTGGTCGGAACAGCCGATGGAAACGAGGCATGGCGTACCGCAAAACGGAGGAAACGACCTTATGTTCGACCGGCCACGTTCGAAACGGGATCCTGTTCATTGGGAGGGGTCTAGCGTACCGCAAAACGGAGGAAACGGACCTCCTACGGTCGAAACGGGGGTCCTGTTGATCGGGAGGGGTGTGGCGTACCGCAAAATGGAGGAAATGGACTTGTGTTGGAGCACTACGGTCGAAACGGGGGTCCTGTTCATCGGGAGGGGTGTGGCATACCGCAAAACGGAGGAAACACAGTTGTGCTGGAGCGCTACGGTCGAAACGGGGGTCCTGTTCATCGGGAGGGGTGTGGTGTATCACAAAACGGGACTCCAAGGGATACTGTTCATCACCACCGTCGACCCCCTCCAGCCTCCATGGGCTACTGTTCATCCACCGTCGACCTCCTCCAGCCTCCACGTGCGACTGTTCAGCCTCCACCGCGTGCTACTCCATCGGCTACTGTTCAACCAGTCCTCTCCACGGGCTCCTGTTCAACCACCCATCCACGTGCTACTATTCATCCAGCCCTCCACCGTCTACTGTTCATGCAGCCCTCCACGGGGTGGTCCTATTCATGCAGCCCTCCACGGGGTCCTGTTCATACAGCCCCAACCGGCTCGATCGAACGGGGTGCTGTTTATGCAGAGGCAACACCATGGGGTCCTGTTCAGCCACCCCCACCGGGAACTGTTCATCCAAACCCCCTAGCAACGCTCACTGTTCATGCAGAGGCAGCATCGACCGGCTTCAGTTAGCAGCAGTAGCGAAGGAATCGCTAGATCGGGTTCAGTTAACAGCAGTCGATCGATCGCTCGGGTTCAGTAATGCGTAGCCTGTAGTGCAATCACTCGGGTTCAGTTTGAGCCCAACGCCTCGCTCGGGTTCAGTTAGAGCCTAACGCCTCCCACCCACGCGTGTGCGTGTATGAGAGAAACGCGCATCTCTCGGCCCCGACCAGCCACTATAACCGGGAACACCCCGATATTTTCCTCGCCCTCGCTTCTACCACGGTTTTTTCTGTCATGGACGGCCCAAAGAATGTCATGCAGCCGCGTCTCCGGTCCGCCCAGGACGAAAAGCCCATTTTCTGTCATGATTTTTTGTCATAGAAGTAGGATCCCACCACATCTATGATGATACCGTGTTTTGTCACAATTATTGTCATAGAAGTGTCATAAGTATGAAAGAAAAAAGTTTCGTTCGGCCCAAAATGTCACGGATGTGTCTTTTTTTGTAGTGTTATCTAACTTTTGTGGGCACTTTCCTTTTGTCTCTATCACAAAGCCCACCAAAGTTGATGAGGCATTTCTGGAACCTGAGTGGATTCAAGCTATGCAACACGAATTGTATCAATTCAAGCTCAACCATGTGTGGGAACTCGTCAAGCGACCAGATTCTCAGAAGCACAATATCATCGGCACCAAGTGGATCTATCAAAACAAGCAAGATGAAAATGGCCATGTGGTGAGGAATAAGGCTCGTCTCATAGCTCAAGGCTACACATAGGTTGAAGGAATTGACTTCGATGAAACTTTTGCTCCTATTGCTAGACTTGAAGCTATTCGCATAGTACTTGCTTATGCTAACCATCATAATATCATCTTATATCAAATGGATGTGAAAAGTTCATTCCTCAATGGTAAGCTTGAGGAAGAAGTATATGTTGCTCAACCTCTAGGTTTTGAAGATCCTAAACATCCTGACAAAGTCTTCAAACTCAATAAGGCCCTCTATGGCCTCAAGCAGGCCCCTCAGGTGTGGTATGATACTTTAAAGGAATTCCTCATGAAGAAAGGCTTCAAACCCGGTTCACTTGACCCAACTCTTTTCACTAAGTCATATGATGAAGAATTATTTGTGTGTCAAATCTATGTGGACGATATTATCTTTGGCTATACTGATGAACGTTACAGTGACGAATTTGGCTACATGATGCATGAAGAATATCAAATGTCCATGATGGGAGAGCTGAAATTCTTCCTAGGTCTTCAAATTCGTCAACAACGCAATGGCATCTTCATATCTCAAGAGAAATATCTCAAGGATGTTCTGAGGAAATTCGGCATGCAAGATTGCAAAGGCGTCAAAATCCCTATGCCCACAAATGGCCAACTATGCACCGATGGAAATGGTAAAGACTTCGATCAAAAGGTATACCGCTCCATGATTGGCTCTTTATTGTAGCTATGTGCATCTAGGCAAGATATTATGCTTAGTGTTTGCATGTGTGCCCGATTTCAAGCTACACCGAAGGAATCACACCATAAGGATGTGAAGCATATTCTTCGATATCTAGCTCACACTCCAACACTTGGATTATGGTATCCCGAGGGCTCGGATTTTGATCTCATTGGATATTCTGACTCTGACTATGCTGGTGATCGAGTGGATCGCAAGTCAACATCCGGCACATGACATTTCTTGAGACGATCCTTAGTTTGTTGGTCCTGGAAGAAGCAGAACTGTGTATCACTCTCCACTTCTGAAGCTGAGTACATGGCTACTGGGTCATGCTGTGCTCAATTACTATGGATGAAGCAAACCCTCAAGGACTCTGGCGTCAACATGAAGAATGTACCACTCTACTGTGACAATGAGAGTGCCATCAAGATTGCTCACAACCCAGTTAAGCACTCAAGGACAAAGCACATCCAGATTCATCATCATTTTCTTTGTGATCATTGACATTTCCATCAACCACGTGAAGATTGAAGACCAGCTGGCAGATATCTTCACTAAGCCCTTGGATGAGAAGATATTTTTCAAGTTGCGGTGTGAGCTAAATATCTTAGAATCTTCGAATGTTCTTTAAAAGGACACACATCCTAACACTTATGCAAAATTGATGGCTTTGACGCGCAACACACGAAGTAACATTTTTTCAATCAATGAAGACTAACCCTGTAAGTGTGAAGAAATTAATGAAGAAACTGATTCTCAAAGCCCTACGACAATTGTACGCGGTGTCTCAAATCATCATTCTTATACGGTGGGTCACGCCACCAACAAAAGTTGAAAATATTCAATCTGAGTTTTTCTTTAGTTTTTGAAATTCCTCAACTGTTCAATTTATTCAACTTTGCAATGTCTTCACTCTTTCCGCTGTCGTTCTTCATTAAGTTCTCTACAACATTCACTTATAGCTATTTCTTCAAGATTATTTTTCTGCTAAGTGAATCTGATCGGACCATTCCCCCTCTATGCTACACTCAACCTAATCTATTCACAATTTCTTCATATGCGTTCTATTTGAAACTTGTTCAAAATCTTCACCGTGTCCTTGAAAGCTGAAGAATTTGTGAACGCAACGTTAAATTTTCCTATCTGAATTTTCGGCTTTGCCGCTCAAACCGTTCCACATTCCACTTTACGAGTTATCTATTCACCCACGATCTCACACGATCTCCACCTCTCTGTACGTGGGTGACACATGTCGCATGGATGAGAAGGGTTAAGGGCACCTTCGTCCATTTTCCTTAGGCGAACGGTTTTTCACCTCGGCTATAAATACCCCCTCACCCTCCTCACTTCAATTTTACCCCGCTCGATCTCCACTCCCTCGCTCGAGCTCTCGAAACCTAGCGCCGCCGCTACTTCCATCGTCGCCAGTGAGGAAGAGCTTCGCTGCATCGACATCATCGCCGTCGTACTCACGCCGGACGCGAATTTCTTCACTCCGCCGCGGCCGTAGTTGTCTTCCTCTGCTAAGTTAGTGCGTGGAAGAACTGAACCGATGAGCATCAAATCTTCTATTCACAGTTTGTTGTGTTCTTCGTCAAGGGAAATTAAAAGCTACTTTTACTGCCCTTGTCAATTCTAGTGATTCCTACAAATCTTAAAAAAGGTGTTTATTCTTCACTCTTCGCACTCTAAACACCTCACACAAACATCTGTTCTCGATTTGTTTCTCTAAGCAACGTTTTTCCTCAAAGATTCCTCAATTGTGTTGATTTTCAATCTGCACAACTCTGGAACCTAAGTCAAAGAACGCTTAGTGAAATTATTAAAGAGACAACCGGTCAAATTCCTCAAACTTGTTCCTTTTGGAAAAACTGCTGAGAACGCATATGACCTCTTCAAATTCTTCGCACCTATACTTTGTTCACAGGTAAAATTGTCTGCTGCTGAATCTCTAGGTTCTCATCAACTTAACTCATTTGCAGCATTCCTCGAGGAAAAATTGCATACCTCCTCAGAGAACTCAATTGTTCAAAATCCTCAGCTGAAGAAAATGGATGATGTCAAGAAACCTCGGAAAGGAGGGAAGAATTTGGAAGTCAACACTACTTTTTTAAATTCCTGATGATATCTATGAAGAATACTGCACTCTTGATGAGGCCAAGTATAGAAAAGACGCCAAAAATCAGCGCAAGGTACGCATACAGAGGATTGAGAGAATATGGGTCAGAGAATGGAGAGAATATTGCTATGTGACACCCAAGAACATGAAGAAATTTGTTGTACACCCTCTAGGCCCAAGACCTCCATTGGCACCAGGCCAAATTGCTGATCCCTCTAGCATCAGAAGAGGTGAAGAATTTAGCAAGGAATGGGCCAAGCGTCAAGCCAAGTTGGCAAGATGGCCAAAGAGGCGGTGAGGAAATTTAATGAAGATTCTGCTGCTGCTGTTGCTGAAGCCTCTGCCAACAAGCCTAAAAAGGCTATGCCCAAGAAACCTGCTCGCAAGCCAAGCTCCTCAGCAATGCCCTCACGGCCGAGCTCTGCAAATCCCTCACGGCCAGTTCCTCAAGCTACTCCAGCTCCACCTAAGTCCTCAGCACCTGTGCATCTCGCCACATGCCAAAGGACAACTGGCATCTCAATTTCCTCAGGAGCCTCGGCAAGTTCTTCAGCTCCTCCGAATTCTACAACTGGTCCCACTCTGCTTAAGTCTAAGGCCACTACTGGACATGGCGCTAGACCAAGTCCTCACAAGAAGCAAGTCGCCTTCCATGTGCCGTCAAGTGATGACGAAGCTAGTGATGAGGAACTCGCCAAAATTATCAGAGACACACAGGAAAGGGCCGCTAGAGCCAAAGGCACAAATGTGCCATTGATGCTGGATCCCAAGTTGATCCTCGATTTCATTGACCTATGGCACAAGGACCCCAACACTACTTTTCCTGAGATGAACCTCACTCCTGGTCAAGGTCATATGCTAGCCACCTTCATTGGTGAGGGAAAATGGAAATTTGAACAGGCCAGAAAGGCAAAGAAGGATCAGTACAAGAAAGGAAGACTGCTGAAGAACAATATAGTGAATATGTCTTCTGAGGAACTTGTGAAGCTGCAAGCTGAGATCAAAACCCTCAATGATGAATTTGAAAGCTACCGTGCTGATTGGCTGGGAGTCAAAGTCAGATTCGTTAATCTGACCAAGGGATCTACCTCAAACATTGCAGCACCAACACAACATGAAACTCCACAGGCTGAAGCATCTGCTCAGCCCACTGAAGAACATGCCAGCACCATAGATGAAAATCAGGATGTTGAAGAAAGTGAAGTTACCAAGGCTGATGACTCTATTCCAGCCGCTGAAGAAATTTTCAGAGCAACCACTAGTGTTGCGCCTGAGGAACAAGCCAGGCCAGCTGAGACTTCAGCTGTTGTGCCTGAAGAAACTGACCAAGCCAAGCAAACTGCAACAGTTATGCCAGAGGAAACTACACCAATTTCCTATACTCCTCCTGCACCAACACCAAGTCCAGTTCTTCCTTCTTCATCAGAAGTGAGGAAAACAAAGGCTCTGGAACGAGCAGCAGTGAAGAAAAGGAAAGCATCTGCTTCCTCAGAGTTTGTTGCCCCTAAGAAGCTGAAGAAATTGACTAGTTCTATCAACAATCCCATTGATGTTGCTCCTCTCTCAAGCATGCCATCAAAGGAAATCATACCTTTTGGCAAAGAATATGTGATCCCAAGTGGATCTGATGAAGATGTTCCTTCTGTTGCTTCTTTAGAGCAGTTGGACGAAGAAATTGAAGTGGATGATTGTCACACCCTGATTTTCATACCACTTTGCTTAAGCTAATTGTCATGTTAAAAATGTGGATTTGCAAAAACTTTTGAGTGTTTTTGACTTTGCTTGATTTGACTTTTTCTTGCTGTTTGCTAGTGCTCTAGAAATCAAATAAATCCTCCAACTCTTATACTTCATCTCCTTGACCCAAAACCTTTTCCCAATGATCATGCCATGTGTATAGACCAGTATAGAATTTTCTTATAAAAATATTTTGGCCAAATGGTATTTTCTAAAATTAGTTTTTCCAAAAACCCCTGAATTGAGGTTTGCACTGCAAGTACCTCATTTAGGGTGTGAAAAATCTTTCAAAAAAGTATATTTGAATCCTATTAGGTATAGGACTCCCAGAAACCACAAAAGTATAATTTTAAAAGTTATTTTTATATTTTATTTAAAAGATTTTCTTTTAGGCCAGAAATGGTCTTTAATAGGGAAACATTATTTAATCATTTCAAAAATATTTGCCAAAATTTAGGGAGACTCATAGGACATATATTGTCCATATATAAGAGTTTCAACACATGGTCATGTTCAAAATATTGGACAAATCCTTCCAAAACCCTTTCTGGATATTTCAAGCTTTTGAAATATTTACAAAGAAAATATTCTCCAAAAATTCCAGGGAAATTCTACCATGTCATAAATGACATATTTGATGATCTTGCAAAGCCTCATGCCTTGAAGATCAAGGAAACATCATCTAATCCCCTCAAAACCATTATGTCCATATTTGAAGTTTGAGCAACTTTACATTGCCAAACTTGTCCAAATGCTCTCAAACTTGGTGGACATGCTAAAATGATGTAATTATGCATCTATGCCAAATGGCACAAGTTTTGGAGAACCATAACTTGGTCTAAGTGCCCCAAAACCACTTCTGTTCAAATTCAAATTTGAACAACTCTACATTACCAACTTTTTACCTGGAGCTTCAAACTTTGTGGGCATGATCAATACCCCAAATGATGATGCTACACCAAGTAGTGCATCAAGGGGAGATGATTTGCTTAACTCAAACATGGTGAAACCATTTCTGTTGATTTCGAGGGTTCACCAAAGTTACATTGGCCACTTTGCCCAAATGAACTCAAATTTGGTGTAGGGGCCTAATTATATGTGACATTTGATCCTGTTAAGTCCCATGTCAAGTGGAGGTCATTTGCCTCCCCATAACCTGATCAAACACCTTCTGTCCAATTACCAAAACAAGTGTTTGGACCTCTTTTACTTTTTCCCTTTACTTCAAATTTCTACCACAGCTCCCCCTGATCATCCTCTACCCCCAGTAACTCTCTGTGGCCTCAGCTCAATCATTGGAGGGGGTAAAACCCCAATTCCTACTGCTGGACAGCAGTTTTCACCTTCTTCCTCACCTCCCTCCTCATTCCAGTGGGTCACCAGAGCATCCAAGACTACCTCCCCATTGTTTACTATCCCCTAGCACTGCTGGACACAAGAGGACACGCCAATGACACCTTGTGCATGCCATGGCATGCAGGGTTCGCGCTCTGGAGCATGCTACAGTGCCCTGGCGCACTGTAGCCACCTCCAATTAGGGGCGTCCGACAGCCTTGGGCCTCCCCCTCGTGTCCCCCGAGGCGGCCTCGACGTTCGCAACACGCTGGGCGGTCGGCCCCCCTCCTCTCTCCCCCTCTCTCACCTCTGCTCGCACGCGCACCGGCCGACCACGGTATCCAGTGAGCAACCTCGCACGCGCGACCTCTCTGGCGCCTTCCCGCTCCTCCTCTCCCTTCCTCTAGGCGTGGACCAGCCCCACGAACGCCCTAGACATGCCCACGGGTGCCCCCGTGGCCTGCAACGACAGCAACGACCTCGCCGGCGCATGCATCTTCGGTGGACCGGCGCTCACCTATTTATAGGCCGCCCCCGAGCCCCCTTGCACCTCCTTTAGCTCTTCCCTTCCCTCTTACGCCTCCCAGGCCAACTCGTTGCTCCCCCCGTGGCCTACGGCCTCCCTTCTGGCCGGAGTTCCGCCGCCGGCTTCTGCTCGAATTCTCGCCATCCCGAGCTCGCCTCCCTCCCTTTCCTCCACCAGAAGAGATGCGAGGGTACAGTGACCCTTTCCCCTACTTCTCCCAGACCACCGGGGCACCACATCCCCCATCTGCTCGTCGCCCGAACGGGCATCCGCCGAGGCAGTGCCGAGCGCACCACGGTCGTCCCCTGCCGGCCCTGCCGATCTCCCCCGATGCGCCGCATTCCAGTGGCCCCTCCGGTGGCCACCGCTTGGCCGGAGGTGGCCTGAGCCACCGGGGGGCAGGGCAACAACCTCCCGTCGACGAGGCCCCTGACTCTTCTGTCGCGGGCGGGAGGAAGAAGAAGGCCTGCTGGAGGGGCCCGCTCGTCGGTGACCCAGCGGGGCGGGCCCAGCAGTTTAAGTGGAGGCGGCTTCGGCGCAGCCCGCCTCCCCCGCGCGGAAGCGCATCCCCGAAAGCCGCCTCCGGCGTGGCCCCCTGCACGCGTGCGGCCGAGCCGCTGGGCCGGCCCGCGAGCTATCCTCGCCCTGCACGCAGCATAGGGGTAAACCCTTATTCCTTTTTCCTTTTCTTTATTCTGTCAACTTCAAAAATGCCTAGATAATTCATTTGAACTCCAAACTTGATGATTCAAATTTCCTATGGCTCCATAAATCATGATCTATCACATGGTGCAACATGCACAGTGTTCCAGATACATTTCTTTCACAAATATTTATCAAATGCCCATATTTCATTTTCTGTGATGAACTTTAGAAAATCACAGAGAGCTCAATCTTGAACCAAATGCAGTGATTCAAATTCCTAGATGCTTGTCACATCCAAACTTAGTTTTGGAACATTTTTACTAATACTTTCTGTACCCCACCAAATATTAAGCCATTTCTTCATATTTATCAGCTTTGCAAAATCCTAGGAAATTCATTTCAATTCCAAATCTAGTGAAATAACTCCCAGATGCTTCTAAAATCATGACTAGTTGATGGGTGCCTTGGCTCATCATTCAAGGAAATATTTCTGTATACTTCTTCCAAATCCATAAACCCCTTGATTCCATCGTGTTGAAATGATCCAAGCTATTCATTGATCCAATACCTATGAAACCACCTTGGTTATTTTTCATATGACCAGAGGTATCCAAGAAAAGTCCAACTCCTATTTTTAGAGCACTTTTATTTTTGCTTTGATTGTGTTGCTTATTATGATTGTTTCCATCGTTAGTTGACAAAATAAACGGAATACTCGGAGATGGACCAGAAGGTTTGAAAACTCGGAAGAATAAGGCAAGCAGCCCTTTGACCATGTTCAAGAAACCTTTTTATGCTTGTCTCATAGCACCTTATTATCAATGCATCAGAATCATGTTGAGGTGGAGACCACTTTGGTTGCTACCTTTGTTGCTTACTATTGATACTTGCATCAAACATGACCCTACCTTCTTATGAGGGTTATGTGGGTGGGAGTAGTTAGGTTGCTTTAATAGTGGCTACGCAAATGGGACGGGTATATGCATGGTGACGAAAGCAGGATACTTTCAAAAGACTTTTCGAAAACCCGGTCGGGTGCCACTTATGCCCGAGGGAGATGGTGAGAGGGGTAACCACTTGATGACGAAGTGGTGTACAGAGGCAAGTGTGTGTGTTGTTTTGAAAACGGATTGGTTTAAGTTGCGACCGTTATTCCAACCAAACATGCGCTACCACTCTACCCTTATATGGGAAAGGGCATTATTGATTACCTAGGTTGATACTAGCATGGTGCCCGCATTACTAGTGACGGGGGTGACATGAGGTCACTCTCGGGACGGGGTCGTGCTTGGATAGGCGGCCATGACTGTCTTTACAGGGAACCGGACACACCATTGGTACCCCGTGCTTGTGGTATGTGATGAATATGGGAGCGAGGCTCCAAGAATATTGAGATGTGAAATGTGGGGCACGGGGCTGTTACCAATCGAGTGGACTCCATATTAGTGTCGTCTAGGGAAAGATAGTGATCGGGTGCTTACCCCAGGTACTTGAGGTATCGCGGGTCGTGGATGACACGGAAGTTCCCCGGATCTTGTGGGTAAAGTGTGCAACCTCTGTAGAGTGTAAAACTATTCAAATAGCCGTGTCCGTGGTCAAGGACAGTTGGGTAACCGCTCTTGGGCTACGTCCAATGTTTGCGAAACCTGGTGTGTGTGCGAGGAAACAACATGGTTCAGTGATGTTGAT
This sequence comes from Secale cereale, assembly GCA_902687465.1. Taxonomy (NCBI): domain Eukaryota; kingdom Viridiplantae; phylum Streptophyta; class Magnoliopsida; order Poales; family Poaceae; genus Secale; species Secale cereale. The sequence goes on along the minus strand of LR738712.1, from coordinate 394,309,289 downwards.
GATGTGATTCCCGAGGAAGTCACAATGAGCTTGAGCATGAGTTGATTACAACTCTTTCTCGATAATGATGTTTGTGACCTCCTGATACTTGTTACAGACACATGGATATCCATGTTATATGTTGATCATACTTGCATATGGAAAACTAGCTTTCCGCAAAACTGCCAATTTAGCAGTAGGGCCTTGCATAATTATTCTGTCATCACACTTGGGTTGCTTGCGAGTACATTCAAAGTACTCATTGGCTTGCCACTGGTTATTTTATTGGCCAGGCAAGAGAGAGCAGGTTATGATGAAGATTTCTTGGTGACGAGCATGCGAGCTAGGACGCTTCCAAGTCAGAATGCCTGTAGGGTTAAGGCAGATGGCATGGGTCCAAGTTGTTATTGAAGATTTTCTGCTGCGACGATATACTCAAGACTTGACCATTATGGTCCTATTTGTGTAATACGGTATGTATGGATGTAAGTCTGTTTTTATTCAGCGTCTGTGTGTTCAGTGAGCATTGATCTCTGGGATCAGTGTACACGTGCATTCGGTGATCTCGACTTCTAAGTCGGGGTCCCCACAATGATATCCCTTCAACCCTAGTGATATCATTGCCTATGCCTCAGTTCACAACTGAAGAGGCAGGCGTTGAAGAAATGAGTGACAATGATGAAGACGTGGACATTGGGATCACAACTCCTGTGTTGAACGATGACTTTTGGGACAGTCTGCACCCCAACTCTCCATTGTTCACGCCTCTGCAGCAAATTCCTCAGTCCCTAGAGCACACCGAAGTTCAAACAGGCTCTGACGAACCTCACGCCACTCCCTCCATACATGAAGAAATTCCATCCACTAGTGCTGATGAAATTCTGGTGAAGAAATGAAGTCTCAAGCTGCAGTTGAAGCCTGTGATTCCAGAGGTTGTGATGAAATTAATTGATAATCCTCAGCCCAAGCCAAAGGATCCCTTCTCTAAGAAGCAAAACTTCAAGGCTGATGACTTCTTCCACGAGCATGTGATATGCACTAACTTCAACCCATATGACTCTGCTCGTCTTAGAAGGAAGCGTTTCTGGACTGCCAGCCAAGCAAACTTCTATTCTTCACTGCTTTTTGGTAAGGACAAAGTCTTCGACCATGCGCATATTCCTCATGTGGATATGGAATCACTGCCTTGCTTCACACCAGTCCTCAGTGTTCTCTACAATGCTGGATTGCTCACCCTCTGCACAGACATATGTGATTGGAAGAAGAGCTCATTCTTCAGTTCTATGCAACAATGTACATCATCGGAAATGCTGAAGATGTGAACTCTTGGGTGTTGGACTAGATGACCGAAAACACTCACTTCAAGGCACCGGCCTCTGAATTGCTTCAGGCCCTGCCTCTCAGTCCTCCCCTTGAAGGTGCACGGTGTGTATATCATGAACCTGAACTTACTGATCATTATATGCAAGTATTGATGAAACCGCTGAAGCCTGGTCAAGCACCAAGAACCAAATTCCTTGTGAAGGAATTGCTATATGTGCCTCGGACTGTCTATCGCATTCTGACAAAGACATTGAGTCCAATCAAAGGCCACGACTCGAATGATGAAGAAATCTTTGGCATCATGAAGAATCTGCTGTTCTATATCATGCATGGGATCCCCATCAACTATCATGATTTCTTGATCAGGACTCTAGCAAATGTTGCACTGTCTCCTTTTAACCTGAAGCCTTATTCTCCCTGGGTCATGAGATTCATCAGAACAAGGTCTTCAATAGCTTACAAGGCTGACTTTCAGAATCTCAGCTATTTGCCTCCACTTGAAGTCCTCAAACAGACACATTCCTCAGTTGACGGAAAAGGCGAACCTGCAATCATTGATGAAGGAATTCGTCCGTTGGATGGTCAACTCTGCAAAGCTGCATCCTACTCTAACATTGGTAAATCTGCCACTCATGGCTCTGCCGCCAATGCCTCAAAGCAAAATCCTCAAGGCACAGCTCCAAGGGTGATGTCTGATCGTGAGGTTCTCCTCAATCTTCATCAGAAGGTCGATCGCAACCATAAATGGGTCAAGATGCAGTTTGGTTCAATTCTTCACAACATGACTGCTACATACAATGAAGTGAAGAAAAACCACTACTACCTCCATAAAGTTTTCAATCGCACCTGGGCTATTATGTCCCATCTCTACAGCGAAGAAGATCTGAAGAAATGGCTTCAAGGAAGACTTTGACTGGTCTCAGCCTCCAGCGAAGAAATTCAAGAAAGTCAAAGTTCCTTCCTTGGTGGCCATCTCATATTCTTCATCATGCGAGACCAATGAGTATGAAGGTTTGGACGACACTGCGACAGGCCCTCCTCCAACAACCGACCACAACAACACTGGCGCTCCACCATCGTCTTCGTGATATTCTTCAGTGGCGTTAGTCCTCATTTTTCGTCCCTTTTGGTCATTCGATGACAAAGGGGGAGAAATTTGAGTTATTCTTCAAGAGGGTCTTAATATATGGGCGTTTTATTGCTAAGTTACAATTCTCGTTCTTCTGAAGACTTTGTTGGATCGAGTTGTAAACTTAAACCCGATGGTGGTCTGATACTTTCGCAATGTTCTTCTGCATGCTATTTCCTCATATATGTTAATGCACGCATGCTGAATTACATCAGTCACCATATTTCATCATGCATTTCAAATTCTTCATATCATATGTTAAATGCGTGTTTGAATTACAAGATATAGGGGGAGATCTCCATGATACTACTCTTCAAATGTGCATTGCTTCAAAAACAAATTCCTCATTATGCACATCTTCAGGGGGAGTTCTTCAATATCTTGCAATCAAATTCCTCAATATCAGTATTTATACTTCATATGTTTATCCCCGTTGAAAACTTAACCTATATTGTCATCAATCCCCAAAAAGGGGGAGATTGTAAGTGCATCTAGTGCCCCTTAGTGATTTTCGTGTATTGAAAGCTTATAGGTTAAGGGACTAATGAGTTTGTGAGTATACACATGTCTATAAGTCTATGAGGAGTTTGATATTTACAGAGAAAGTCGACCCCCAAAAATGAATGTCTTCAACTGAAGACTTTGGATTTCTGAAGACTTTCTGACGATTTTGAAAGTGAAGAAATTGGTGTGACCTTGAAGACTTGGATAACCATGCGAGGATTATGAAGCGTAAAGACTTTTGTTTTCGTAGATTCATTTTCGCTTTCTTGAGTCATAGGAAACACCGTACTATTAAAGGGGGTCGAGGAAAAACTAAGGAAACATATTTCCGAGTGATGCTCAACTCAAAGACTACACTACCCAATCCTTTCGAGTGAAGCCATTGGAAATCTCATACAGTTGAGTCAATTTATTCAGTGACAGAGACGAAGTTCTTCTAGTCTCTGAGGAATTTGTTCTGACTGAGGAGTTAGGAATTCACCAGTGCGGATTGCCTACAAGTGAGGTACATGATAGCCCTGAGGAACTTGATACTCAAAATTCTCACAGTTGCTATGCTATGCGCCAGCCGTAAAAAATATTTACCCACCATAACGGTCATATCATTGAAGGGCATTTATGTCTTATCATGTCGGGCTGCTCCCTAGTGCATAAATAGTAGCCCCCTTCAACCACTATGTAACGCCTAAGATGCGACTATATCTCCCACGTGTAGAGGCACGACTTAGAGGCATAATCGCATCTTAGGCGTTAAAAGTTGGTAATCTAAGCCTTCCCGGACCTAGGAGTCACTGTTTGATCGAACCGCTGCCGATGTTGAGTCTAGGCACACACACAATTTTTTTTAGTCCTATATATATATATATCGGAGAGTAGGATTTCTTTTTACTCCTCATCCCCTTCGTCGCTCTAGTGAGGATTCCTGACGTTGTTTTAACATCACTATCCTCAGTTTTCACCATTTTTTAGGATCACGCGGGTGCCTCCTGTCATTTAGGGGTTGTGGCAGTTTCCCGGGGAGTTGAGCTCTGAGGTGTTGTTGTCACAATTGTATCGTTGCAGTTCTAGAATACTAGAGGCGGCCGACATCGAAAACTTTTCTATGCGTGTCTGGTGGTGAGATAACCCCGACGTCACCCAGTACTAGGGGGGATAGTTTGGGAGTATTGCCACAACTAGTATGGCGGATGCGTTTCGAAGGTCCGAGGTAAACAGTTTCCGAAGGTGCCTGGTTATGTGTTGATGGATGGATACAGCTGGATGTAGGATTTATTAGTTGAGTAATAAGTGCTACTTCCCCTATATCCCCAACACCAGATTGCATAACCGAAAAGCTCCGAGAATTAATAGGTGGGAATTGAAGTAGCTCTTAGGTAATCTTCCAACAGGTGCATGATATGAGGTTGGGGTTCAACATCTAGTGAAGAGGTTATCATGGTCGTTGTTGCACTGGGGGTTTCATCTTAAAGGATCCTTGGCTATGCTGATCCGGGGATTGCAAGGCCCTTTATAACACGTGCCATGGGGCATCATCACGAACATGTGGGATGAAACCTCTATTATGTATTTGTTCCATCTATTACCTTGTTGATTTATTCTTCAATCATTCACATGGCTTCTCAACAAGTTGATGTGTCATTTAAGCTTATGGAATTCATTTGTTCATTGCTATGTTTGGATGATATTGTGAAGATTTATGTTGCGACATGTCTAGCCTTTGATTCAGCTTCTATATCTTGCAATTGGGATTCTAACGGTTGTCGTCATCTCCAGGATGGCACCTAAGAAAGTTCCCAGCCAAAACCCAGAGGGTGAAGAAGAGCGTCGACCTTCCCCTCCTCCTTCGGCTGAGGCATGGAGAGCGATTATGCAAGCAACCAATCAAACACTCAGATGCTCATGAAAATGATGCAGAGTTTCCAAGCAAATCAAGGCAATAAAGGGAACCAAGGCCAAGGAAATCTGTTCAACCAGCCGCACTTTGCTACTCTGAATCAATTCCTTGCAAATCAACCCAAGTCCTTCAGCTACTGTGTTGACCCGCTTGATGCCGAGGATTGGATCACTGACATCAAGAAACACTTCGAGTGCAGTAATGTTAGACCTGAGGATTATGTCAAGTATGCCGCATTCCAACTCAAAGACCAAGCTGCAAATTGGTGGCAATAGTACAAAGACTCCAGACTGGGTCGTGAGATCTCTTGGACTGACTTTTGCCGCAATTTCCGTTCTCATCACATCCCTACTAGTGTCATTCAAGGCATGCGTGAACAATTCCGTAACCACAAGCAGGGCAACATGTCTGTCTATCAGTACAATGTCAAGTTCCAGAATCTGGCCCATTATGCTAAGCAAGATATTCCCGATGCAAAGAGCAAGATCTACCAATTCCGAGGTGGTCTGAAAGATGAACTCCAGTTTGCTCTCACTCTCTTCGAGCCAGATGAATTTGATCAATTCTACAACATGGCTCTCAAGCAAGAAGCTGCCCAGCTCAAGTGTGAGGCTTCAAAGAAAAGAATCAGAGATGCAGTTAGTTCCTCTTCCTCCTCACAAGTGGTTGCTAAGCAGCAGAAGTTCTGGCTCCCTCCACCTCCAGTCTTCCGTCCTCCAAGTCAGAACAAGCACTCGGGTGGTCATGGATCTTCGCACCCACCCAACCCAAGCAACCAGAACAACTCTCAGTTTCAAGCTACAAGGCCAAGTGGTCCTTATGATTGGCCACTCTCTGAAGTTACTTGCATCAAGTGTGGTCAGAAAGGTAACTATGCTAACAAGTGCACCCAAAGGTGCCTACCGCCTTCTCCTCTTATCAAGCCGTCAAGCAATACTATTGTCAAGCATAATCCTAAGTCTGCAAGAGTGAACCTGATGAATGCAGGTCAAGCAGAGGATTCTTCTGTTGTGATCATGGGTACTCTTCTAGTTAACTCTTTTCCTGCAAAAGTATTATTTGATTCGGGTGCATCGCATTGTTTTATGTCAAGACCATTCTTTGTGAAGCATGAGTTCAGTTCTTCGCATTTGGGAAGACCCTTGGATGTTGTTTCTCTAGAGAAAAGATCGAGTTCTAGTATGGTGGTTCCGGATGTCTCCATCAAGATGGGCGATTATAAATTTCTAGCTTCACAAGTTGTTGTCGGCAATTCGGACATTGATCTTATTCTTGGGATGGATTGGCTCTCCAAGCATGATGCTCTTCTTGATTGTGCAAACAAGGAGGTCAATCTTACTCATCCTGACGAAGACGTGGTTATCTTTGCAGCTCTTGATAACACAATCAGGCTATTCTCCCTCAATGACAAGGGTGAGATTAATGCCATTTCCTATATTCCGATGGTTTGTCTCACAACGGTTTCGGACTATGTTCGTCATCCTTTTGCTCGTCCTGCTCCATCACTGGGTCTGCGGGGTCTTCGGCTTGCTCTGGACTATCACCGTCATTTGTGGCAGTGTTGCTATCTTTTCCTTTACGGGATTTAGTTCGGCGCTTTGGACACCGACGTTTGGGAGGTTCTTCGATAGGCTTGTCCTCTAAGGGATCGCTTTCACCGTCGCCCTCCTTCTCCTTAGGTGTATCCACCATGTAAACGTCGTATGAAGACGTAGCTGTCCACCGCCCGGTTACGGGCTGGCTTTGATCTGGATCAGCTTCAGCTTCGAGGTCCATCCCTTCGAAGTCTTCGAAAGCGTAGTCAAATAGATCGGTTAGATCTTCAACCGTGGCTACCAAGTGGGTGGTGGGCATGGAGTAAAATTCTCCATCAGCCTCCAATTCGAACCAGATATAATTCGGCTGTGTGTCCCCAGGTAAGGAGAGGGATTTTAACGATTTTAACATGTCGCCAAAGGGTGAGTGCTGGAATATATCTGTAGCACTGAATTCGGCAATAGACGCCTGATCGAGCTTGAAGGGCGTAGATGCGCATGATTCGGAACCTGAGGCCGGAGACGAGTCCCTTAACACATATCCCGTTCGAAGTCGGGTCCGTGTGCGGCACAACGTCGTTGAGTCTGCGGCTTCCGGGGCACGGTTGGGCCTCCCGTCCTCGGGTGACGCGATCTATTCCGGATCTAGGTCCAGAACAGTTACACGTGTTATTTCCTGATCCGATGACAGAGTTAGGTCGTGCTCATCGTGATGGCAGGAAGAGCTCGTCATGGGCTCGAATCCGCTGAAGATCAAGTCTCCGCGGATATCAGCAACATAGTTTAAGCTTCCGAATCTGACTTGACGGCCAGGGGCGTAGCTCTCAATCTGTTCGAGGTGGCCTTCAGTGTTGGCATGGAGCGCGAGGCCACCGAACACAAAGAGTTGTCTGGGAGGGAAGATTCCCTCGGTGTTGCCGTCATGGTTGATGACGCGATCCATCAGTCCCTCGATCGACGACATAGTGGAACTCTCAATGAAAGCACCAATGTCGGTGTCAAAACCGGCGTATCTCGGGAAGGGGGTCCTGAACTATGCGTCTGAGGATTGATGGTAACAGGAGGCTGGGGACATGATGTTTCTCGATCGAGGTAATACCCTACTTCCAGCTATATTAATATGGATGAATATGATTACAAGAGTCGATCTACCTCGAGATTGTAATGGCTAAACCCTAGAGTTTGGCCTATGAGGATTTTGTGTTTCTCTATTAGCCACTATGGACTAAACCCCCAGTTTATATATGCACCGGAGGGGCCTAGGGTTTGTACATAACCATCTTGTAGATGAAGGAAAGATTACACCCGAACGTAAAACCTGCCATTATACGAATACAAGAGTTCTATCTGGATACAAGAGACGATCTTCGACTATGATCTTCATGGCCCACCAGTTTGGCCCACCAAGAGTTATCCGGACACCCGATGACCCCTCGATCCAGGACTCCCTCACAAAGTAATTCACGATGATAGTAAGGAGGAAAAAAGTGTTGTCTCATTACAACTTTCAAATCTTTCCAAGTTGTGGGTTGGTTATCAATGTTTTTCTTACATTGTACACTCCACCAAACAAAAGAAAAACCAGTAAATGCTCTAGTAACAGCTTGTACTCTCTCAAGTTTAGAAAATTCATGGCTAGCAAAAATTAGTTCAACCTCGAACTCCCAAGTAAGATAAATAGCAAGATTAAATCTACCCTGAAATGAAGGTAAACAGATAATCTGACCGTGTGCTTCTGTGTGTTGTCCCAAGTCTCGTTATGATGAAGATGTATCCGTCGTCGAAGTACTTCTGTTTCCGGTACCTGTCATGATTAGTAGAAATAAGAAACAAAATTCGAGAATAATGTTCCTATGAACTACTAGGATGTGATGGTAAAGCGCTCACAGTAAATAAAATATCAATATCTTACAAGTTCTTACCATGCAGCAGGTGCTGACAGGCAACCAGCGGTGTCAAATAACTCCAGAGATTGAGTAAAGCGATTACTAGGGGAACGCACGTATACACGGTGTAGAAATATGTGGATCTTGGAAGGATTACATATATGGTAGCAAAAGATTAGCAATAATCAATTCAGAGATGCAATGTTGAATAAACGCTCAACGACGGTACTGTGCTGGTCCTAGGCTAGACCATGCTAGAGACGCGAGCCTAGAACACTAATGAGGTCACGGTGTAGCACAACGAGAATCAATAAAGGATATGAAGTAGCTCTTGACAACAAGATATAAGTGAAGATCACAACGGCAGTAAAGATAATGATGAAAAACAACCGCCAATCAGGATATACAACAACTCTCTCTCCAACTTTCCTCTTGAAAAGTTTGAGCCAATTTTATGATATTTTTTCTACAAAATGCTACTGACTTAAGCTTTCAAACGCAAAAAGAATCGCTCAATTCCGAGTTGATACGAGGTGTCAAAAAATTCTAAAACTGACCTAGAAAACTAGAACAATCTGTGTTCGTGAATTTCGGAGAGCAAAAATACCTATTTAGAAGCCGATTTTGAGGTGCGAAATACTGAACTTGCTCCAGCAACTATTCAGATGCGGCTCATCACTGGATTTAATTTGAGTACTTGTGGAGCCAAAACAGACTTCATATGAAAAAGATATGCTTGTTTTACTTAACAGGGTACAAAACGGATTCCAATCCGAATTCAGCTACGTGATTGAGTCTAAATACATCCGAATTTTCTTTTTTTGTCTCACTTTTTTTCCTTTTTCTTTTTCTCCTGTTTTTTCTTCGTCTTTTTTTCTCTTTGTCATTTCAAAACAAACTGGATAGGATGCAGATTGGATCAAGCGAAGATGTGATACGACCTCAACTATGATTATGACAATGAATGGTGGAAATCGATGGATGAGAAGGTGGACAATTGAAGGAATAACGATGCAGCGGCGGCGTGACTAATGTGAATAGAACTCGAAACTCTAAATGAACTAGACACTAAGACTAGCTACTCGACATGACGATGCAACCGATATTTCAATAATGCAAACAATGAAAAGAAAATTGCAAAGGCTCAAACTGGCTAGGACAAATGATGAATAGATCTAACTTTTTTTGTGGCTTTTTCTTGGACAATAGGTAAGAAAACAAGTCTAATCTAGGGATAACTAAAAATTCTCACCGAGCAACCTGAAAGCTGATACCACTTAATAGGCGCGAGGGGCCCAGTCTTTTGATGGGATGATAACTATTGGTTTGGTGGAGACGACTCTGACGATCCGACTACAAACATGCACGACGTTGTGCCTTAGCAATCGCTAAACCAATCTCCAGGGGTTACTAACAATGCCAGAAGCACGATCAGCCTGACCACGACGGTCTATTCCTGCATGCAATCGAAGATCAAGCAAGAATATGATAAAGCAATCTGAATATTGGAAATATAAACGAAGTATTGATAAAGGTGAGGATCCATGAGCGGTCTCGGTCTGTTCGTTGGACACAAACGAAGTACATGAATTTGCAATGGCTAACTTTTGACTAAACAAATCCAAAGAAAAAATCTACTAGATGGATCTACTTGTATAGGAGCAAGGTGTGGCGGCCAAGGAGGTGGGAGGACATCCCGAGGCAGCCTAAAACTAATCCTACAAGGCTCATGGGCCGAAGTGGAGGTGATGCAACATCTTTGGATTTGTAGTTTGACTCAGATTCTGTTGCAGCGTCACATTGTTTCGTCGATATCTCGATGCTCCCGTTGAACTTCAAGGTGAATCCAATTGGGCTAGAAAGAGCACGAAATCTACTTTACAACAAAAAAAGAATCACCCAATTCGGAGTCCGTATGAAGAAGTTCATGCCGTTTTGAGTCAGGTTTGTCTGTGCAGTCCGAATCTGAATGCAGAACGTGAGAGGCTTGGACTCTATCTTCTCTTGACCCAAAAGTGACGTGAAAGGACTTTTTGAACAGCACCTAAACTTCTCTTTTTCCCTTATCTTCACATGTGGATTGTACAAATGTCCCATACACCTGCAATTAGACATGGTAGAAAAGTCTGTGAAGTATTTTTGTCCTGGATGACATAAATAAATTATTGCATAGTTTGCATTAGAAATCACCTCACAAATATACACGTATGCAGTATTTTTGGTTGTATCCAAGGTAGTCATGTCCTCATCAATATCCATATGGCAGGTAGATGTATGCTTGTTGAAAGTATTTTTAAATGAATACGTATATATATCTATTAAGTTGATTGAATTTAAGAAAAAACAGAATTAACAGGGCAATACATGTACTTTGCTGTCTGCTAGCAGACGGCAAAGAAGTTTGTCGTCTGCTGGCAGACAGCAAAGCTATGACGTGGCAGCTACCTATGCAACCTGGGCGCACTGGGCCGGCCTATTTGGACAGCCAGCAAAGAACGCGCACCTAGGCTGGCCTATTTGGACACTTTCTTGTCTGCTGGCCGATGCCAAAGAAGCAAAGGTCTTTGTTGTCTGCTGGCAGAAGGCACAGCACGCGCATACTTTGCCATCTGGTGGCAGACGCCAAAGAAGCAAAGGTCTTTGTCGTCTGCCAGTAGACGACAAAGCACGCCATTAGCCACCTAACGGACCTAACCCTACCCCTCTGTCGTCAGGGTCTGTTTCCGTCTGCTTGCTCATGATGACTGGCGACAAACTTCTTTGCTGTCCTCTTTTTAAAAGAAAATAGCAAAGAAGCCCTTCGCTGGAGTTTATTCAGTCAAAAGTGGTGTCGGCTGCTGGCTGGCGGCAAAGGAGTTTCCCATTCGCTAGACATGCCTTTGCCAACAGCCATGGCAGACGACAATGTTCCTGATTCTAGTAGTGGGAGAGTCCGGCTTGGATTGATAAATTAGAAGATTTTTTTAGTAATTTGAGCATGTATTTTTCTTCCATTAAACTATTGAAAAAACTCCTTTGAGTAATAAATATATCCATACTCCTAAGAACAAGGGTGCTGCTTCTAGTAGCAACAATGAAGATCTTAAGAGGATTAGTGTTCACCTCAAATTTGCTGATTTGATAAAAGAACCCATGTGCATGAATGAATTCTTTAACTTTATCCCTAGGAGCGTGATCACTGTGAATATACATACTAAATCTCTAAAGAATTATGGAAAAACAAAGATGACTAAACTTGAGTCTATGCATTATGCCTAGCTAGGGGCGTAAAACAATAGCACTTGTTGGGAGCAACCCAATAGATATATTTTTGCCTTTTGCTTTTCTTTTTTCCTTTTCAATAAATACACAATTCTACTATTGTTGTGATTGTACATGCATGTGTCATACAATTCCTTCAACCCTACATTTTGGTCAGTAACATTTATGGTCTCCTCAGCTGAGAGGATTGATACCACAGAAATAGTTGAAGATATTGGAGTAAGTGAAGCATTTGAACCTTTAGCTGAAGAATTTTCATTTTAGCATTCTAAGCATTTTATGCATGGTGCAAAAAATTCTTCCTAAGTGGCACTGATCTGTTGAGCGAGCAATGAATCACTATATTTTTGAAGATAATCATGAGACGCTCTTAGTTCATCGAGATCTTGCTTGTTTGAAGCAATTCATAGGACAACTTGATGTGGAGCATCCTACGGACATCACCATGTCAAGAGTCTATCCGGCAAGTGAAATGTGGGACATCTACTGCACGTACACAACGTGAATCATCTCCTTTATGCGTGTTCACTTGAACCCTTCGAGGATGGTATACTACTTGACACTCCACTCATGTGCATACATAGGTATTGTTGGAACACCACAAACGACAAGGAGGAGTGCAAGCGCAAGTGTACAACTACACCATCTACGAGGGAAGCTTCGAAGCGACGGACGGAAGAAGACGGGGCTGCTGGAACCTACAGCAGCCGGACATCCGAGCCAGAGGTCGGACATCCGGCACATGCGCCAAAGAGCTTCAGCAGCCGGACAACCGGCCGACCTCCGGACATCCGACACCTGGCAACAGGCTGGACATTCGGCATTGCTCCGGAATTTCGGCGAGAGCGACGGATGCTCCAGAAGAAAGGCCTGTTCCAGGATGGACATCCGGCCCATGTGTGACGCCCCGAGACCGATGCGCCAGGTGTCAGCCAGTTATTCGTTATCGTTGCCATGTCTTTTGCTTGCGTGTTGCACCTTGCCTTGTCATCATGTGCATTTCATCAGCATGTTTTAAAAAACTTGCATTCGTTCGAGTTCCCCAGTTTTCTCCGTTGTCCGTTCTGAGTCCAGACACACTCGCACGCGCCTGCGGCACATCCGAATATTTATTTTATAAGTGGTCGGAAAATGTTCTCGGAATGGGTTGAAACTTGGCGTGTGGTCTTATTATAGTGTAGACAGATCGCCTGTCAAATTTCGTCGCATTCAGAGTTCGTTTGATAGCCCAACCGTTAAACATATAGCGGCACTATAGCCGGATAAACGTCGGACGTTTCGGTGTTTCGAAACTGCCGCCGGGTCTCTCTCTCTCTCTTCTCTCGTCTCAGCCCGATGCCTTCTACACAGCCCACTTTTACCCCTCGACTGCACGTCCGAAACTATCTCGAACCCGACCCGGGCAGTCGTGACCGTTGGATCCGGATCATCCCCAAACATCCCTAAAACATCTCCTTTTTCTCTTATTTGGATTCCTACCTATTTGTTTCGGACCGTCCGATTACGATCGAAGGGATGACATAACCCTAAACCTAAACCCCCTTGCTATATAACTACTCCAACCCTAAAATCTAGGCAAGATGTCCCATCCATTCCTCCTCCCCGCCGCCACTTCTCTTCCTCGGGATCCCCTTCCCCTCGTTTTTTTCCTCCAACCACCAACAGGAGACCAAGCTCCTTCTCCCCGACCCAAGCGCGATTCACCTCGCCGTTCCCTCCTCCTCCAAATCCGATCAGGAGAGGAGGTCCCGATCTGAAGCTGCCTTGCGCCCGGCATCCGCGCACCCGAGGTGAGCAAGCGCCCGATCCTCGAGCACGACGCCAGGAGCCCCGCCTCGATCTGCCTTCTCCAGCGCGCCTGCCTCCACATCAATAGAGCCGCATCGAGCAACGTCCGCGCCCTTCGACTCCGCCCTGCCTCTCTCCTTCTGTACCTCGTCTTTGACCAGCTCAACCACCGGAGCTCCCTCCATCGACAAGCACCACCAGCAGATGAGCCCCGCGCTGCCCTCCATTCCTTTCTTGCGTCTCTCTTCTCCCTCTCACATCTCTGTCTCATTTCCTTTTCCGTCAGAGAACGTTTTCCGTTGCCTCATTCGAGTCCCGCGTCGCCGGATCTCGCGGTCGCCGCCGCACCTTGACGTCGGCGCGTCTCCGCGGTCGGACCTCCTCGCCGTCGTCGGATCCGCGTTGCTCCACCGTGCTCGCCTCCGGACGCATTCCCTGCATCGCCTGAAGACGACGCACTAAGTCCCTGCTACCGGCCTCTGCTTCCCTGCTCGAGCGATCGAGGATTGCGCTCGCGTTGACTGCATCGTAGTGCCTGGGCTTTGCCCCAGCCAAGGCCAGGCCCAGCGCGCCCCAAGGCCTGTGCGCCCTCTACCGGCCTCTCCCTCTCCACAGTTTCGGGCTTGGCCCATGGTGAGAAATCCCCCCAAGCACCCTGTGCACTATTGGGCCGGCAGTTGCGGCCCGTTCACTGTTTTTTTTCGCTGAACGATTTTGTCTATTATCCGCAGAAAGTAGTTTTACAGAAAAGTCCTCAAGCATCATGCATATAATAACTTTTCACCCATGCATCGAAATCTAATAAACTTTATATGAGAATGCTCAGAATTTTGTGTAGATTATTAATATGCCACTTTCTTCCCTGTTAAAAATGTTTAACTTGCTGTTTTCATTAATTTGTGTAAATAATATGTTAAACTTGTTTAATTCATAACTAAATAACCGTAGCTCGGTTTTTAATAAACTTTATATGTAAATGGGGTGGAAAAATGTGTAGAATAACATGGTGCCCCTTGTTTTGCTGTTTAACAACATTAAAATGGTGTAATAGGCAGAACAGTACCAAATTCATAAATATGCACATGAGGAGTTTCCGAAATTGTTGTTGGTATTTCCGGCCTCATTTAAATTGCCTAGATAGATAGTTTACTTTTGTTTCACCTCTTGCTATGTTAAAAAACATTTAATCTTGTCTTGTAAATAAACGAGAGTCAACTAAATAAATAACATGTGGTGTTTCGTCAATATGCAACTCGTTGCATATTGAGCTCCACTTAACTTGTAGTTTTGTTTGTGCACTTTGCCATGCCATGCGTAATTAAACCGGACATGCATCATACTTGGATGTGCATCGTATGCCATGTTTATGCTTGTGTGTTTACCGTGTTGTTTGCTTCTTTCTGGTTGCTTCTCTTGTTAGCTTCGGTTCCGTTCCAGAGTTGTGAGGATCCGTTCGACTACTTCTTGGAACCGTTCTTCTTCCTTGCGGGATCCCAGGCAAGATGATCATACCCTTGGATACCTTTACTACCATTGCCATGCTTAGTTGTCTCGATGCTATCATTACATGTCGCGCTACCCATCCTTTATGTCAGCCTCTCCTTGTTGCCATGAAACCTCTAACCTTTGAAACCTTCCTAGCAAAACCACTATTTGGCTATGTTACCCGCTTGCTCAGCCCCTCTTATAGCGTTGTTAGTTGCAGGTGAAGATGAAGATCGTTCCAGGAGGGAACTTGTTGTTGGTATATGACAATATCTATTATTATTATTAACACACCTATATACTGGGCATGGGTGGAAGGCTTGGCCTTTTGCTCGGTGTTTTGTTCCACTCATGCCACCTTAGGCGCCGATAAACCGGCATTATGTTCCTTGATTTTGCGTTCCTTACACGATGGGTGGATGGGGACCCCTTGACAGTTCGACTTTGAATAAAACTCCTCCAGCAAGGCCCATCATTGGTTTTAATTTGCTCATAATAACAACTTAATTAATTAATTAATTTCATAGGGGGTCATGTCCCCGGGTTCTTAATTCTACATAACATGGGGGCCAGTGCTGATGTTGTTGGTCCCAAACGGGGAGCCTGCGGGGCCACCACGGGGAAACTCGAGGATTGGTTTTACGTGTAGCATCAGCCATCCGGACGTGGTCTGAGACGAGATACGCGCGGCTACTATGAGGGTGTCGGCACGCCGGGAGGTCTTGCTGGACTAGTTTTACCATTGTTGAAATGTCTTGTGCACCGGGATGCCGAGCCTGATCGGTTTTCCCTAAGATAAGGGGTGATGATATTATATTTATCACTTTAGCTAATCGTGAGAGCTTGTGATGGCCTAAGTTGGGACACCCCTACAGGGTTATAATCTTTCGAAAGCCGTGCCCGCGGTTATGTGGCAGATTGGAATTTGTTAATGTCCGGTTGTAGAAAACTTGACAGAGGATCCGAAGTAAAACACACAACTGTGTGAGTAACCGTGACTGTCTCTTTTCACATTTAGAAGAGAACACGGTGGGGTTATGTTTGACTCGTATGTAGTTCAGGATCTTTAGCGATCACTATTAGTTGCGACCGTTTGCGTAGATGCTCATCTTATTCTGGTACTCGTAAGTTAGCTACCATATTATATTTAGCCGCTGCTGCAACCTCACCACTTTACCTCTTCCTACCCATAAAGCTTTGCTAGTCTTGATACCCATGGTTATGGGATTGCTGAGTCCTCGTGGCTCACAGATACTACAACACCAGATGCAGGTTCAGCCGAGAATGATGCAGGAGCTGGTTCCAGTTCTACACTGGGAGCTCGATGAAGAGAGTGGCCGTTTGCTTGTGACGTTTTTGACGATCAGTAGTGGTTTCTACTAGGGGCGATTCAGACTTGTGGCTTTATGTTTTTGGTATCTTTCTTTTGGTTCTTCGCCCGTAGTTGGGTTGTGATGTTTTGAATGATGTTTTGCTTATGTTATGTATTGAGTGAAGTGGCGAGTGTAAGCCAACTATCAGCTTTTGCAATTTCATCCCTATTTTTACATGAGTCGTGCAAAGATACCAAACTTGAGATCATTCCAGTATGGGCTTATACCTTTACGTCGTGCCTCGACACGTGGGAGGTATAGTCTCATCCTGGGCATTACAAGTTGGTATCAGAGCCTTCTCCGACCTAGAAGCCCCCACTGATTGATCGAATCGTTGACGGTTGAGTCTAGGCACACACTTGAAAATGTTTTGAGTCCTATATATATATCGGAGAGTAGGATTTCTTTTTACTCCTCATCCCTTTTCACTCTGGTGAGGACTCCTGACGATTACTTGTCTCTTCTACTCTCAAAATTTCACCAAATTTTTTTTAGGATCACGCGAGTATTGTTTGGATTGTTCTGATTTCTTTGTGACGAGAACATTGTTCTCGATGCCTCCTGTCATTTAGGGGTTGTGGCAGTGTCCCGGGGAGTTGAGCTCCGAGGTGTTGTCGTCCCAAATATATCGCAGCAGTTCTAGAATACTTAAGACGGTCGACATCGAAAACTCTCCTATGCGGTTAGTGGCAAGATAACCCCGACATCACCCAGTACTGGGGAGGTAGTTCGGGAGTATTGCCATAGCTTGTATAGTAGATGCGTTTCGAAGGTCCGAGGTAAACGGTTTCCGAAAACAACTGGTTATGTGTTGAAGGATGGATACAACTGGATGTAGGATTAGAGTTGAGTGCGCGATGCTTCCCCTGTATCCCCAACACCTGATTGCATAACTGGAAACTTTCGGAAATTAATAGGTGGATTAATCTAGTAGCTCGTAGGCATTCTTCCAACGGATGCGCGATATGAAGTTCGGGGTTCTACATTGAGTGAAGTGGTTTTATGGGTTTGTTTCGATCGGGAGTTGCATCTTAAAGGGTCCTTGGCTATGCTGATCCGGGGATTGCAAAACCCTTTTGTAACACGTTCCATAAGCTTTCAGCACGAAGATGTCGAACGAAGCTTCTATCTTGTATTTGTTCTATCTGCTCCTTGTTGCTTTTATTTATCTTTTGTTCTCCCAAGTGGCTTCTCGTCAAGTTGATGTACCTGCGGAATTCATTCGTTCAATTCTCTGTTCAAATGATATTGTGAAGATCATGTTGCAACATATCTATCCTTTGTTTTTGTTTTGGTTCTGGTATTCGAGTTGCTTCGATGTCAAGTGTTGATTCCATACCTTCCTAATCGGTGTTCTCATATTTCTATGGGAGTGCTAATTCCTTTTGACCATCGAGATCTTCATATTTATCCTTTTCAACCAGTGTGCCTTCTCTTCAAGTTATTCCATACGGACGCCGTTGAGAAATCCGACGATTTGTCTGTTTTCATTCATCCCAAATTGTCTTGTTTTCCCCGCCCTCCCACCCTTTTCTTATGGAGCCAGAAATTCTCAAATGAAGTATCCATTTTATTCATGCGATATTTCTTCATTCATTTCCTTCAATGTTCTTATCCGGTGATTTATTGTGAAGATGCTCAAGAGCTTCAAGTTCATCATTCTTTTGTTCTCAAATTCTGCCGGTGGATGTAATTCAAGATATCGGTGTTGATCTTATCGTTTTCCTCATTTCACAATGCTTTCTTATTCCGGTGCACCAATTAATCATTCTCA
The DNA here is from genome assembly GCA_902687465.1 of Secale cereale. NCBI lineage: Eukaryota > Viridiplantae > Streptophyta > Magnoliopsida > Poales > Poaceae > Secale > Secale cereale. The sequence continues at coordinate 394,291,358 of LR738712.1, read as the reverse complement.
TTTTGCTACTCATATCCGGAGTGTACAAGATATCTCAGAAGATTCGTGTTTCCATTCTTAATCATGTCAAGCTATTTTGAGGATTGTTATCTTATTCCAGCCATTTAATTCAACCGGTGCAATATCTCTTAAGCAATCTTTTCCAACGGTGATTTCTTTTGAGTGGGCCCTAACCCATAGGTCTTTTCCCAGGATCTTACCTGACTCTTCTATTTTATGGAATTATACTTAAATTCTTTTCAAAGTGTGACGTAAGAATGATTTCCATCAGTCACATGCCTTCTCCAGGACCGCTTTCAAATTCTTTTCATCATTGGTTCAACCTTTTAATTCTTCATTACGGAGTGCCTATACAATTCATGGTGGTGTATCTCATCGTCTTCTCAGTTTTTGAAGACCCGAAGACGAGTTCCTCTTGAATCCTTATCCGTTCTTCCAAGATTCGTGGTTCTAGCTTCCTGCCATCCTCATTATTGTCCGATTGTGAGGAATTATTTTTATACCCGTCCGAAGCATTTCATGAATTCTTTTCTTTGTGATCCTTCGAAGGCCATCATTTCAGAATATTTCTTCGTTCTCAGTTTTCAACTTTGTCCTCCAACTATTCTTCATTGATGTCTCTTCATTCGTCTCCATATTTTTACGGTGGTTCTTTCAAGATTACCTTCCGTTGTTATCATTTTAATTCATTTGTTCTTTTCACAATCCTACCGATGGTTCGTTCAAGATTTACCCAAGCTTGTGCTAGATCTCTCTTTAATTCTTTGCAACGAGAATAAGTAGTATGCCAAATCCTTTGGTTGTCATCAACTTAAATTGGTGAAGGATATGCATAACATAAATCTTATTCTTATTTCCCCGAAGTGATTAATCTCTTTTTCCGGAGCTTCTTCATCATATCATATTCTCGGTTCTAAGTTGTTCATCTTGTTTTCCGGAGCTCCAAGTTATTTCAATTATATCATTCCAAAGCTCAATCCAATTCATCGCAGGCCTTGAATCTTATTCTTTTCATCTTTCGCTTCTCATGCTTTTCATTACCGGAGTTCTCATGGTGGTTCATCATGTTTTAATTCATCCTCGAAGTCTTCATCAAGATTCTTATTGGAGCTCAAGCATTCTTCATCATGCTTTCCAATTGCAATCCTTTCTACCTTATCTTTTCAGATGGTGTTATGTCATTCTTGACAATTCCTTCATGAATTATGATTCACAAGTTGTCAAGAATGAAATATTTAAACCCATCATCCATCATTTTCTTGTTCAGGAGATCTTTCCAACCTTTCAATTTATTCGTTGGAGTAATCTTGGGTTATAATTCACCTAAAAGCTTTCCCTAAGGATTGTTGCTAATTATGGTGCTTATAAATGACCCAGTTTCTTCATTTATCCTCCTGCAGAAACAAGTTTTTCATCTCCTTGTTCAACTCAATCCAATCAAATGTTTTCGTCAGTGGCTGGTTGTCACCTCTTAATTTTGAGATGTTTTCCATAAGCCCACATCAAGCTTATTCGTTTTCGTGTTGATTTTTTTCCATCAACCCCATTCAACCCTTCTTTGTAAGGAGGATTTCCTAATTCATTCGTGGGAGAAGTTGTCATTTTTTCTTCTCCCTTCTTTTCTTTCATTGATTTATATGCTATTTTTTCATTCCGGAGGCATTGTGATGTTGCTCTCTCCAAACCATCATATCGTTTTATCAAGATCATATTCTTCCCTTGCTTATCATTTAACCGGAGTGTTGTGTCCTCCATTCTAGTTCTCTTTTTTTTCATGTTTTGCCTCACTTTTCAACCGGAGTGCTGTCTGAATCCTTCTTACCCCTTGTGCCATCCTTTCGATTGTTTCAGAGGCAATATGCTGTCAATTTCATCAAGTATCACTCCATCTCCTCAAGCTCATGTTAATTCCTTCCAATTCCAGATGGAGTGCTGTCCAAATTATGTTATTCTTTTTGCTTGGCTATACCGTTGTAGTTCATATTCTTTTGGTTCGTAAGCTCTCGTCTAATGTCTTTCAATCTACAAGGTTCTCATAATGCTCCTTGTTACTCTTTATAACGGAGTGTTTTCATATTCGTTCATCTCCGTTGTATTCTTATTTCAAGTTGTTCAACCTCTCAAGGTTCATTGGTTTCACTCGTTTGTCAAAGAAGCAACTTTGTTTTACCTCTTCCTTTTCCGTTTGTATCCGGTGCCATCTCCAGGATCTTGGGTCGAGATCCTCTGTTAGTGTGGGTGAGTTGTGACGCCCCGAGACCGATGCGCCAGGTGTCAGCCAGTTATTCGTTATCGTTGCCATGTCTTTTGCTTGCGTGTTGCACCTTGCCTTGTCATCATGTGCATTTCATCAGCATGTTTTAAAAAACTTGCATTCGTTCGTGTTACCCAGTTCTCTCTATTGTCCGCTCTGAGTCCAGACACACTCGCACGCGCCCGCGGCACATCCGAATATTTATTTTATAAGTGTCCGGAAAATGTTCTCGGAATGGGTTGAAACTTGGCGTGTGGTCTTATTATAGTGTAGACAGACCGCCTATCAAGTTTCGTCGCATTCGGAGTTCGTTTGATAGCCCAACCATTAAATATATAGCGGCACTATAGCCGGATAAACGTCGGACGTTTCGGTGTTTCGAAACTTCCGCCGGGTCTCTCTCTCTCTCTTCTCTCGTCTCAGCCCGATGCCTTCTAAACAGCCCACTTTTACCCCTCGACTGCACGTCCGAAACTGTCTCGAACCCGACCCGGGCAGTCGTGACCGTTTGATCCGGATCATCCCCAAACATCCCTAAAACATCTCCTTTTTCTCTTATTTGGATTCCTACCTATTTGTTTCGGACCGTCCGATTACGATCGAAGGGATGACATAACCCTAAACCTAAACCCCCTTGCTATATAACTACTCCAACCCTAAAATCTAGGCAAGATGTCCCATCCATTCCTCCTCCCCACCGCCACTTCACTTCCTCGGGATCCCCTTCCCCTCGTTTTTTACCTCCAACCACCAACAGGAGCCCAAGCTCCTTCTCCCCGACCCCGAGCGCGATTCACCTGACCGTTCCCTCCTCCTCCAAATCCGATCGGGAGAGGAGCTCCCGATCTGAAGCTGCCTTGCGCCCGGCATCCGCGCACCCGAGGAAAGCAAGCGCTCGATCCTCGAGCACGGTGCCAGGAGCCCCGCCTCGATCTGCCTTCTCCAGCGTGCCTGCCTCCACATCGATAGAGCCGCATCGAGAAACGTCCGCGCCCTTTGACTCCGCCCTGCCGCTCTCCTTCTGTACCTCGTCTTCGACCAGCTCAACCATCGGAGCTCCCTCCATCGACAAGCACCACCAGCAGATGAGCCCCGCGCTGCCCTCCATTCCTTTCTTGCATCTCTCTTCTCCCTCTCACATCTCTGTCTTGTTTCCTTTTCCGTCAGAGAACGTTTTCCGTTGCCTCATCCAAGTCCCGCGTCGCCGGATCTCGCGGTCGCCGCCGCACCTCTACGTCGGCGCGTCTCCGTGGTCGGACCTCCTCGCCGTCGTCGGATCCGCGTTGCTCCACCGTGCTCGCCTCCGGACGCATTCCCTGCATCGCCTGAAGACGACACACCAAGTCCCGGCTACCGGCCTCTGCTTCCCTGCTCGAGCGAGCGAGGATTGCGCTCGCGTTGACTGCATCGTAGTGCCTGGGCTTCGCCTCAGCCAAGGCCAGGCCCAGCGCGCCCCAAGGACTGTGCGCCCTCTACCGGCCTCTCCCTCTCCACAGTTCCGGGCTTGGCCCATGGTGAGAAATCCCCCCAAGCACCCTGTGCACTATTGGGCCGGCAGTTGCGGCCCGTTCACTGTTTTTTTCGCTGAACGATTTTGTCTATTATCCGCAGAAAGCAGTTTTACAGAAAAGTCCTCAAGCATCATGCATATAATAACTTTTCACCCATGCATCGGAATCTAATAAACTTTATATGAAAATGCTCAGAATTTTGTGTAGATTATTAATATGCCATTTTCTTCCCTGTTAAAAATGTTTAACTTGTTGTTTTCATTAACTTGTGTAAATAATATGTTAAACTTGTTTAATTCATAACTAAATAACCGTAGCTCGGTTTTTAATAAACTTTATATGTAAATGGGGTGGAAAAATGTGTAGAATAACATGGTGCCCCTTGTTTTGCTGTTTAACAACATTAAAATGGTGTAATAGGCAGAACAGTACCAAATTCATAAATATGCACATGAGGAGTTTCCGGAATTGTTGTTGGTATTTCCGGCCTCATTTAAATTGCCTAGATAGATAGTTTACTTTTGTTTCACCTCTTGCTATGTTAAAAAACATTTAATCTTGTCTTGTAAATAAACGAGAGTCAACTAAATAAATAACATGTGGTGTTTCGTCAATATGCAACTCGTTGCATATTGAGCGCCACTTAACTTGTAGTTTTGTTTGTGCACTTTGCCATGCCATGCATAATTAAACCGGACATGCATCATACTTGGATGTGCATCGTATGCCATGTTTATGCTTGTGTGTTTACCGTGTTATTTGCTTCTTTCCGGTTGCTTCTCTTATTAGCTTCAGTTCCGTTCCGGAGTTGTGAGGATCCGTTCGACTACTTCTTGGAACCGTTCTTCTTCCTTGCGGGATCCAGGCAAGATGATCATACCCTTGGATACCTATACTACCATTGCCATGCTTAGTTGTCTCGATGCTATCGTTACATGTCGCGCTACCCATCTTTTATATCAGCCTCTCCTTGTTGCCATGAAACCTCTAACCGTTGAAACCTTCCTAGCAAAACCACTGTTTGGCTATGTTACCCGCTTGCTCAGCCCCTCTTATAGCGTTGTTAGTTGCAGGTGAAGATGAAGGTCGTTCCAGGAGGGAACTTGTTGTGGGTATATCACAATATCTATTATTATTATTAACACACCTATATACGGGGCATGGGTGGAAGGCTTGGCCTTTTGCTCGGTGTTTTGTTCCACTCATGCCACCTTAGGCGCCGATAAACCGGCATTATGTTCCTTGATTTTGCGTTCCTTACACGATGGGTGGATGGGGACCCCTTGACAGTTCGACTTTGAATAAAACTCCTCCAGCAAGGCCAAACATTGGTTTTAATTTGCTCATAATAACAACTTAATTAATTAATTAATTGCATAGGGGGTCATGTCCCCGGGTTCTTAATTCTACATAACAGGGGGGCCAGTGCTGATGGTGTTGGTTCCAAACGGGGAGCCTGCGGGGCCACCACGGGGAAACTCGAGGATTGGTTTTACCTGTAGCATCACCCATCCGGACGTGGCCTGAGACGAGATACGCGCGGCTACTATCAGGGTGTCGGCATGCCGGGAGGTCTTGCTGGACTAGTTTTACCATTGTCGAAATGTCTTGTGCACCGGTATGCCGAGCCTGATCGGTTTTCCCTAAGATAAGGGGTGATGATATTATATTTATCACTTCAGCTAATCGTGAGAGCTTGTGATGGGCTAAGTTGGGACACCCCTGCAGGGTTATAATCTTTCGAAAGCCGTGCCCGCGGTTATGTGGCAGATTGGAATTTGTTAATGTCCGGTTGTAGAAAACTTGACAGAGGATCCGAAGTAAAACACACAACTGTGTGAGTAACCGTGACTGTCTCTTTTCACTTTGAGAAGAGAACACGGTGGGGTTATGTTTGACTCCTATGTAGTTCATGATCTTTAGCGATCACTATTAGTTGCGACCGTTTGCGTAGATGCTCATCTTATTCTGGTACTCGTAAGTTAGGTACCATATTATGCTTAGCCGCTGCTGCAACCTCACCACTTTACCTCTTCCTACCCATAAAGCTTTGCTAGTCTTGATACCCATGGTTATGGGATTGCTAAGTCCTCGTGGCTCACAGATACTACAACACCGGATACAGGTTCAGCCGAGAATGATGCAGGAGCTGGTTCAAGTTCTACACTGGGAGCTCGATGAAGAGAGTTGTCGTTTGCTTGTGACGTTTTCAAAGATCAGTAGAGGTTTCTACTAGGGGTGATTCAGACCTGTGGCTTTAAGTTTTTGGTATCTTTCTTTTGGTTCTTCGCCCGTAGTCGGGTTGTGATGTTCTGAATGATGTTTTGCTTATGTTATGTATTGAGTGAAGTGGCGAGTGTAAGCCAACTATCTCCTTTTGCAATTTCATCCCTATTTTTACATGAGTCGTGCAAAGATACCAAACTTGAGATCATTCCAGTATGGGCTTATACCTTTAAGTCGTGCCTCGACACGTGGGAGGTATAGTCCCATCCTGGGCATTACACCATGCCCCAGAAATCCTGCCTCCCACGAACAGCTGGCCCCCAGCCCGGACATCTAGCGCCTACCTGTGCGCAAAGTCGGGCCAAAGGACCATGTATTCCCCTTTCCCACTTACCCCTTGTTGTCTTACACTATAAATAGACCACCTCCTCCTACATTCTAGGGTTAGCAAAGTGTTAGCTCATTTGATAGAGAACTTTGCTCCTTGTTCCACTCCTCTCCCTCTCTCTCTTTGAGAGAGAGAGAGATAGAGAGAGAGACTACCACTCTCATGGAGTCCAAGGCCTCCATGTGAGCATGTGAGAAGATCCTACGGGATTCAAGACCCCTCATGGGAAGACCCGTCATGGATTCAAGGCCTCCTCTTGGAGATGAAGTTTACCTTGTATCTTTCCCTTTGTTATTCATGTACTTTGTGGATCTACGTGTTTGTTAGTCTGGTGGATGTGTAATTGGACTTGTTCTTGAGTGCTTCCCCTTGTGATATCTCTCTGTTCTTCCCCGTGTTCTTCGTGGAAATCCCCTCCAATCGTGAAAGATCAGCCTAGATCAGGTTTTCCCCGCATCATATGGATCAGAGCCAGTTTGCTCTTGATACTCATCTGGTATCATGAGCCTTGCTTGATCAAGAATTTGGAGTTCCTACCCCCGTTTCTAGCTTGATTTTGTTGTTTTTCGTCCTAAATTTCAAAAATCCCCACAAAAATTAGCCCCAATTTTTTGTGTGATTTTTGGGTTTGATAATATTTTGTTTGTTTTGATCCATGGATTCGATGTGTTTCAAGTGGATCTAGCTTTCCCCCATCTTTCTCACCTTTTCATCCAGGAAATTCATCTAATTTTGACCTTGAAATCATCTATTTCCGCCCTCAATTCAAAAATTTCCAGCCTAAACGAGATCTGGAATCGTTGGCCGACATCCGGGCCTCAGGCCGGAAATTCGGGCAATTGGGGCGGACATCTGGCTCCTAGAGGCCGCATAACCACCATATATTTTCGCAACCCAACCCATTTTGTTCTCCATAGCATTAGTGGTTGCTTGAGTAGTAACTCGAGTATCCTAAGGTGTTTCGGCAACTTTGGAATGGTTACTTCTCTATCAACCACCACCATACCTTCCGGATAACCTAGTCCACAATACACTTCTACCACCTCAACTTAACCCAATTTTGATCCAGCCTTTTTGAGTTGTGGGTTGTGTCTCCTAAGGTGTTTCGGCTACTTTGGGATCATGACTTCAACTGGGACAACGTGTATAGCCCCACCACCCTCTTCCGCAACCACCAGATTCCCGCCACCACCATTTGACATTTGACATTGAGATTTTGAGTTGCTTTTTTTCTTCCCTAAGGTGTTTCGACTAATTAGGAATGTTTCGACGTCAAGAACATCGCCTCTCATCATCACCACGAACTCGGCATTGACATTGTCTACTTCATCATCATTTTGACACCACCGACGGTAACCTCGACTACATCATTGTATATCCTATCTTGCCTTTGCATTGTTAACCCGTTACCCATTTTGCGTCACTTACCTATCGAGACTAGTCATTGAGTATTGCCGGCAACTTTACTTGTGCACTTTAGTCATCGATCCACATCTTCCATTGCGGGCATATATCATTGTATCATCTAATGTGTCATACATTGTTCCGCGGAAACACAATTGCTATCTTGGTTTGAGCATTTGCTAAAGTGGCAAAAAAAGAGAATAAACTTTTAAGCAAAAGAGAAGTGCAAATAAGCTTGTAAGCAAGAGCCATAGGATCATATCATAGTGCATCATAATATATCATATTGTATCATACTCGACCGTCTTAGATCATCTTGTGCTAATGCACTGGAACATCATACATACATAGCATACTTGGGACAGACAGTTGATACATTTTTCATATCATAGGTTGTGCTCAAGTGTCATATCTACCGATAGAGCAATCATGGTAGCGTCTCTCTAGAGTTCTGCAACATGAGTGTTTTCCATGGATCCAAATTTTGTGCTCATTCCTTGGTTACACGACCCCATTTATCTATCCATGTGTGTGTTTTCGTGTGACATTCATTGCTATTGGATTACTTGTTGCACTTGAGAATTTGTGAATCTCTTTCAACATTATTGACTCTTTCTAACAATTGCATCAAAATTTTGTGCCACTTGTCCTAACAGAGCCACTCGATAAGCTTTACTTGATAGGTGTGAGTGAACAAGTCTGGTACCAATTCCACTATTCTTTCATTTCACATTGAGTGAAACGGGATACATCCTCAATTTTGGGAAAAGGTAACTTGGTATTGTTTACCTCATTTTCTACTCACTTCTAGTCAAGTCTTGTGATGGATAGCCAAAGTATTCCATCTACTTCGGTCTACACCAACAATGAGAAGTTCGATGCCATGAAGAACCACTTGTACACCAATATGGAGGCTCAAATGGAGGAGCTCAAAGCCCTCATTAAGAACTGCAAGAGGTCTCCCTCATATTCAAAAAGATGCTCAAGTGCGCATGGTTCCGAGCTACCATCTCTGGCAAGCTCACATAGGCATCGACATCATCACCGACGAGAACGTGAAGGTCAAGAGCTCAATACCAACAACCGCTCTACGACTTCATCATCTACCTTGGCATCTTCGCCAAGCGACTTCAAGGCATCTTCGTATTTGGATATGCGACATCTTTGCTAACACGCACCTCAAGATTATTCTCGAGAGAATCTGATGTGGGGACAACCCGTCTATAGGTGGATCTTTCATGAAAAGGTGGGATCCCAAGGAAGAACATGAAGAACACGAGGGAAAACACGAGAGGAACAAGGGAAAAATGCTCAGATCAACAAGTTTATGTCACACATATGCTAGATCCGGAAACACAAAGAGTGATACACGATCCATGATCAACTAAGGACGATACAAGTAGCAATAGTCTTCTCCGTGAAGAGGTCTTGATTTCTTATCCATAAGGAGGTCTTGAATCCGTGTGGATCTTCTCCATGGAGGCCGTGGTCTCTTGAGGAGATGAACCACTAAAGATGAGCAATTCTCTAGTTTTTGATGAGCTATCACAATGCTAACCCTAAAAAGAGGGAGGAGAAGGTCTATAAATAGTCTAGAGTCACGAAAGGGTACATGGGCCTCGGCCCGGAAGTAAACCGCGTGCACAGGTAGAGGATGTCGGCTGGGCACCGGACGTCCGGTGGCTCGTGAGGGACTGGACGTCCGGAAGTCATCGGATTTCCGCTATTTTGTTCTGTCATGGGATTACGAGTGTGCGGAGATGGCCGGACGTCCGGTCGCGGGTCGTCCGGTGGAGGGCGGTCGTCTGGAGCTTGGGATGCGTCAGACGTCCGATGTGTGGCAAGCGTCCGGAGCCTGTAGCTCTTCGGGCAGCTTCTTCTCTTGGTCGTTGAACTTGCCGTCCTTGCCACCTTGTACAATGTGTGTAGCTACACCGTGGGCTTCATCCAAGCACCAGATTATGCATAGAGTTTCCGTCTTAGGTAGTAGCCATGTCTCGAGTGGTGAAAGTGGTATTTCAGAGAGGAGCGAGGTCACCTAACTCCGATAGCCCTTGCACGAGCTCTTGTCATTAGTCCAAGTGGCATGTTCATGAGGATGCTTGAGGAATGCTCCACATCATCTCCCCCCTTGGGAGAGATCCGACCTCGGATCAAAATCTTCATCACCATGCAAAGGAGAGAGATCCTTGACGTTGAGGGTATCGCTCACATTGTACTTGTCGTGTGGGATGTCGATCTTGTAAGCATTGTTGTTGTAGTGTGCTAACACCTTGAAGGGTTCGTCGGCTCGAGGTAGGAGTTTTGACTTGTGGTCGTTGGGGAAGCTATCCTTGTGAAGATGAAGCCATACGAGATCTCCCGGTTGGAACACCATTGGTGTCTTGTTGACGTTGAGCTTGGTAGCGAGGTGATGTACTTGGCGCTCGATTTTTGCCCTTATATCTTCGTGCATCTTCTTGAGATAACTTGCTCGTGCACTTGCGTCCATGTTGGTGCGCTCTTGTAGAGGTAGAGGAAGAATGTCCAAAGGGGACAAAGGGTTGAAGCCGTAGATGACCTAGAAGGGGGACTTGCCGGTTGTTGAGTGTCTTGCGTGGTTGTAGGCGTACTCGGCGATGGGTAAGCATTGCTCCCATTCCCTGATTTTCTTCTTGATCAACATGCGAAGAAGCGTCGATAGCGTCTGGTTCGTCACCTCCATTTTCCCGTCCGTTTGTGGACGGTATGCTGACGAGAATAGTAGCTTGATGCCGAGTTTGGCGCATAGAGTATTCCAAAAGTAGCTCAAGAACTTGACGTCGCAGTCCGAGACGATCATCTTTGGAACTCCATGTAGGCGCAAGATTTCCCTACAAAAGAGATTCGCAACATGTGAAGCATCGTCTATCTTGTTGCAAGGAATGAAATGAGCCATTTTGGAAAATCTATCCACAACAACAAACACGAAATCCTTTCCATTTTGAGTTCTCGGCAAACCAAGTACAAAGTCCATGCTAATGTCCTCCCAAGGTTGGCATGGAATAGGTAGTGGCATGTAAAGACAATGGGATTGAGCTTTGGACTTAGCTGTGCGGCATGTAGAGCACCGGTTGGTGAAGTGTGAGACGTCACGGAACATCTTGGGCTAGAAGTAATTCTTGGAGAGCGTTGCGAATATCTTGTCACGTCCAAAATGTCCCATAAGTCGTCCTCCATGAGATTCTTGTAAAAGGAGAAAACGAAGAGATGACTCGGGAATGCAAAGTTTGTTAGCTCTCATAAGATATCCATCCTTGATATAATATCATTCCCAAAAAGTGTGTGTCACACATTTGGCATAAGGATTTGCAAAGAGAGGATCATGCTCATACAAGTCTTTTATGTGCTCAAAGTCCATAACATTCAACTCATGTTGGGTAACAAGCATGCATTTGCGGGAAAGCGCATCCGCCACAACATTCTCTTTGCCTTTGATGTACTTGATGACATAGGGAAAAGACTCTATGAACTCACTCCACTTAGCATGACGCTTGTTCAACTTAGTTTGACCCTTGAGATACTTGTGTCTCATGGTCCGTGTCAAGAATGAATTCATGTGGTCGAAGATATTGTTCCCAAACAGGCAAAACTCTCACTAAGGCATAGAGCTCTTTATCATAGATGGGGTAGTTAAGTTGCGCTCCGGATAGTTTTTCACTAAAATAAGCAATCACGCGCTTTTCTTGCATTAACACGCCTCCTATGCCGATACCACTAGCGTCACAATGTATCTCAAATGGTTTGTCAAAGTTAGGTAGGGCAAGAAGTGGTGCGTGGGTAAGCAAGTTCTTTAGCTCATTGAACACGATGTCTTGCGAAGGACCCCAAACAAAGGGTGCGTCCTTCTTTCTCAAAGCATGCAAGGGCATAGAGATCATGCTAAAGTCCTTGACAAAGCGTCGGTAGAATCCGGCAAGGCCTAGGAAGCTACGCTCATGATACACGTTCGTTGGTGTTGGCCAACTTTTAATAGCTTCGATTTTAGTCTTGTCTACATGCACACCTTTGGATGACATAACAAATCCTAAGAAAAAAAGTTTATCTACACCGAATTTGCACTTTTCCATATTCGCATAAAGTTTCTCCTTGCAAAGGGTTTGCGAAACGATGCTAAGATGATTCATGTGGTCTTTGAGAGATTTGCTAAAAACGAGGATGTCATCAAAGTAGACTACTACAAACAATCCTATGTATGGCCTAAGAACAAAGTGCATCATTCTCAGAAATGTGCCAGGTGCCTCGCATAAACCCATAGGCATAACAAGCCATTCATTTAAGCCGAACTTCATTTTGAAAGCGGTTTTCCACTCATCACCCTCTTGTATGCGGATTTGGTAATAGCCACTTTTTTGGTCAATCTTGGAAAAGATTGTGGCTCCGCTAAGTTCATCAAGCATATCATCTAAGCGTGGTATTGGGTGACGGTATCTAACGGTGATATCATTAATGGGACGGCAATCTGAACGCATGCGGTAAGTACCATCTTTCTCGGGGACAAGGATTTTTGGAACAACACAAGGGCTCATGCTTTCGCGGACGTGTCCGTTGTCGATGAGTTGTTGGACTTGCCATTGGATCTCCTTGGTCTCTTCCGGGTTGACGCGGTACGGGGCCTTGTTAGGAAGAGGTGCTCTAGGGATGACGTCGATGCGGTGCTCGATTGCGCAAAGAGGAGGGAGTCCCGGAGGTAGCTGATCCGGAAAGACATCTTGGAAGTCCTGCAACACTTGAGACAACACGGAAGGTAGAGGTGGTGAAGTGTTAGTAGGTTTTGCTTCCCCTTTGCATAGAAGCACAAGGTGAAAGATGCTTGATGGGTTCTCACACACTTCTCTCATCTCTCTTTTGGTGGCGAATAACACAAGTTGTTTCTTGTCGCTCATCGTGGAGGTGCTCGAATTTGGCTTGTGGCTCTCACTCTCCTTTTGGTGGTTCACTCTCTCACCATTCTCTCCATGATGGTTGGTAGGTATTTGTTTGTCGGCGACCACTTGACTTTGTGACATTGGACGTAGCACGAACTCTTTGCCCTTCATCTTGAAACTATATTGGTTGGTCAGTCCGTTGGGGGTGACTCCATGATCGTATTCCATGGCCATCCAAGAAGAAGGTGGCACACGGACATAGGAACCACATCACACTCCAATGTGTCTTGGTAGGCGCCTATCTTGAAAGATACTTGCACGGTGTGCTCGAATCGAATAGTTCCAGCGTCGCTAAGCCCTTCGACCTTGTAGGGATGAGGGTGCTTCGTCTTGACCAATTGTAGCTTGTCGCATAGCTCTTCACTTGCCAAGTTATGACAACTTCCTCCATCGATGATAACCTTTACGGAACGTCCATTGATGACGGCCTTGGTGTGGAAGATGTGACATCATTGATCTTGAAGATGTGACATCGTTGATCTTCATCTTGATGATGCCGGCCTTGACGTTGTGCCTCGGCATCTTGCTCTTCTTGGTGTCGACGCACTCGTTCTTCTTCTTGTTGGCGTAGTCATTGCCGTTCTTGTGCTTTCTCAAGTGTAGCTTGGTTTTGACGATGTCGACATTCTTGCTCTTCAAATAGCTCTTGTGAACTCTTGTCATGAAGTGGGTTCCGGTTGTCATGGCGAGCTCGACGCGCAGCTTGGCGAAGAGTGTTTGATGTTGGTGTACTTGAGCCGGAAGTGCAGTCGTTATGAACACTTGAGCGGCTCCGTATTTGGGAGGACGTACATGAAGTGCGTCGGTTGACTATCAAAGTCCCTAGCTCGTCAAATTGAGTAGACATGTTGGTGTTGATGATATCGAATTGCTCTCGTGTGCGAGCTTCGGATTGTCGTGCGTCGGCAGAAACTTGCTCAATGCGCTCTTGCATGGCTTCATTCTCTTGATGTAGAGCTCATTGGACACCGAATAGATGTAGTTTGGTGACGTAATTGTTTGACTCTTGAGGATCGTCGAAGAGCAGGTTTGTAGATGTACTTGGTCAAGCCATCATTGCAAGCAAAATGTGTGAGTTGGAGAAAGGAAGAACAATACCAAATGGACCTTGACCGAAGTTGAATATGGATCAATGATCATGTAACGACCAAACATCGAAGGATTTGAGTCTCTGTGCTTACCGTGCTAGTCCCTGGATCAAACTCGCTAGCACACATAGTATAGATGAATACCAGAATACAAGTGCATCATTTATTACATCGTATGATCCAGAGTATATAAAATAAAACAATATGCATAGCTCATGGCTAGCTCTTATTCAATCACACAGCGGAAAGTAGCAGAAAATAACGATGATTCCCATCATAGCCCAACTGGCGATGCTGAGTGTAGACTTGGGACCCTAATGGTACCTTACTCCTCGTCGGAAAATCCTGCAACATGAGACGTTGCAGCCGTGTAGGTCAATACATTGAATGTATTGGCAAGTTACACACGAGAAGTAATAAAGTAGACCTACATGTATATGCATAGAACAACAAAGGAAGGCTTGGGGGTTTATTTTGCAGAAAGCTGATTTTGTCCTCATAACTACCTAATAGTAAAATTTTCATTTAGTTCTTTTATTACTACAATTAAATGCACAAGGTTGAGTTGGCAAAATCAACTCCAACCTACCCATTTATTAAGTTGCCCACAAATATTATTAAGCGTCACATCTGTCAAGATCATCCAACAACTGTAATGGCATAGTGGCTCAAAATATCCATCACCGGGGACATGGGTAATCATGATTAGTTTTAATACTCTGCAGAGTTTTGCACACTTTACCCACTAGACTCAACCCGAAGATTGAGACGAAGTCTTTAAGAAGTAGTCACCTCCACCCCCGGTAGCCGGTACACATATCCATATCTACATCTGCTAGCATACCTGGGCGAGGATCCTACAACCTACTCAACTAAGCTAGAGCCCATTTAGCTAGTGGTCGCGCATGTAAGCTACTAGTCATTAAGTCTGTCTAATCTTTTTGAGCCTAGGCGGCCGTCCACTTACATTCAGAGGGTATAAACCATGATGTTCTTGAAACCACCCATCAATACCACTTCTGCCCAGAGGTGAGCTAAGTCCTGAATTACTACTCAGTTTGTTAAATATTAATAATCCTCACATAAGCTCAATGTATACAGGAACCAACCCCATCTACAAGCATAGCAAAACTATACCTACCACGATTTGCAAAGAGGGAGATAGCTCAAATTATAACAATCCTATAATGCATAAATTTATAGTGTGGCATAACCTACAATGCATAGAAAATAATAGGTAAAGATTGATCAACATGTAACTTGCCTTGGTTCTGGTTCAAAAAGTCACACTCCTGACAATAGCTCGCGTCGCACTCCGGACAATCTACACGTTTCACACAATATAACAAATCAATCATCGACACTCCAATAAAGCCAAAATAAAGCCAACAGAAATAAAACATTTTCCAATTCAATAACAGTAGCAAAACAACATGTACAGAATACCTACATTGCACTACGGTCACAATGCAAAAAGAATCACTCGATTCCAACACACGGTTTAGAAGATATGACCTCTGGAAGATTTGATTCGAATTCAAACGAATTCAAACATGAATTATGCAAACATGTGAAATTTTGGTACTGTGATATTCTGTTGGTCATTGTGAGTGCACAAGAAAAAGAATTTCCTAAATTGGATCTACAGAATAAAAACTACAGCTATATGAAGTTTAGAGGAAATTCTGGAAAAGACAAAAAGGAAACAACAGAAAAATCATGGGCTGTAGCAACTCCTTTGCGTCACTGTAGCGGGGCGCCACATGTCATCATGCGATTCGCTGAAAGTAATCCTGCGCGCGTGCTCACCGGAAACAGAGGAACACAGCGGTGGTCTCGGGCGTGGGCGGTGGCGCTCCTCCGGTGCCTCCTCGGCATAGATGAGGGGATGGGCGGAAGCGGCATGGAGAGGCGGAGGTGGTGGTGAAGTCGGACGGCGGCGGCGAGGGCTGTAGTGGCGGTGATGATGGCGTGAGCTCCGGCAACGGCGATGATGGCATGAGCTCTGGCGGCGGTGGGTGTGCTCCGTCGACGCGTCTCCGGTGGCCTCCTACTCACCAAACCATGTCAGACAGCTGCACAGACGAGAGGACGTTCGAGAGGAAGAAAGCGGTACGGCTGTGGTGATCTTACGACGAAGAAATCGACCGGCGAACGGCGAAACTCTAGCGAGATCCAAATCTTCGTGCGGAGGTGCGTGGTCGAGGAAAGGGTCGGGACATGAGAGGCAAGGTCTCCTCTAGGGTTCTACACGCGCATGGCGCGTCGGGTACGTACGGGCTTGACCCGGAGCGCGAGCTCAACTCGGGCTCGGCCGCGGCTGGGCGTGCGGCGGCGTCCAGCTCAGGTTAGGGATGAACAGGGGTGGGGCGGATCCCGCTAGTTAGCGGCTGGCAGCGGCGGGTCGGGTGACGCGGTGCAGGTCGGGTGCGTTGCAGCGGCTTACCGCCTCGTGAGGGAAGCTGGGCCGCGGGGTGTGGTGTGGCTGGGCCGCTGGCAAGGTGAGGAGCTAGGCCGCCTGGCTGGCTGGCTGGCCGGCCAGCTTTTTTTTAACAACGGTAGAAATATAAATAAATAAGATAAAAAGCACAGGATAAAATCTAACTAAAATACCTAGACATACAGTAAAAATAGCTCTAAAGCTATAAACTACCGGAACACTAGTTACAACACTAACGGAATTTTGTAAAAACCATTTTGTTGCAATTGGTCACTCAAACATCAAATAAAACCACAACTAAAATACTTTTGAGAATTTGAAAAATACCAGAACATAACAAATCAACTGGAAACATTATTCTGGAAATTATGAACATTTTTAAAGATAGGGGAGAAGTCATGTTATCTCCACTCCAAAAATTGCCTTTGGTTGCATAATGATCCAAAATTTGAAAAAGGGCAATTGATGCACTAAAAATATGAGATGCATATAAATCATCTAATAACATCCTAATTTAGTAAAATTGGGATGTTACAGATCACTCAATAGTATAACCCGGAAATAGCACAATTGGTACCGTATCTTCTCGATCTCTCACACCTACACAAATAAAGCTTTTGGTGGAGCTTGGCTAGGTTGGTGGACCAAAGTATGCAATCGTTAATAAGACTCAAAGATGTTGAAAATGATTCGCAATTTGCCAAAACAACAAGAAGACCAATAGCTATAAAGGTACACGGAAACACACGCTCAAATAGATAAAATGGGGTCGAGCAAACCAAGGGTGAGCGAGAAATGCTCTTGTTGCACAACAATAGAGAGAGACGCTAGCACGATTGCACTATAGGCGGATAGGAGAATTGTGCATGACCTAGTAGGCAAAAATGCAATGACCTCTATCCCAAGTATGCTATAGGTTTGTTGTTTCTACGCGATGATCCAAGATGATCAAGCATGATACCATATGATATGATATGTTTGGATGCGATGCTATGGTTCTTGCTTAAAAGCTCTTTGCTTATCTTTTTTTTGCTTACAAGCTTGATTGGCACTTTGTATTTGAGCTCTTTTGATAGAGTACTTATGCGATGCTTTTCCAACGAAGATAGAAATTGTGTATACGCTATGGCAACCTTGTGACTCCAGAGATGATGATAAGATACCACTATGACTTCTATTATGATATGTTGTGGCTCGATGATCTCTAATGTGCACAAGTGCCCTTGTCCGGCAATACTCGAATGGATAGTCTCGAAGGGAAAGTTACGCAAAATGGTCGATGAGGGGTTATCAATGCAAAAGGAAGGTTGAGTATACAAGGTGTCGTCGATGTTACCGTCCGTGTCGAGGTTGAGAAGTGGTCTTGGCGACGTCGTTCCATTCCAAGATAGCCGAAACACACAAGGAAATTGGTAAACCAAAACTCACATGATCCAAGACAAAATAAGGTAATATCGTATTGCTGGCGGTTAAGCAATGGTGGTAGTGGTAGGGTGTATATGGAAGTGGAAAAGGGTAAGCGTTCGCGGAAGGTGGAACAAAAACTGAGGAAGTTTAGTTTCGTCAGGGTTCAGCGGACGTCCGGTGGGTGGTTGGTCGTCCGGTCGTCGGATGTCCGGTAGGTTGGCGGACGTTCGGTGCCTGGCCGATTTTGGGCTCGGGCAAAACTGCTAGGGTTCGTGGAAACGGTAGCCCAATTGGTCGGAATTGACCGAATTTGTGGTGGAATTTTGGGGAAAAGATGGGGAAAAGCTAGATCCACTCGTGGCCAAGCAATTCCACGTTTCAAATCCAACAAAACTCTGTCAAATCAACAAAACACAGAAAAATATTTGAGGCTATTTTTGTGGGGAATTTTCGAAATTGGGACAAAATCAACAAAACAAGCCTAGAAAACAAGGGTAGGGGCTCCAAATTCATGATTAACCTAGGATCTAGATACCAAATGATGCGGGGACAACCTGGCTAGGGGCCAATCTTTCACGAAAAGGAGGGATCCCGAGCAAGAACATGAAGAACACGAGGGAAAACACGAGAGGAACAAGGGAAAAACACTCAAACCAACAAGTTTAGGTCACACATATGCTAGATCCGGAAACACAAAGAGTGATACACGATCCACGATCAACTAAGGACGATACAAGTAGTGATAGTCTTCTCCGTGAGGAGGTCTTAATTTCTTCTCCGTAAGGAGGTCTTGAATCCATGTGGACCCTCTCCGTGGAGGCCGCGGTCTCTCGAGGATATGAACCACTAAGGATGAGCAATACTATAGGTTTTGATGAGCTATCACAATGCTAACCCTAAAAAGAGGGAGGATGAGGTCTATAAATAGTCTAGAGTCACAAAAGTGTACATGGGCCTCAGCCCGGAAGTAAACCGCGCGCACACATAGCGGACGTCCGGTGGCTCGTCAGGGGCCGGATGTCCGGAAGTCCTCGGATTTCCGCTCTTTTGTTCTGTCGTGGGATTATGGTCATCCGGAGATGGCCGAATGTCTGGTCGCCGGTCGTCCGGGGGAGGGTGGTCATCCGGAGCCTGGGATGCATCGGACATCCGGTGTGTGACAGTCGTCCAGAGCCTGTAGCTCTTCGGGCAGCTTCTTCTCTTGGTCTTCGAACTTGCCGTCCTTGCCACCTTCTCCAATGGGTGTAGCTACACCGTGGCCTTCATCCAAGCACCTGATCATTCATAGAGTTTCCATCTTAGGTAGTATCCATGTCTCGAATGGTGAAAGTGGTATTTCGGAGAGGAGCGAGTTCACCTTATCTTTGATAGCTCTTGCACGAGCTCTTGTCATTATTCCAAGTGGCATGTCCACGGGGATGCTTGAGGGATGCTCCACATCAGAATCTCCCTAAGCTCAAGTTCGTAACTTCCACGAGCTACTACGACCTCGACTTGGACCATGAGATTGCTTTCTATAGGAGTCTAGAACCCGAGGAGTATCACGAGTGGGAGCGCCTGATGGACAACTAGCTCAAGCTACATCGACTTCCTCTCGAAAATCAAGTGAAGTGCGCCACGGTGAACTTCCATGACTACGCGTCGACATGGTGGTTTCATGCACCTTCAGAGAGCAACGACATGAGTTTGATAGAGGCAAAGGTGTCACGTCTTTCGATGAGATGGTGGCTATCGTTTTGGAGGAAGTCGACTTTGACGATCCGACTACGAACGTGCTAGGACATCGCGCCTTACCAATCGCTAAACCAACTCTGAGAGGTTATTGACCACGCCGGAGCATGATCAACCTGACCGGCAAGGTCTGTTTCCTGCAGGCAAACGAAGAACAAGCAAGAAACTAAGATTACAATCTGGATATTGCGAATTTAAGAGGAAAGCTTTATTGATCAAGTGGGGTTCTGTGACGTCTTTTTCTGGTCGTTGAACACAAACGAAGTACGCGAAATTATAGCTATGGAGAACTTTAATCTAAACAAAACCCAAAGTCTAAACGATGCCCTAAGGACTGTATATATGGAGGAAGAGGGGGGAATTTCGTGGCCCTTGGAGGAGGGGTCCAAAACCAACCATAACTCTTGTTTCCCCAGACATACGGACTATAAAAATAGCCTATACTCAAGTATTTCGAAATTACATGGGCCTGGCTCAATAATAAGGTGACGTAGCACCCATAATAGCCTTGGACGAAATTTATGAAGTGGCATCTTGTATATTTCGTCCAAGCTTCATGCACTCATTATGGTGGCTTCAAAGTCCTGAAATCATCACTTGTAACTCCGTTCTTGTTCCCCTTGGGCATGCCATCATCTCCATGCTTGATTTTGCTCCAATGTTCATCCTTCTTGTCCAAGCTAGGCCCTTCATTTGTAAGCAAGAAAAATGTATCCAATTTAGGCATCATCATATTCTCATGAACATTACGATCACTACCAAGAAATGAAAGTGCCTGGAAATTTAATTGACGTGTGCGAGCTCTAGTAATGTGTACGGTATGTATAGCAGTCGGGGTTGTGGGTGTAACAATTTTATTGATGTCCTCATCATCCACCCCTTCTTGGAGTGAAGTCGTCCTGAACGGAAGCACATCTTCCTCACCCAAATAAGGCTTCAAATCTGCAATGTTAAAAGTGGTACTAACCCCAAAATCTACAGGCAGCTCAAGTTTATATGCATTATCATTTATTTTCTCTAACACATTAAAAGGACCGTCTGCACGTGGAATTATCTTTGACTTGTGCAAATTAGGAAATCTATCCTTATGCAAATGTAACCAAACAAGATCTCCAGGTGCAAATACAACATGTTTTATACCCTTATCTCCAGCAAGTTTATACTTAGCATTCATACGCTCAATGTTTTCCTTAGTTAACTCATGCATTTTAAAGATCCATTTAGCACGTTGTTTAGCATCAAAATTAACCTTCGCCGAAGATAGAAGAGGCAACAAATCAATAGGTGCACGAGGTAAGAAACCATACACAATTTCAAAATGGCACATCTTAGTAGTACAATGCAGCTAACGCTTATAAGCAAATTCAATATGAGGCAAGCATTCTTCCCACATTTTCTTGTTATTCTTCAAAACAGCCCTAAGCATAGTAGACAAAGTTCTATTAACTACTTCAGTTTGTCCATCAGTTTGGGGTGACCCGTAGTACTAAAAAGCAGCTTAGTCCCCAACATAGCCCATAATCATCTCCAAAAGTGGCTAAGAAATTTAGTATCACTATCTGAAACAATAGTATTTGGCACACCATGCAAGGGAATAATTTCACGAAAGAACAAATCAGCAACATTAGCAGCATCATCGCTTTTATGACATGGTATGAACTGTGCCATTTTCGAAAACCTATCCACGACAACAAATATGCTATACCTACCCTTCTTTGTTCGAGGAAAACCCAAAACAAAGTCCATAGATATATCTTCCAAAGGAACACTAGGGACAGGCAAAGGCATATATAAACCATGAGGATTGAGTCTTGACTTAGCTTTTTGACATGTAGTGCAGTGAGCAACAAAACGCTCCATATCCGGTCTCATCTTTGGCCAAAAGAAATGTGTAGCAAGTACGTCCTCCGTCTTCTTCATGCCAAAGTGTCACATTAATCCTCATCCATGCGCCTCCTGCAATAACAAAAGACGAACAGAGCTAGCCGGAATGCATAGCTTGTTAGCAGGGAACACAAATCCGTCATTAACGATGAACTTGTTCCATGTTCTCCCTTCTTTACAATTCTGCAATGCATCTTTAAATTCGGCATCATGCACATATTGATCTTTGATGGTCTCCAAACCAAATATTTTAAAGTCATGTTGTGAAAGCATAGTTGTCGGATTACGGGCTCCAGAAAACCCAAGAAGTTGGAACACAGGGGCGTGAACGAAGATCTTTCCCACTCACATCTACCTAGCGTCTCGCCCTCGCCCAGTGAAGAGATTCAAGCAAACAACAAGTGAAGCACACAAGAGTTTATCCAGGTTCAGGCCACCTTGTGGTGTAAAACCCTACTTCCTGCTTTGGTGGATTGGCCTCAGGAGGGCTAGAATACGAACTAGTACAGTGGTTCCTGAGCTCAGGAGGTGAGCTCAGGAGGGTCGGGAGGCAAGAGTTCTTGCTCCTTTGTGTGGTGGCAGAGTCAATGGATCTGCTTGACTTGACTGGACTCGGCCTATCCCCTCATAGTGAGGATCCTAGCTACTTATATAGGCATCCAGGGTCCTCTTCCCCCGAAATGTTTAGGCAGGAAGGGATCCCACAACGGCCATTTTTGAGCGGGAACACAAGGACGTTCCTACCCTAACAAAAGCAGCCTTTGCCTGCAAAAGGATCAGGCGGTGACGCGGTGGTGGGCTCGGTGGTGACATCCTCCATGTCATCCTTGCGGTCTTCGGTCTTGTTGCACCAAAGGGGAAACCTTTGTCTTGCTCCTCGAGAACCTGTGTCCGCGTTGCCACCTTTGCACCGAAACGGCAACTGCACCGCTAGAGGGCGCTGGCACCCGCTGGCGCGGTGCGTCACTGCTTACGTCACTGTCTCCTCCTAAGGCAGGCTTGGCCTTAGATTCTCCGCCCCTCTGGAGCACCTTTCCGAGGCTTCCCCTGAGGGGGTCTTGACGTTGTTCTCCTCGCGAGGCCTAACCCCCTCGCGAGGGTATTGGGCAGCTGGTCGATCAGCTAGGTCGTACCAGGCCGTGGTAGGAGTGCGTCGCGGCCCGCAGACACGCAAGTCTGGGTACCCTGGTTCCCAGGATGCTGACAATAGTATAATGACGAGACAATGCATCAGCAATAACATTTTCTTTTCCCTTCTTGTGTTTAATAACATATGGGAAAGTCTCTATGAATTTTCAACTCATTTAGCATGTCTACGGTTCAGTTTTTCTTGACTTTTAATGTGCTTCATAGATTCATGATCAGAATGTATAACAAATTCTTTGGTCCATAAATATTGTTGCCATGTTTCCAAAGTCCGAACAAGAGCATATAATTCCTTGTCATAAGTAGAATAGTTCAGACTAGGCGCACTCAATTTTTCAGAAAAGTATGCAACTGGTTTACCATCTTGTAATAACACACCTCCTAACCCAATTCCACTAGCATCACATTCAAGCTCAAATGTCTTACTAAAATCAGGAAGTTTGAGTAAAGGAGCATGTGTCAACTTATCTTTCAATACCGTGAAGGCTTCTTCCTATGTAGTACCCCAAACAAAAGGCACATCCTTCTTTGTAAGCTCATTGAGAGGTGCAGCAATGGTGCTGAAATCTCTCACAAAACGCCTATAGAATCTAGCAAGGCCAAGGAAACTTCTGACGTGTGTGACTGTTTTGGGCTGCATCCAACTCTCAATAGCTTCAATCTTGGCTTTATCAACATCAATTCCCTGTGGAGTAATAACATAGCCAAGAAAAGATACTCGGTCGATGCAAAAGGTGCACTTCCCAAGGCTACCAAACAAACATGCATCACGTAGAGCTATAAAACAACACGTAAATGTTCCAAATGTTCCTCCAAAGATCTACTATAAATCAATATATCATCAAAGTAAACTACCACAAATAGTCCAATGAAAGCACGTAAAACTTCATTCATTAATCTCATGAAAGTACTAGGTGCATTAGTTAACCCAAAAGGCATGACTAACCACTCATATAATCCAAACTTAGTTTTAAATGTTGTTTTCTATTCACCTCCCAATTTCATACGAATTTGATGGTATCCACTACGCAAATCAACTTTGGAGAATATTGTAGAGCCACTCAATTCATCTAGCCTAGGAATAGGATGACGAAAATGAATAGTAATATTATTAATGCCCCTACAATCAACATACATACGCGATCTACCATCCTTCTTTGGCACTAGAATAATAGGAACAATACAAGGACTAATGGATTTTCGTATATAACCTTTGTCGAGTAGCTCCTGTACTTAACGCATAATCTCCTACGTCTCCTCTAGATTGGTACGGTATGGTGCGTGGTTGGGTAGCGATGCACCGAGAATTAAGTCAATCTGATGCTCAATCCCTCGAATAGGTGGTAATCCCGATGGCACGTCTTGTGGAAAGATGTTCGCGAACTCCTGCAACATGTTAGTGACAGCAGGAGGCAAAGAGGAAGGCACATCCTCGAATGAAAATAATGCCTCTTTGCACACAAAAGCATAGCAAACAGATTTGCTGAAATCTAGATCATCAATATCAGATTTGGTGGCAAGTAAACATCCACTTTTTATTTTAATTTTAGATGCAACATGAGATGATGGTGTGTTATTAGGCTTCATTTGTTGCTCAAATTCTTTCGCCACAATATGATTTTCACTCTTATTTTTCTCCTGTTTTGCTTTATTACCTCTATTAATATCATCTTTCAAAATGGAATAAGGAGACATAGGGAGCAAAGTAATATGTATATCCTTATGAACAAGAGTGTACCAATTGTTTCTACCATGGTGTACAATTTTTTTATCAAATTGCAAAGGTCTACTAAGTAATAAGGAACATGCTTGCATGGGTACCACATCACAATCAACATAATCAGCATATGTAGAGATACTTAAATCCACACGAACAATACGTGTTACCTTAACCTTGCCGCTTTTGTTGAACCATTGGATGTAGTAAGGAAGTGGATGTCGTCTTGTGGTGAGAGATAGCTTCTCCACCATCTCCATGCTAGCCAAGTTGTTGCAGCTCCCTCCATCTATGATGACGCAAACAGAATGTTCCTTCACAACTCCCTTTGTATGGAACAAATTATGCCTCTGATTTTGCTCCGCTTGTGTGACCTGCACACTCAAAACACATTGAGAAACTAAACATTCATACATGTCAGCGTCTTTAGGAGCCATGTATTGTGTCTCATTTTCAAAATCATCTCCACCGTGTTCTTCAAATGTAATAAAGCCAAAGTCTCCTCATCATAGTCACTAGCGGACTCATAACCACCATCCTTAGTAGCAATCATCACATGCTGAGATTTGCATTCCCTCGCATAGTGACCACGACCAGTGCAACAATGACATATAACATCATGTGTTGGCCCTGTGGATGCCATGGATGACGAAGAGCTCTGCGCGGGACCGGAAGGTGTACTCTGGCTGATGGTGGTGGTGCATGTTTGCCTTTATCACGGTTAGAAGTGACGGATAAAGTAGGCGGTGGTGCAGCCGAACGAGTGGAAGTATATGATGCATGGGGTATCCATGATGCAGGTCGACCTGCAGAAAAATTAGTTCGTGCCAAGGCCTGTCGATCCTACACTTCACGTTCAACTTTGCAAGCAAGATGGAATAAAGAGTGATATTATTATAGTGCTTACACTCTAGAATGGTCTGAATCTCTCTATTTAAACCACCCATAAAACGTGCAAACATGGCCTCATTATCCTCAACAATACCACATCTAATCAAGCCAGTTTATAATTCCTGATAATATTCCTCTACATAATATTTTCCTTATCTTAACCGCTGCAATTTCTGAAGTAATTCACGTTGATAATATGGTGGAACCCAATGAGTACGCATTGCAGTTTTTAAAGCAGCCCAAGTAGTTGGAATATTATTCGGTTATAATGTATGATATTAAGACCACCACACACAAGCAAAACTAGTGAAAGCACAAAGAGCAGCAGCAACACGTCTCTCCTCGGGATATTCCAAACATGTAAAACATTGTTCGGTTTCTAACTCGCAAGTAAGATATATATCTACCCTCAGATGGTGGAATATTCAATTTTAGTTTAGGGAGATGGTCATGATCACGTACTTGAGGGTGTGGTGTAGCCATACCATTGCGATTATTTGCATGTGGACGACCTGGTGGTGGTGGCTGCACGTAGGTCAGATTTTGATCAACCCCATCCTCGTAATCTCCCGCATAATCGTCCTCCTCCTCAGCAGTAGCAGGAGCCACAGAAGTATCAACAGCAGCACCAGCAATTTGGCCAGGCTCAAGAGGGACACGAATCGCTCGGCGGAGGGCTGTTTGGCAATGTGGAGGGAGTTTTTGTTGTTGTTGTTGTTGTTGTTGTTGTTGTTGTTGTTGTTGTTGTTGTTGTTGTTGTAGTTCTAGAGGTACAGCAGGTGGTAGTTGTGGAAAACGTGGAAGCACTTCAGCGAATTTGGCATCGAGCTTTGTTTCGAACATCTTCTCAAGGCCAGCTATCTTATCCATGGTCTCTTCGAAATTGTTCAGCACATCTTGCTCCTGTTCAGTCATCATTTGCTGAAATTTATCATGTAATTCCTTGTTTGTCATGTTCTCCCAGTTAGTCTCGTCAGCTTGTGATCCTGCTTTGGTTAGAAACAATAGAAACACACAGAATATGCTCCTGTAGACTACTAGAAAGTGTTGGTGGTGGGGTGTCACAAATCTGTGAAGCAAATCTCAAATTCTTACCAGTTCTTACGAAGCAGCATGTTGTGATCGGCGACCGTTGTAGTCAAAACACCTCAAAGCTTGGATAGAGCGATTACCAGGGAGAGTCAAACACACGACGTAGATGTATGTGGAGATGGGAAGGCTTATAATATGGTAGCAAAAAGGGCCAGCAATAATCAATTTAGAGATGCAAAGTTGAAAAAATGCTCAACGACGGTACTATGCTGGTCCTAGGCTAGACCGTACTAGAGACACGAGCCTAGAACGCTCACAAAATCACGGTGCTGCACGTAATCAAGGGAAAAGCACACTCTGACTTGTTTTCCAGCCTCTTTTTTTGCGCTCTTCTTTTTTTTTGGCCGAAAATCACTATAATGGTGAGTGTCTCAAAACTCTTCACAAGTCAAACTAAGAAGATAGGCACGAAATTTTTTGAATAATTTTTTCAGAAATCAGGGCAGCGACGACAAAAAAGTGCGGTAAAAAACAGTATGATGGCACGTGTCTCAAAAGACTCAGAAAAGCCTAAAAATAGGATAGGGAAAAATATTTTCACCTGTCGAAATATATTATTATTTTTTCCTCCGAGACCTACTCAGGCAAGGAAACACGAAACCTAAACCAGATGGATCTCGAAAACAAATCTAAAACGAAAAGAACTCTGATTGGTGGTGGATATATGGTGGTAGAATATGGCATTGGTGGTGGTATATGGCAGGGGTGGTGGTATATGGATACAAATAGGTGGTGGTATATGGATACGGATCGGTGGTGGTATGTGGCAGGGGCGATGAAGATGTTGCGGCGGCGGCGTGAGAACTTATTACCATAACTCAAAACTCTAAAAGACTAGACGCTAAGACCAGTAACTTGACACGACGATGCAACCGCAAATTCAACAAAGCAAAGTACTAAAAAGACTATGCAAAGGCTCAAACTGGTTTGGATATGATGAACTAACCCTTTTTTTGGCTTTTTCATGGACTGTAGGTACAAAGAACAAACTCGATCTAATCTACGAAAACTGTAAAATCTCACTAAGCAACCTGGAAATCTGATACCACTTGACAGAGGCAAAGGTGTCCTGTCTTTCGATGAGATGGTGGCTATCGTTTTGGAGGAAGTCGACTTTGACAATCCGACTACGAACGTGCGAGGACGTCGCGCCTTAGCAATCGCTAATCCAGCTCCGAGAGGTTATTGACCACGCCAAAGCACGATCAACCTGACCATCAAGGTCTGTTTCCTGCAGGCATACGAAGAACAAGCAAGAAACTGAGATTGCAATCTGGATATTGCGAATTTAAGAGCAAAGCTTTATTGATCAAGTGGGGTTCTGTGACGTCTTTGTCTGGTCGTTTAACACAAAGGAAGTAAGCGAAGTTGCAGCTATGGTGAACTTTAATCTAAAGAAACCCCAAAGTCTAAAAAACGCCCTAAGGGCTGTATATATGGAGGAAGAGGGGGGGGGCATTTCTTGGCCCTTGGAGGAGGGGTCCGAAACCAACCTAACTATTGTTTCCCCACACATATGGACTCTAAAAACAGCCTATACTCAATGATTTCGAAATTACATGGGCCTGGCCCAATAATAAGGTGACGCAGCACCCATAATAGCCTCTGGACGAAATTTATGAAGTGGCATCTTGTATATTTCGTCCAAGGCTACATGCACCCATTATGGTGGCTTCAAAGTGCTGAAGTCATCACTTGTAACTCCGTTCTTTGTTCACCTTGTGCATGCCATCATCTCCATGCTTGATCTTGCTCCAATGTTCATCCTTCTTGTCCAAGCTAGGCCCTTCATTTGTAAGCAAGATAAATGTATCTAGTTTTGGCAGCATCATATTCTCATGAACATTACAATCATTACCAAGAAACGAAAGTACCTGGTAATTTAATTGGCGTGCGCGAGCTCTAGTAATTGGTCCAGTATGTATAGCAGCAGGGGTTGTGGGTGTAACAATAGTATTGATGTCCTCATCAGAGTTGGCCAAGACGAGAGCTATGCGGCAAGAGTTTGTGCCTCCCACCTACACGTAACATCTCCTTCGCCAATTTGAGAACACCATACAAGGATCCAAGTACCTCAATGAGTACTTCAAGGAGATGTAGAATGCCTTGCGACAAGCCGGCGTGGACGGCCCCATTTGGATGAAGTTCCACTTCATGATGGGATTGCACAATGACATCTCCAAGACTATCTTTCTAGGGAACTACAAGTCCCTCAACGACCTATACATTGGTGATCTCAAGGCGGAACAAGAACTTGTGAAGGCCAAGGCTTCCCCACCACAAGCACACTTCTCAAAGACCATGCTCCAAGACAGCGAGCATGAGGCTAGTACCACCACGATGTCCAAGCCAAACGATCTCCAAGATGACACTCCCAAGTTCGACTACATCGCCATCCCTCTTTGTGGCATTGAAGATGCCGAGTCTACTTCGACTCTTTTTCAAGACGGTGCAGCAACGTCTACGACTATGGAGCCATCCAAGGACCAAACTTTGGAGGCGAACGGCATGGTGACGAGCCAAGATGATGCTTCCATCTTTGGAGGTGAGAGTGATGATGTACCATCTTTGGCCTTCATCCACATCAACGGTGACGAAATGATTGAGGATAGGATTTTCCCTTCGGTCATGGAGGAGAGTGATGATGTGCCATCTTCAGCCTTGATCCATGGCGACGATGACGATATAGTTGAGCATGGGATTTTCCCTTGGACCATGGCGACGTATGATGACTTGAGTGACTTGTGCCACCGTATTGAGAGTGTGAGTGAGTTCACCACTAGCCCGATATATGATGAGTTCACTACAGGAATCAGGCACTTTGCCGTCGGGAAAGGCATGCCTGGCGGAAGGGGAAGTCCTTTGCCGTTAGCCAGCAGACGGTAGCACATTCAGCAGCCCAAACTCCAGCGAAGGGCTTCTTTGCCGTCAGCCATACAGGGAAAGCAGATGGCAAAGAGCATGGATGGCAGAGGGGCTAGGTTAGATCCGTTAGGGGTTAACGGCGTGCTTTGCTGTCTACTGACAGACGACAAAGATGCAAAGGTCTTTGCCGTCTACCAGGAGAAGGCAAAGTGGTCATCACAGGTGGCCCCACATAGCTGCCACGTGGCTTGCTATGCGGTTCGCTGGTAGACGACAAAGATGCAAAGGTCTTTACCATCTGCTAGCACACGAGAAAGTGACCAAATAGGCTAGCCACAGTGCCCCCAGGTTGCACATGTAGCTATTGATAGAGGCAAGGGGTCCGATCTTTCGATGAGATGATAAATATCGATTTGGTGGAGACGACTTTGGCGATCCGACTACAAACGTGCATGACATTGCGCCTTAGCAATCGCTACACTAATCTCCAGGGGTTACTGATGATGCCAGAAGCACGATCAGCCTGACGATGAAGGTCTATTCCTGCATGCAATCAAAGAACAAGCAAGAATATGATAAAGCAATCTGAATGTTGCAAATATAGATGAAGTATTGATAAAGGTGGGGATCCGTAAGCGCTCTTGGTATGGTCGTTGGACACAAACGAAGTACACGAAGTTGCAATGCCTAACTTTGGACTAAACAAATCCCAAGAGAAAGCTACTAGATGGATATACTTATATAGGAGCAATGGGTGGCGGCCAAGGAGGTGGGAGGACGCCCCAAGGCAGCCTAAAATTAACCCTAGGTCGTACAAGGCTCATGGTCCCATGTGGAGGTGATGCAACACCTTTGGACTTGCAGTCTGACTCGGATTCTGCTGCAATGTAAGATTGTTCCGTCGACAACTCAATGCTCCAGACGAATTTGAAGGTGAATCCAATTTTGTTGGAAAGTGTACGAAATCTAGTTTCCAACAAAAAAGAATCCCCCAATTCGGAGTCAGTGTGAAATAGATATTGGCGTTTTGAGTCAGGTTTGTTTGTGCTTTCCGAATATGAGTTCAGAACGTGACAGACTTGGATTCTATCTTCTCTTGGCCAAAAAGTGAGGTGAGAGAACTTTTTGAACAACACATAAACTTCTCTTTTTCCCTTATCTTCATATGTGGATTGTCCAAGTGTCCCATACACCTGCAATTACACACGGCACAAAAGTGTGTGAAGTATATTTGTCCTGGATAACATAAATAAATTATTTCATACTTTGCATTAGAAATCACCTCACAAATATGCATGTATGCAATATTTTTGGTCGTATCCAAGGTAGTCATGTCCTCATCATCCTCGCCTTCTTGAAAACAAAGCTGTCATCGGCGTTGCTTAATCTGAAATGTGGCTAACAAAAGAGACAAGGTGTACATGTTGTATATGTATATGTCATCCATTTTTAGTTCTCCTGATTTTTGCACATATGACAAATGTATACTCAAGTAACTTTCATAGTTCATGAAATATAAAGCCAAAATATTATCGCAAGAAGTAGAAGGCATGGAAATATTGCAACTCGGGTTGCACATATAAGTGAAGTTCTTATTCATATCAAAAGATTCACAATGGTCATCATTAAACCATCCCAAGATTGGTGAATAACCT
Organism: Secale cereale; assembly: GCA_902687465.1. Classification (NCBI taxonomy): domain Eukaryota; kingdom Viridiplantae; phylum Streptophyta; class Magnoliopsida; order Poales; family Poaceae; genus Secale; species Secale cereale. The sequence goes on along the minus strand of LR738712.1, from coordinate 394,260,713 downwards.
TACTTGCATCAAATTTACATGCTACAACATGCTTAAATAAGCAAACATGCAATAAGTGTTTTGACACAGAATCATTACAAAGATTAGATGTCATATCAAAATGATTAAACATTGGTTCTTTTGCATCAATAGTTAATTCAATGGGTGCACTCAAAATTGTTGGTATTTCAGCTGTTTGATCACATGACATATTCATGACAGTAACACTATTCTCTAACATAGGTGGTGTGCTCAAATCAATAGGTAACTCAACATATGATGTATTCAAGTTAACTAGTCATGCATCAATCTCGTGTGAAGTTATATCATCAATACCTTTACTGTTACCTTGTCGCACAGACGTAGCTGTTGTAGGTATGAAAAATGACAATTTACCATACACTTGAGATGATGTCGCGCTCACAATCTGAGGTGTGGCTGCTCTAGTAGGTGCAATGGTGGAGGAACCAACCGGTGGTGGTGAGCATGAACTGGAATATTCGTAGTCCCCAATGCATCCTCGTGTATCTGTCCCTCAAAGGTACAAGCACGAACATAGATACCAGTAATGCAACGAGGAATATACCGAAATCTTGCGCGAATATCATGGTTCAAACCACAAAACAATCTACTCATTGTATCTTTCTCAGATTCTTCTATGTCACAATTATGAATATAAGATTTGAACTTTTGGTAGTAAACATGAACTGTGTTACTGGCTTGTTTTAATTGTTTCAATTTGCGAAGCAATTCACGACGATAGTAAGGAGGAAAAAATTGTTTTCTTATTACAACTTTGAATTCTTTCCAAGTTGTGGATTGGTTATGAAGGTTTTTCTTGCAATGCATAGTCCACCAAACAGAAGAAAAACTAGTAAATGCTCTAGTGGCAGGTCGTACTCTCTCAAGTTCAGAAAAATCATGGTGACTAAAACCTTTTTCTACTTCAAGCTCTCAAGCTAGATAAATAGCAGGATTAAATCTACCCTCAAATGACAGTAAAGAGATAACCTGACCATGTGCTTGTGTGTGTTGTCCCACCTCTCGTGATGGTGAAGATATATCCGTCATCCAAGAACCTCTATCACCGTAACCTGCCATGATTAGTAGAAACAAGAAACAAAATTTGAGAATAATGTTCCTATGAACTACTAGAATGTGGGGACCCCGACTCATAAGTCGTGATCACCGAATGCACGTGTACAGTCATCCCAGAGATCAATGCTCACTGAACACACATAAGCTGAATAACAAGAGTCTTACATCCTTACATACCGTGTTACACAAGTAGGACCATAATGGTCAAGTCTTGAGTATATCATCGCAGCGGAAAATCTTCAAAGACAACTGGGACCCATGCCATCTGCCTTAACCCTACAGGCATTCTGACTGGGAAGCGTCCTAGCTCGCATGCTCGTCACCAAGAAATCTTCATCATAACCTGTTCTCTCCTGCCTGGCCAATAAAATAAGCAGTGGCAAGCCAATGAGTACATTGAATGTACTCGCAAGCAACCCAAGTGTGATAACAGAATAATTATGCAAGGCTCTACTGCTAGGTTGGCAGTTTTGCGGAAAGCTAGTTTTTCATATGCAATTATGATCAACATATAACAAGGGCATGCATGTGTCTGTAACAAGTATCAGGAGGTCACAGACATCAATATCGAGAAGGAGTTGTAATCAACACATGCACAAGCTCATTGTGACTCTCTCACAATCACATCAACAATATCTCTGAATCGTGTTGTTTCCCAGAAACTTATGGACATAGTCTAAGTAGCACCACCCAACTGTCCTTGACCGCGGACACGGGTATTCGAATAGTTTGACACTCTGCAGAGGTTGCACACTTTACCCACAAGATCCGGGGAACTTCCGTGTCATCCACGACCCGCGGTACCTCAAGTACCCGGGGTAAGCACCCGATCACTACCTTTCCCTAGACGACACTAACATAGAGTCCACTCGATTGGTAGCAGCCCCGTGCCAAACATTTCACATCTCAAGGTTTGTGGAGACTCGCTCCGTATTCATCACATATCACAAGCACGGGGTACCAACGGTGTGTCCGGTGCCCTGTAAAGACAGTCATGGCCGCCTATCCAAGCGCGACCCCGTCCCGAGAGTGACCTTATGTCTCCCCCGTCACTAGTAATGCGGGCACCATGCTAGTATCGACCTAGGTAATCAATAATGCCCTTTCCCATGTAAGGGTAGAGTGGTTGCGCATGTTTGGTTGGGACGGTAGTCACACATAAATCTAATCCATCTCTGTAAACAACACTTCCGTCAAGCCTCGGCACACTACTTCTTCACCAAGTAGTGCCCTAGCTCTTCATCAACTCCCAGGGGCATTAGAGGCACCCACTGGGTCATTTGCAAGTATGTCAGACCACACTTGTTTCACTCAATGCATAACCCCGACCCATTTTGCGTAGCCAACTACTATAGCATACAACTATCTACTCCCACCCACATAACCCTCATAGGAAGGTAGGGTCATGTTTGATGCAAGTTTCAACAGTAAAGTAACAGGGGTAGCAACCAAAGTGGTTTCCACCTCAACATGGTTCTGATGCATTGAATAATAAGGTGCTATGAGACATGCATAAAAAGGTTTCTTGAACATGGTCAAAGGGCTGCTTGCCTTATTCTTCAGAGTCTTCAAATCTTCTGGTCCATCTCCGAATACTCCGCTTATTACATTAACTAACGATGGAAACAATCATAATAAGCAACACAATCAAAGCAAAAAATAAAAGTGCTCTAAAATAGGAGTTGGACTTTTCTGGGATACCTCTGGTCATATGAAAAATAACCAAGGTGGTTTCATAGGTATAGGATCAATGGGTGATTAGGAACATTCCAATATGATGGAACCAAAGGGTTTATGGATTTGGAAGAAGTATACAGAATTATTTCCTTGAATGATGAGCAAAGGTACCCATCATCAAGTCATGATTTTAGAAGCATTTAGGAGTTGGTTTCACTGGATTTGGAATCCAGATGAATTTCCTAGGATTTTGCAAAGCTGATAAATATGAAGAAATGGCTCAATATTTGGTGGGGTACAGAAACTATTATTAAAAATGTTCCAAAACTAAGTTTGGACATGACAAGCATCTAGGAACTTGAATCACTGCATTTGGATCAAAAATGAGCTCTCTGTGATTTTCTAAAGTTCATCACAGAAAATGAAATATGGGTATATGATAAATATTTGTGTGGGGAAAGTTTCTGGAATAATGTGCATGTAGCACCAACAGATAGAGCATGATTTATGGAGTCATAGGAAATTTGAATCATGCCATTTGGAGTTCAAATGAATTATCTAGGCATTTTTGGAATTGACAGAATAAAGAAAAAGAAAAAGGGAAGGGGTTTTATACCTATACTGCGTTTTGGGCGCAGTATAGCGCCGCAGCGTTCTGGGCCGGCCCAACTGCACAGCAGCGCGTAGGGAACCTGGCCACGTCAAAGGCGGCTTCCTGGAAATGCGCTTCCGCGCGGGGGAAGCGGGGTGCGCTGTTGCCGCCTCCACTTAAACGGTGGGCCTGGCTTCCAAGTCACTGACGCGCGGGCCCCCGGCAGTAGGCCGTCCTCTTCCTCCCGCGCGAATAGAGGCAAGGCAGAGGAGGTGCGGCCGAGTGCTCGCCGGCGAGGCCTCGTCGACTCAGGCCGTTTCCGGCGACGCTCCGGCCACCGGAATGACCAGCGCAAAGAGGCGCATCCGGTCGTGGGTGACACGCCCGCCGGGGAGGACCAGATCGGGCAAGGGGGCAACCGTGGCGGAGGAGGGCTCCGGCCACTTTGGGCTTCGAGCGCACGGCCACCTCGGGGAGGAAAGACGGAGGTGGGGAGCTCCCTGGAGGTCGTGTGACGGCACCAGGGTGGCCAAGGGGGAGAGAGGGGCTCGGGGTCGCCTGGATTTGAGCGGCGGCCGGCGGCTCTGCTCCGGCCAGGGAGGCGGCTGCAGGGCACGGGAAGAGCGAGGGATGGGTCCTGAGGGTGTTTGGGAAGGAGAGGGAGCAAATGGGACGAAGAGGAGGGTCTGGAGCAGTCTTAAATAGGCGTCCCGCAGTTCACCGTGGACGTGTCTGCGGTGTGCGTGAACGTGGTCCAAGTCGAGAGGAAGGGAGAGAAGGGGCGGGGAGCGCCAGAGGGGCCGCGCGTGTGAGCTTGCTCACTGGAGCGCTCGGGCGGCCACGGCGCGCGTGCGAGCAGGGGTGAGGGAGGAGGAGAGAGGAGGGGGCCGACCGCCTGGCAGGTTGCGGACGTCGAGGCCACCTCGAGGGACACGAGGGGGAGGCCCGATGCTATCGGAAGCAGCCGATTGGGGGCGGCTACAGTGCGGGAGCGCACTGTAGCGCGCTCTAGAGCATGCGTTTGGCTGGCATGGCCACGTCCTCGTCGCTCTGGTCGTGTCCAACCCGCCCAAAGTTGTCTAGAAGGTCAGGGGGGAGTAAAGAAATGCTTTGTGGTCTTGGATACCCTGGGGAGCCACTGGGTTGAGCAGGGAGGTGATGGAGAAGGTAAAAACTGCTGTCCAGCAGTAGGAATTGGAGTTCTACCCCCTCAATCATGGAGCTGGGGTGCTGGGGAAGTTACTGGGGGTAGCCAGTAACTGAATGAACATGTGGTAAGAAGTTGAGGCCATGGAGAAAAGTAAAAGTGACCAAGATGAGGGTTTTAGTAAAAAGCCAAAAGGTGTTTGATCAGTGTTTGGTCAAGCAAATGACCTCCACTTGACATGGCACTTAACAGGATCAAATGTCACATATAATTAGGCCCCTAGACCAAATTTGAGCTCATTTGGGCAAAGTGGCCAATGTAACTTTGGTGAACCCTAGAAATCAACAGAAATGGTTTCACCATGTTTGAGTCAAGGAAATCATCTCCCCTTGATGCACCACTTGGTGTAGCATCATTATTTGGGGTATTGATCATGCCCACAAAGTTTGAGGCTCCAGATAAAAAGTTGACAATGTAAAGTTGTTCAAATTTGAATTTGAACAGAAGTGGTTTTGGGGTGATCTGATCAAGTTTCTCTATTCCAAATCTTGTGCCATTTGGTCTAGATGCCTTATTAGGCCATTCTAGCATGTGCACCAAATTTGAGAGCATTTGGACAAGTTTGGCAATGTAGAGTTGCTCAAACTTCAAATATGAACAGAATGGTTATGAAGGGGGTTGAGGATGTTTCCTTGATCTTCAAGGCATGAGGCTTTGCAAGATCATCTAATATGTCATATATGACATGATAGAATTTCCCTGGAATTTTTGGAGAATATTTCCTTTGTAAATATTTCAAAAGCTTGAAATATCCAGAAAGGGTTTTGGAAGGATTTGTCCAATATTTTGAACATGACCATGTGTTGAAACTCTTATATATGGACAATATATGTCCTATGAGTCTCCCTGAATTTTGGCAAAATTTTTTGAAATGATAAAATAATTTGTCCCTATTAAAGACCATTTCTGGACTTAAGAAAAAGCTTTTAAATAAAATATAAAAATAACTTTTAAAATTATACTTTTGTGGTTTCTGGGAGTCCTATATCTAATAGGATTCAAATAAACTTTTTGAAAGATTTTTCACACCCTAAATAAGGTACTTGCAGTGCAAACCTCAATTCAGGGGTTTTTGGAAAACTATTTTTAGAAAATTCCATTTGGCCAAAATATTTTTATAAGAAAATTCTATACTGGTCTATACACATGGCATGATCATTGGGAAAAGGTTTTTGGTCAAGGAGATGAAGTATAAGAGTTGGAGGATTTATTTGATTTTTAGAGCACTAGCAAACAGCAGACAAGAGTCAAATCAATCAAAGTAAAAAACACTCAAAAGTTTTTGCAAATCCACATTTTTAACATGAAAATTAGCTTAAGCAATGTGACATGAAAATCAGGGTGTGACAGACCTACCCCCCTTACAAGAATCTCGTCCCCGTGATTCCCAGACTAGGCATGGAAAGAAAGGCGGAGTCTTGGATACGGGGTAGTCTTCACTTCTTCTAGTTGGTTCTGCTTCCGAGTGGTGCTCCTTGGAATCTTGAAGTGCTTGATGGTATGGCTTCTTGCTTGAGGCCTTCCTTGATGGAGGTTGCTGAGGGGTCTCTTGCATAGGTTAGGTTGGGTTAGCTGTCAAAGGCTCGGTGATCGATGTCCTTGCGGGCATCGGGCTAGCTAGGAGGTAAGAAGTACTTCCAGAGTGGGGGCTCGTGGAAGATTTGGTGCACGGAGGGTATCTCAGGTGGTAGATCTAGTTGGGAAGCCGTCTACTACATGACTTGCAGTGATCTCAAAGGGTCCAATGAACCTTGGTGCGAGCTTCCCCTTGACGTGGAAACGCTTGTTTCCCTTCAAAGGAGTTACCCGCAGGTACACGTGGTCCCCGATATGGAAACTCATGTTCCGACGGTGAGTGTCAGCATAGCACTTCTGCCTTGACTTGGCTGCCTCCAAACGTTCTCTGACTAGTTGGACTGGTTCTGCTGCTGCGTGGAGAGTATCCGGTCCAAAGACTAGTCTTACTCCAGTCTCTGACCAGTTGAGGGGTGTGTGGCATCTGCGTCCGTACAACACCTCAAATGGTGCCATCTGAAGGCTCGACTGGTAACTTTTGTTATAGGAGAACTCGGCAAAAGGGATTCAATCCTCCCACTTGGCCCCATATGCCAAGACACAGGCTCGGAGTCATGACTTCGAGAATCTGATTGACTCGCTCAGTCTGACGTCCGGTCTGTGGGTGGAAAGCCGTGCTGAAAGACAACTTGGTTCCCAAGGCTTCTTGGAACTTTTTCCAGAACCTTGGGGTGAACTGGGTTCCTCGATCTGACACAATCTCCTTGGGAACGCCGTGAAGACTTATGATTCGGTCGATGTAGAGAGCTGCCAGCCGGTTGCCATCATAAGTGGTCTTGACAGGAATGAAATGGGCCACCTTGGTCAAATGATCGTCTATGACCCAGATAGAGTCATGTCCTCTATTTGACCTTGGTAATCCAGTGACAAAGTTCATTCCGACTTCATACCACTTCCACTCAGGAACCTTGAGTGGTTGAAGCAATCCAGCGGGTCACTAATATTCAGCTTGACCCTTTGGCACACATCACACTTTGCAACATAGGTTGCAAATCTCTCTTTTCGTCTCGTGCCACCAGAATCGTGCCTTCAAGTCTTGATACATCTTGGTGTGAGCGTTCCTTGGAGAGGGGTGGTTTGCAGATACACCCGGTCTTCAACGCGGAAGTTTACTTCTTGATGACGGTGGTCGGTGTAGATCTTCCTTCTTGACAGGGCGGTCTTCAAGTGTCTTCTATCCAGCTGTCTGTCGCTTCTTCGTCTTCGGGCAGACAAGTAGGCCATCAAATAATGATGTTACCTAACTTGTCCAATCACTCCATGAGGTCTATGGGGTACGCCAGGTAGGCTGGGGTATTGGTGGTGGTCTCGGTTGAGTATTTGCAGAGGCCTTCCTGACTCCGAGTCAAGGCCCGTGGTCAGAATCTGACCAGGTGGTGGCTCGGTGGGGCTTAAGGGTTTCAAGGATTCTAGTGAGTGACTGAACTTATATCATCTTATCCTTAAGCACAGTTTCTGAGATGCCAATAGCTCTATCTAGTACTCCAAACGGGAAAAGCGGCCTCCCGCATAGACCAACTTTAATCACCACTCATGCCATGCATATCCTCATGACTCTCAAGAGACGGTCTAACAAAATTATACTGTCTATGATCCCCAAATCTATATGTATGCCTACCTCTAAAATCCAAAGGTAGATCATACATGCTGCTGAGCTTAAATTAAACCTCACAATCCAAGCGCTCAACCTAGTCTTGCAAGGCTCAAGATAATGCATCTCTAATCTAAGGAAACACGTCATATGCCACTCCAAGATTTTGTTTCCTTCCTATAGGTCAACTCCAATAGCCCGGTAATTACCATCAATCATCACATAATCCAACAATCCTACAAATCCGGTGTCTACGGTGCTCCACAAGATCTCAAGTCTCTATAATACCCAAATACTTGGAAAGACTATGCATCACGATAGTATGTCCACCAAATTCCCATCATCTGGGTCAAGTAAACTCCAAGATCACGACTAAATAGATCCCTAAATCAACTCCGACAAATAATCCAATCTCCTAGGTTATCGTCCACCGAGAAGCATGATATCATAATCAGGATCATAGGCCTAAATCCAATCTTACTCCGAACCGTGCAGACATATCCAGCATCTATACCAACCAGGATCACCTACATAAATCCAAATGTCATGCCCAACGGGCACTTCTACATACTTCCCCAAAGTCATGATCTCACCAATATGAAAACCTCACAATCCATCAAGGTCTCAGATAATTCCTCGAAGTCACTGATATAAACCACCAAGTCATCCGTCCAATATCCTCGAACTGGTCTATCTATGGCATCGTCAGACCTCGTGCTATATCAGGATGAAAATGTGCTCACTCATCGTGTCCACTAGCTCCTTTACGAACCCAGTGTTGTGCAAGGTTACAAAGGCTTAACAGGTTCTCTCGCTCTACCATGGGTTAGGCACATGGTTAAGGATTCGTGCTGGAGTGTCTCGGGAAGTCTCAAAGGGTCTAGGAATGGGGTTACTGGTCTGGAGGGTTAAACATAACTCTACGGGGTTGCACATGATCGTGGAGGTTGTAGCAGAAGTCTTCAGTGCCAGTTGGCTGCAGAGGTAGAATCCTTGGTGCATCTTGTCTTGCGGGTCTTCAATTGGGGAGAGAGAGAATAGAGGGAAGAAGTAGCGTAGAGGAGGGAAATGCCTAAAGGGGGTTCTATAGTGCAGGTGCAACAAACAGGTGCAAAAAGGTCGAAACAAAAGAAACAAGGCAAGGAAGGTGATATAGCCATGCACTTGTTGCCTGGGGCAAAAGTGTGACTTATATCAAAACACAAACGAATAAAAGCAAACAACACACAATCATGGTTCTATTCGAACCATCATATGGACTCGACTGCGCATAGGGGGTACACGACTCATCCTACCCTAGGGGTTCTCGGACTCAGTGTCGTGACTTGTGCCTCGTGCAGTCTTCTGAGCTTCCTCGGATGTTGCTATGACCCTTGTAGTTGCTTGATGAACGATCCAGGTTGAGCCTGAAGAATCTTCAACAACTTCTCTCCTGATGAGGTGATGTGGTGAAGGTGCCTCCTTGTAGTTGGCGTTGACTTGTCTTCTCTTATCTCCTTAATAATGACGATCCCTTGTGCCTTCTGGGGCGTCGAGGGTACCAGGTAGGCAATCCATATGTAATGACAATAACAAGGCATAATAGAGGTCCACCATGTCGGGTTCGTTGATGAAAACATCGACACCAAGAGCGGGGGACGAAGAGAACCGTTTTCCTTCTCACTATAGTGAGGCGGACCAAATGGCAAGGTTCTCATCCACCGGTGGTTGTCGATACAACAACGGTAGTGACATGATTACTCTATTAGCGATGCATATCATGACTTTGCACATCTCATGCCATGGTCATCGTAGGCTAGGGTTGCACCATCTTCTAGGTCTTCATGTCCTTACTCATCGAGGATGGATTTTCTGTTGGTATCATCTTGTCGTGGTGTCTCCAATCTTGCGTGCAAAAGTGGTGGGTGAGTGTTTGGCAAGGTGCACTCCACGAGGATTACAGAAAATCCAGTGGTCAGGGGCATAGGGGTTTTAGCGACCAAGGTTTTGAAGGGGAAGAGATCAAGTATAGCCTAATTTTCGAAAAACTGAGAAGGGAAGAGAAGTATAGGTAGTTTTGAAAACTAGCAATGGTTTTGAAAATAGTTTTACCCTAACTAACGACCATGCTAACTAAGGCTTCCTACAGTCAGGATGGCTCTGATACCAGCTCTGTGGGGACCCCGACTCATAAGTCGTGATCACCGAATGCACGTGTACAGTGATCCGAGAGATCAATGCTCACTGAACACACAGAAGCTGAATAACAAGAGTCTTACATCCTTACATACCGTGTTACACAAGTAGGACCATAATGGTCAAGTCTTGAGTATATCATCGCAGCGGAAAATCTTCAAAGACAAATGGGACCCATGCCATCTGCCTTAACCCTACAGGCATTCTGACTGGGAAGCGTCCTAGCTCGCATGCTCGTCACCAAGAAATCTTCATCATAACCTGTTCTCTCCTGCCTGGCCAATAAAATAACCAGTGGCACGCCAATGAGTACATTGATTGTACTCGCAAGCAACCCAAGTGTGATAACAGAATAATTATGCAAGGCTCTACTGCTAGGTTGGCAGTTTTGCGGAAAGCTAGTTTTTCATATGCAATTATGATCAACATATAACAAGTGCATGCATGTGTCTGTAACAAGTATCAGGAGGTCACAGACATCAATATCGAGAAGGAGTTGTAATCAACACATGCACAAGCTCATTGTGACTCTCTCACAATCACATCAACAATATCTCTGAATCGTGTTGTTTCCCAGAAACTTATGGACATAGTCTAAGTAGCACCACCCAACTGTCCTTGACCGCGGACACGGCTATTCGAATAGTTTGACACTCTGCAGAGGTTGCACACTTTACCCACAAGATCCGAGGAACTTCCGTGTCATCCACGACCCGCGGTACCTCAAGTACCCGGGGTAAGCACCCGATCACTACCTTTCCCTAGACGACACTAACATAGAGTCCACTCGATTGGTAGCAGCCCCGTGCCAAACATTTCACATCTCAAGGTTTGTGGAGACTCGCTCCGTATTCATCACATATCACAAACACGGGGTACCAACGGTGTGTCCGGTGCCCTGTAAAGACAGTCATGGCCGCCTATCCAAGCGCGACCCCGTCCCGAGAGTGACCTCATGTCACCCCCGTCACTAGTAATGCGGGCACCATGCTAGTATCGACCTAGGTAATCAATAATGCCCTTTCCCATGTAAGGGTAGAGTGGTTGCGCATGTTTGGTTGGGACGGTAGTCACACATAAATCTAATCCATCTCTGTAAACAACACTTCCGTCAAGCCTCGGCACACTACTTCTTCACCAAGTAGTGCCCTAGCTCTTCATCAACTCCCAGGGGCATTAGAGGCACCCACTGGGTCATTTGCAAGTATGTCAGACCACACTTGTTTCACTCAATGCATAACCCCGACCCATTTTGAGTAGCCAACTACTATAGCATACAACTATCTACTCCCACCCACATAACCCTCATAGGAAGGTAGGGTCATGTTTGATGCAAGTTTCAACAGTAAAGTAACAGGGGTAGCAACCAAAGTGGTTTCCACCTGAACATGGTTCCGGTGCATTGAATAATAAGGTGCTATGAGACATGCATAAAAAGGTTTCTCGAACATGGTCAAAGGGCTGCTTGCCTTATTCTTCAGAGTCTTCAAATCTTCTGGTCCATCTCCGAATACTCCGCTTATTACGTTAACTAACGATTGAAACAATCATAATAAGCAACACAAACAAAGCAAAAATAAAAGTGCTCTAAAAATAGGAGTTGGACTTTTCTGGGATACCTCTGGTCATATGAAAAATAACCAAGGTGGTTTCATAGGTATAGGATCAATGGGTGATTTGGAACATTCCAATATGATGGAACCAAAGGGTTTATGGATTTGGAAGAAGTATACAGAATTATTTCCTTGAATGATGAGCAAAGGTACCCATCATCAAGTCATTATTTTAGAAGCATTTAGGAGTTGGTTTCACTGGATTTGGAATCCAGATGAATTTCCTAGGATTTTGCAAAGCTGATAAATATGAAGAAATGGCTCAATATTTGGTGGGGTACAGAAACTATTATTAAAATGTTCCGAAACTAAGTTTGGACATGACAAGCATCTAGGAACTTGAATCACTGCATTTGGATCAAAAATGAGCTCTCTATGATTTTCTAAAGTTCATCACAGAAAATGAAATATGGGTATTTGAAAAATATTTGTGTGGGGAAAGTTTCTGGAATAATGTGCATGTAGCACCAACAGATAGAGCATGATTTATGGAGTCATAGGAAATTTGAATCATGCCATTTGGAGTTCAAATGAATTATCTAGGCATTTTTGAAATTGACAGAATAAAGAAAAAGAAAAAGGGAAGGGGTTTTATACCTATACTGTGTTTTGGGCGCAGTATAGCGCCGCAGCGCTCTGGGCCGGCCCAACTGCACAGCAGCCCGCAGGGAACCTGGCCACGTCGAAGGCGGCTTCCTGGAAATGCGCTTCCGCGCGGGGGAAGCGGGCTGCGCTGTTGCCGCCTCCACTTAAACCGTGGGCCTGGCTTCCAAGTCGCTGACGCGCGGGCCCCCGGCGGCAGGCCGTCTTCTTCCTCCCGCGCGAACAGAGGCGAGGCAGAGGAGGTGCGGCCGAGTGCTCGCCGGCGAGGCCCCGTCGACTCAGGCCGTCTCCGGCGACGCTCCGGCCACCGGAATGACCAGCGCGAAGAGGCGCATCTGGTCGTGGGTGACACGCCCGCCGGGGAGGACCAGATCGGGCAAGGGGGCAACCGTGGCGGAGGAGGGCTCCGGCCACTTTGGGCTTCGAGCGCACGGCCACCTCGGGGAGGTAAGACGGAGGTGGGGAGCTCCCTGGAGGTCGTGTGACGGCACCAGGGTGGCCAAGGGGGAGAGAGGGGCTCGGGGTCGCCTGGATTTGAGCGGCGGCCGGCGGCTCTGCTCCGGCCAGGGAAGCGGCTGCAGGGCACGGGAATAGCGAGGGATGGGTCCTGAGGGTGTTTGGGAAGGAGAGGGAGCAAATGGGACAGAGAGGAGGGTCTGGAGCGGTCTTAAATAGGCGTCCCACAGTTCACCGTGGACGCGGCGCACGCGTGGCTGCGTCAATGGCTCGGGAGGCCATGGGGGTAGGTTCCGGGGTGTCTGCGGTGTGCGTGAACGTGGTCCAAGTCGAGAGGAAGGGAGAGAAGGGGCGGGGAGTGCCAGAGGCCGCGCGTGTGAGCTTGCTCACTGGAGCGCTCGGGCGGCCACGGCGCGCGTGCGAGCAGGGGTGAGGGAGGAGGAGAGAGGAGGGGGCCGACCGCCTGGCAGGTTGCGGACGTCGAGGCCGCCTCCAGGGACACGAGGGGGAGGCCCAATGCTGACGGAAGCAGCCGATTGGGGGCGGCTACAGTGCGGGAGCGCACTGTAGCGCGCTCCAGAGCATGCGTTTGGCTGGCATGGCCACGTCCTCGTCGCTCTGGTCGTGTCCAACCCGCCCAAAGTTGTCTAGAAGGTCAGGAGGGGAGTAAAGAAATGCTCTGTGGTCTTGGATACCCTGGGGAGCCACTGGGTTGAGGTGGGAGGTGATGGAGAAGGTAAAAACTGCTGTCCAGCAGTAGGAATTGGAGTTCTACCCCCTCAATCATGGAGCTGGGTTGCTGGGGAAGTTACTGGGGGTAGCCAGTAACTGAATGAACATGTGGTAAGAAGTTGAGGCCATGGAGAAAAGTAAAAGTGACCAAGATGAGGGTTTTAGTAAAAAGCCAGAAGGTGTTTGATCAGTGTTTGGTCAAGCAAATGACCTCCACTTGACATGGCACTTAACATGATCAAATGTCACATATAATTAGGCCCCTACACAAAATTTGAGCTCATTTGGGCAAAGTGGCCAATGTAACTTTGGTGAACCCTAGAAATCAACAGAAATGGTTTCACCATGTTTGAGTCAAGCAAATCATCTCCCCTTGATGCACCACTTGGTGTAGCATCATTATTTGGGGTATTGATCATGCCCACAAAGTATGAGGCTCCAGATAAAAAGTTGACAATGTAAAGTTGTTCAAATTTGAATTTGAAGAGAAGTGGTTTTGGGGTGATCTGATCAAGTTTCTCTATTCCAAATCTTGTGCCATTTGGTTTAGATGCCTTATTAGGCCATTCTAGCATGTGCACCAAATTTGAGAGCATTTGAACAAGTTTGGCAATGTAGAGTTGCTCAAACTTCAAATATGAACAGAATGGTTATGAAGGGGGTTGAGGATGTTTCCTTGATCTTCAAGGCATGAGGCTTTGCAAGATCATCTAATATGTCATATATGACATGATAGAATTTCCCTGGAATTTTTGGAGAATATTTCCTTTGTAAATATTTCAAAAGCTTGAAATATCCAGAAAGGGTTTTCGAAGGATTTGTCCAATATTTTGAACATGACCATGTGTTGAAACTCTTATATATGGACAATATATGTCCTATGAGTCTCCCTGAATTTTGGGAAATATTTTTGAAATGATAAAATAATGTTTCCCTATTAAAGACCATTTCTGGACTTAAGAAAAAGCTTTTAAATAAAATATAAAAATAACTTTTAAAATTATACTTTTGTGGTTTCTGGGAGTCCTATATCTAATAGGATTCAAATAAACTTTTTGAAAGATTTTTCACACCCTAAATAAGGTACTTGCAGTGCAAACCTCAATTCAGGGGTTTTTGGAAAACTATTTTTAGAAAATTCCATTTGGCCAAAATATTTTTATAAGAAAATTCTATACTGGTATATACACATGGCATGATCATTGGGAAAAGGTTTTGGGTCAAGGAGATGAAGTATAAGAGTTGGAGGATTTATTTGATTTTTAGAGCACTAGCAAACAGCAGACAAGAGTCAAATCAATCAAAGTCAAAAACACTCAAAAGTTTTTGCAAATCCACATTTTTAACATGAAAATTAGCTTAAGCAATGTGACATGAAAATCAGGGTGTGACATAGAATGTGGTGGTAAAATGCTCACGGTATAGAAAATAACAATGTCTTAAAGTTCTTACCATGCAGTACGTGGTGATCGGCAACAAGCAGTGTCGAATAACTCCGAAGATTGAGAAAGCGATTGCCACGTGAACGTAAATATGCATAGTGTAGAAATATGTGGAGCTGGGTTGGCTATATATGGTAGCAAAAGATTAGTAATAATCTATTCAGAGATGCAATGTTCAATAAACGCTCAAAGACGGTACTGTGCCGGTCCTAGGCTAGACCGTGCTAGAGACACGAGCCTAGGCACTAATGAGGTCATGGCATAGCACAACTAGCATCAAGAAAGGGTATGAAGTAGCTCCCGATAGCAAGATATAAGTGAAAATCACAATGGCAGTAAAGATAATGATGAAAAACAACTGCCAAGCACAATATACAACAATTCTCTCTTCAACTTTCCTCTTGAAAAGTTTGAGTCAATTTTATGATAAATTTTCTGCAGAATGCTACTAACTCAAGCTTTCAAACACAAAAATAATCACTCAATTCCGAGTTGATATCAGGAGTCAAAAATTGTAAAACTGGCCTGAAAACTGGAACAAGCTATGTTCGCGAACTTCGGAGGGCAAAAATAACTATTTAGAAGCCAATTTTGAGGTGTCAAATATTGAACATGCTTTTGTAACTATTTAGATGCGACTCGTCGCTAGCTTTAATTTGAGTACTTGTGGAGTGAAAACGGACTTCATATGAAAACGATATGCATGTTTTACTGAACAGGGTAAAAACAGATTCCAATCCGAATTCAAGTACGGAATTGAGTCTAAATAGATCCGAATTTTCTTTTTCTTTTCTCTCTCACTTTTTTCCTTTTTCTTTCTCTCCTTTTTTTCTCTAATTTTTTTAACGTTTTTCTCTTTTTTTTTCTCTCTCTTTTTTTTCTCTATGCCTGTTTATGCATGTGGCACAAAAGTGTGTGAAGTATTTTTGTCCTGGATAAAATAAATAAATTATTGCATACTTTGCATTTGAAATCACCTCACAAATATGCATGTAAGCAATATTTTTGGTTGTATCCATGATAGTCATGTCCTCATCAGCTGCCACATGGCAGCTTGGCCTTCTGCAGGCAGACAACAAGCCTCTTTGCCATCTGCTGGCAGAGGGCAAAGTGCCTATTGAGGGAATCCAGGATTAGGGGTCCTCAGGAGTCCGGTCTATTCGATATGGGCCGGACTGATGGACCATGAAGACAAAGCAGACGACCACCCCCCGTGTTCGAATATGACTCCTATTTGTGCGGAACGGCAAGTTTAGTGTCCGTGTGTAATACTTCCTTCCTTTGTAAACTGACTCTGTACAAACCTGGGCCCCTCCGGTGTGTATATAAATGATAGAGGCGAGGGTCCCGATCTTTCAATGAGATGATAACTATCAATTTGGTGGAGACGACTTTGATGATCCGACAACAAACATGCACGACATTGCGCCTTAGCAATCGCTAAACCAATCGTTACTTACAATGCCAGAAGCACGATCAACCTGACCATGAAGGTCTATTCCCGCATGCAATCGAAGAACAAGCAAGAATATGATAAAGCAATTTGAATATTGCAAATATAAATGAATTATTGATAAAGGTGGGGATCCGAAAGTGGTCTTGGTCTGGTCGTTGGACACAAACGAAGTACACAAAGTTGAGTTGGCTAACTTTTAACTAAACAAATCCCAAGGATAAAGCTACAAGATGGATCTAATTATATAGGAGCAAGGGGTGGCGGCCAAGGAGGTGCGAGGACGTCCCAAGGTAGCCTAAAGCTAACCCTAGGTCGTACAAGGCTCATGGGCCCAAGTGGAGGTGATGTAACACCATTGGACTTGTAGTTTGACTCGGATTATGCTGCAACGTCAGATTGTTTCGTCGATATCTCAACGCTCCAGATGAATTTGGAGGTGAATCCAATTGGGCTGGAAAGAGCATGAAATCTAGTTTCCAACATTTTTTTACCCAATTCGGAGTTTGTATGAAGGAGTTCTTGCCATTTTGAGTCAGGTATGTCTGTGTAGTCCGAATCTGAATGCAGAATGTGAGAGGCTTGGACTCTATCTTCGCTTGGCCCAAAAATGACATGAAAGGACTTTTTGAACAACACCTAAACTTTTATTTTTCCCTTATCTTCATATGTGGATTGTACAAATGTCCAATACACATGCAATTAGACATGGCAGAAAAGTTTGTGAAGTATTTTTTTCCTGGATGACATAAATAAATTATTGCATAGTTTGCATTAGAAATCACCTCACAAATATACATGTATGCAATATTTTTGGTCGTATCCAAGGTATCATGTCCTCATCATCCTCACTTTCTTGAAAACAAAGCCGTCCTCGTTGTTGCTTAGCCTGAAATGTGGGTAAGAAAATAGACAAGGTGTACATGTTGTATATGTATATGTCATGCATTTTTACTTCCCTTGATTTTTGCAGATATGACATATGTATAGATGAGTAAATTTTGTAGTTCATAAATTATAAAGCCAAAATATTATCACAAGAAGTATAAGGCTTGAAAATATTGCTACTCTGTTTACACAAATAAGTGAAGCTCTTATTCATATCAAACTACTAACAATGTTCATCATTGAACCATCCCAACATTTGTGAATAAACCTTACTTGCATGAAATTCAGATGCTACAACATGCTTAAATAAGGAAACATGCAATAAGTCATTTGACATAGAATCATCACCAAGATTAGTGGTCATATCAAAATGATTAAACATTGGCACAATTATTTTCAAATGTATTTTATCCAAATCTGATTTATTCTCATATTCACATGGTTCTTTTGCATTAACAATTAATTCGATGGGTGCACTCAAAACTGTTGGTATTTTGGTTGTTTGATCACATGACGAATTCATGACAGTAACATGACTATCTAGACCAGGTGGTGTGCTCAAATCAATAGGTAATTTAATACATCACGTATTCAAGTTAACTAGATATGCATCATCCTCATGTGAAGTTATATCATCAATGTTTTTAATGTTACCTTATCGCAAACACATAGCTAATGTAGGTACAGATGATGACAATGTACCATACACTTTAGATGATGTCGCACTCACAATCGGAGGTGTGGCTGCTCTAGTAGGTGCAATGGTGGAGGAACCAACCGATGGTGGTGAGCATGAACTCGAATAGTATTTGTTGCAGTCACACAATGCAACATCCTGTATTTGTCTCTAAAAGGTACAAGCACGAACATACATACCAGTAATGCAACGAGGAATATACTAAAATCTTGCGCGAATATCATGGTTCAAACCACCTAAAAATCTATTCATTGTACCATCCCCAGATTCTTCTATGTCACAATGATGCATATAAGATTTGAACTCTTGGTAGTAAGCATGAATAGTGTTACTGCCTTGTTTTAATTGTTCCAATTGCGAAGCAATTCACGACGATAGTAAGGAGGAAAAAATGTTTTCTCATTACAACTTTCAAATCTTTCCAAGTTGTCAGATGGTTATCAATGTTTTTCTTAGAGTGTACACTCCACCAAACAGAAGAAAAACCAGTAAATGCTCTAGTGACAGCTCGTACTCTCTCAAGTTCCCAAAAATCATGGCTAGCAAAAAATAGTTCTACCTCAAACTCCCAAGCAAGATAAATAGCATGATTAAATCTACCCTCAAATGAAGGTAAAGATATAACCTAACCGTGTGCTTGTGTGTGTTGTCCCACATCTCGTGATGGTGAAGATGTATCCGTCGTCCAAGAACTTCTGTCTCCGGTACCTTTCATGATTAGTAGAAACAAGAAACACAATTCGAGAATAATGTTCCTATGAACTACTAGGATGTGGTGGCAAAGCACTCACAGTAAAGCAAATATCAATATCTGACAAGTTCTGACCATGCAGCAGGTGGTGACAGGAAACCAGTGGTGTCAAATAACTCCAAAGATTGACTAAAGTGATCGCCAGGAAAATGTACGTATACATGGTGTAGAAATATGTGGAGCTTGGAAGTATTAAATATATGGTATAAAAAGATTAGCAATAATCAATTCAGAGATGCAATGCTGAATAAACACTCAACGACGGTACTGTGCTGGTCCTAGGCTAGAGCATGCTAGAGACGCCAGCCTAGAACACAAATGAGGTCATGGCGTAGCACAACGAGCATCAATAAAGGATACGAAGTAGCTCTGGATAGCAAGATATAAGTGAAGATCACAACGGCAGTAAAGATAATGATGAAAAACAACTGCCAAGTAGGATATACAACAACTCTCTCTCTTTCTCCAACTTTCCTCTTGAAAAGTTTGAGCAAATTTCATGGTAATTTTTCTACAGAATGCTACTGACTCAAGCTTTCAAATGCAAAATGAATCGCTCAATTCCGAGTTGATATGAGGCGTCAAAAAATTCTAAAACAGGCCTGAAAAACTGGAACAAGCTGTGTTCGTGAACTTTGGAGGGCAAAAAGACCTATTTAGAAGCCGATTTTGAGGTGTGAAATATTGAAGTTGGTCCTGCAACTATTCAGATGCGGCTCGCCGCTAGCTTTAATTTGAGTACTTGTGGAGCCAAAATGGACTTCATACGAAAAAGATATGCCTGTTTTACCGAACATGGTACAAAACAGATTCCAATCCGAATTCAGCTACGGGACTGAGTCTAAATTGATCCGAATTTTTTTTTCTCTCACGTTTTTTTCTTTCTCTATCTCTCATTTTTTCTCCGACTTTCTCTCTCTCTCTCTCTCTCTCTCTCTCTTCAAAACAAACTGGATAAGATGCAGATTGGATCAAGCGAAGATGTGATATGACCTCAACTATGATTATGACAATGAATGGTGGATAGCACGTGGTGGAAATCGATGGATGGGAAGGTGGACAACTGAAGGAATAACGATGCAGCAGCGACGTGACTATTGTGAAAACAACTCGAAACTCTAAACGAACTAGGCACAAAGACCAGCAACTCGACATGATGATGCAACTGATAAATCAATAATGCAAAGAATGAAAAGAAAATTGCAAAGGCTCAGACTGGCGTGGACAGAGGATGAATAGATCAAACTTTTTTGTGGATTTTTCTTGGACAGTATGTAAGAAAATAAATCTAATCTAGGGATAACTGGAAATTCTCATCGAGCAATATGAAAACTGATACCACTTGATAGAGGCGAGGGGCCCGATCTTTCGATGACATGATAACTATCGATTTGGTGGAGACGACTTTGAGATCCGACTACAAACGTGCACGACATTGCGCCTTAGCAATCGCTAAACCAATCTCCAGGGGTTACTCACAATGCCAGAAGCACGATCAGCCTGACGACGAAGGTCTATTCCTGCATTCAATCGAATAACAAGCAAGAATATGATAAACCAATCTGAATATTACAAATATAAATGAAGTATTGATAAAGGTGGGGATCCAAAAGTGGTCTTGGTCTGGTCGTTGGACACAAACGAAGTACACGAAGTTGCGTTGGCTAACTTTTAACTAAACAAATCCCTAGGAAAAAGCTACTGGATGGATCTACTTATGTAGGAGCAAGGGGTGCCAGCCAAGGAGGTGGGAGGACGTCCCAAGGCAGCCTAAAACTAGCCTTAGGTCATACAAGGCTCATGGGCGCAAGTGGAGGTGACGCAACACCTTTGGACTTGTAGTTTGACTCGGATTCTGCTGCAGCGTCAGATTGTTTCATCGATATCTCAACGCTTCGGACAAATTTGAAGGTGAATCTAATTGGAATGGAAAGAGCACGACATCTACATTCCAACAAAAAAAGAATCACCCAATTCGGAGTCCATATGCAGGAGTTCTTGCCGTTTTGACTCAGGTATGTCTGTTTAGTTTGAATCTGAATGCAAAACGTGAGAGGCTTGGACTCTATCTTCTCTTGGCCTAAAAGTGACGTGAAAGGACTTTTTGAACATCATCTAAACTTCTATTTTTCCCTTATCTTCATATCTGGATTGTACAAATGTCCCATACACCTGCAGTTAGACATGACACAAAAGTGTGTGAAGTATTTTTGTCCTAGATGACATAAATGAATTATTGCATAGTTTGCATTAGAAATCACCTCACAAATATACATGTATGCAATATTTTTGGTCGTATCCAAGGTATCATGTCCTCATCAATAAACCAGAGGGTTTAGCACGTAGGGATCATCAGAATAATCATAGGCTAGATGGCTATGGTTTAGCCATTACGATCTCGAGATAGATCAACTCGTGTAACCCTATACTCATCGAATAGAATCATGCATGATGTAGGGTTTTACCTCCTTTGGGAGGGCCAGAACCTGGGTAAATATCGTGTCCCTATTGTCCCTCATTACCATCGATCCTTAGACTCACAGCCTGGGCCCCCCTACCCGAGATCTGCCAGTTTTGACACCGATAATGGTGCTTTCATTGAGAGCTCCGCTGTGTAGTCATGAAAAGAGATCTATGGCTCACCTTGTCATTAACGATGATATCACTTCTAGAAGGAGCCTAACTTCAGGAAAGGTCCTCTAGCTCAGTGGTTTCAGCATGAGTGCTCGCATGTCCATCAAGACGACGGCGTCCACTATGATCGCCAAGCACCACCCCTGCATCGGTCTTGAATACTCCGAAAAGATGGATCCGATGGACACCTTGTCCTTAAAAGAGATGCTAGATCGCATCGCTGCCCTGGGGCTTTCAATGGACAATTGATAGAGGCAAAGGTGTCCCGTCTTTCGATGAGATGGTGGCTATCGTTTGGATGAAGTCGACTTTGACGATCCGACTACGAACATGCGTGGACGTCGCGCCTTAGCAATCGCTAAACCAACTCCGAGAGGTTATTGACCACGCCGGAGCACGATCAACCTGACCACGAAGGTCTATTTCCTGCAGGCAAACGAAGAACAAGCAAGAAACTAAGATTGCAATCTGGATATTGCGAATATAAGAGGAAAGCTTTATTGATCAAGGTGGGGTTCTGTGACGCCTTGGTCTGGTCGTTGAACACAAACGAAGTACGCGAAGTTGCAGCTATGGCGAACTTTTGATCTAAACAAAACCCAAAGTCTAAACGACGCCCTAAGGGCTGTATATATGAGGGAAAGAGGGGGGAATTTCGTGGCCCTTGGTGGAGGGGTCCGAAACCAACCCTAACTCTTGTTTCCCCACACATACGGACTCTAAAAACATATGTCCTCATCACCAATGATCGGATCGGGCTAAAACCTGACCCGAGGGAAATGAATCTCGCACCGCCTGGTACCGGTTGTTGAGGAACAAGCCGAAAACACTTCTTCTCCTAAACTAAAGACAAGCTATGTTGGGACCTCCGAATGCCTTGAGCCGAATACCCTTCCTTTGGGTGGGCCTCCGCACCCTCCAAACTCAGGGTCGGACATAGAGCCCTGGGAGCACTTGGATCCTCCCGGACTCGAACTGGCGACCTTGGAGATTTTGCGAACTCCTGATACAATCTTGGGTCGGGATTTGAGTTTTACCCCACCCACCCATCACAATCAATACTCTCCTAGTAATTCAGGCCCTCTAGACATAAATGACCTGATGTATGTACGGCAGCAACCTCAGGAAACGGTCCATCAGTTCTAGGATAGGTTCCTACTTGTCAAAAACAACATTAAAGATTGCTGCGATGATGATGCAGTTCCGGTCTTTCATCGCAATTGTACCGACGAGGGAATTTTGAATGCCCTCGACCGCCGTCGCATACAGAGTTTCACGGAATTATCGCACTTAGTACAGAAGTACTGCACAATGGAAAGCACATGGAAGGAACAGAAAACCCATTTGGAACATGCTGCCTTCAAGCAATGTACTGCCCAGGCAAAACGAATACACCCTCACGGGGCATCCAATCATAAGCCCATCGGCAAGAAAAACAAACCATTTGCGGGATACAGGTTCATTCTTGATGAACTCCTCGACAAGCCCTATCCGATACATGCAACATCAAGCACAGACTCAACTCACAACCTTCGAGCATGTTGGGTACTCCGACAGGTAGCTAAAAGTGGTGAGGCCATCCTCACCACCGCCACTCCAAAGAAACACTCTTCGGAAGATGACGATTTTAACGTTCTTATGGTTTTCGAGAATTTCTCTTCAAATAATCGACATAAGAGGGCACTTCGCGAACTCGCCGAAGTCCACCAAGTAATTGCAGTATGCCCATGGAACGAAACGGCAATAACCTTCACTGCCGACGACGAACCAAGGGCCCGATCAATCCGAACACCCACCGCTTTAGTACTAAACCCTATTGTGGACGGCTTGCAACTTACGAAAGTGCTCATGGATGGCGGCAGTGGGCTTAACCTCATTTACGAGGACACGCTCGAAAAAATGCAGGTCGATAGAACACGCATCGAGCAAAGCAATACGACCTTTCGAGGCATCATCCCCAATCAAGAAGCACGATGTTCGGGGAGAATTAAACTTGATGTAGTATTCGGCACGCCTGAAAATTACAGGTGAGAAGAGTTGCTCTTTCATATTGTTTCCTTCAATAGCGGATATCACGTCCGTCTAGGGCGGGACGCTTTCTCACGCTTCCAAGCCTTACCCCATTATGGGTACACGAAGCTTAAAATGCCAGGGCCCAATGGAATAATCACAGTTACGAGTGATCCGGATAAAGCACTCTGCGCCGAAAACAAAACCGCATCCTTGGCTCTTAAGGCACTATGCGAAGCCTTTGCGGCTGAAGAACTAACCACCATACAATCCACGGTGGACAAGGATGATGTAATTCTCGACAAGAGACCTAAATCCACCTCTTTTAAGCCAGCAGATGTAATAGTTAAATTTCAAGTGCACCCGACGGATCCTAATAAAACAATGTCCATCAGAGCATAGCTAGACCCGATGATAGACACGGCCTTACGTGCATTCCTACGTGAAAATTGGGACATCTTTGTTTGGCACCCTCCGACATGCCCGAGATCCCACGCAGACTCGCCGAACACAGCCTCAACATAATCAAAGGGTTCAAACCAGTCAAGCAATCACTGTGGTGATTTTCCGAACCCAAACGACAAGCTATGGCGGAGGAGCTAGCCAAACTACTTGAGGCCAGGTTCATCAGAGAAATCAAACACCCGGATTGGCTAGCCAACTTGGTCATGGTGCCGAAGAAGGATAAATCCTGGCGCCTTTGTGTCGATTTCAAAGACCTCAATAAGGCTTGCCCTAAGGATGACGCGACCGCGGGACATGACCCACTGTGTTTCCTCGATGCGTACTCCGCATACCATCAGATTAAAATGAAGGAGTCCGACCAGGCCGCAATGGCGTTCATCTCCCCGTACGGGCCTTTATGTTTCAACACTATGGCTTTTGGGCTTAAAAACGCTGGTGCCACTTATCAAAGCATGATTCAAACATGCTTGGAAAAAAAATCGGCAAGACTATTGAAGCATATGTGGACGATGTAGTCATCAAGACTAAACACGTCGAATCATTGGTGGATGATCTCCACCTCACATTTAATAACCTCCAAACATACGACATACGGCTCAATCCGAAAAAATGCGTCTTCGGCGTTCCAGCCGGAAAGCTACTGGGGTTCATTGTCTCACATAGAGGAATCGAAGCAAACCCAGCTAAAATCTGAGCCTTGTCACAATTGGCTACACCAATAGACTTAAAGTAGGTCCAAAAGCTAGCAGGGTGTGTGGCGGCTTTGAGCCGCTTCATCTCCAGATTACGGGAAAAGCACTACCACTTTATAGACTGCTTAGACGCACCGACAACTTCGAATGGACAAAAGCGTCCATAGTCGGATTGGAAGAAATAAAACCTTATTAGCAGGCAACCCAATCCTAGCCGCCCCAAGTGTTGGCGGGACTGTGTTGCTTTCATCTCAGCAACTCACCAGGTAGTGATCGCTGTACTCGTTGTCGAACGAGAGGGAGATGGACATAAATTCCCCGTCCAAAAACCAGTCTATTACGTATCGGAGGTCCTTACACCATGCAAATCCTGATACCCTCATTATCAAAAGATAGCTTACACAGTCTTTATGGCATCCCAAATACTCCGACACTATTTTCAAGAGTGTTCGATCACAGTGGCATCCGAAGTACCACTCAACGATATTATAAAGAACAAGGACGCCACCAGACGCATAGCTAAATGGGCCATTGAGCTCTTACCATTCTAGATAACATACAAGCCACGCCAAGCTATTAAATCTCAGGTGTTGGCCGACTTCGTTGCAGAGTGGACGGAAGCCGAGCTCCCTAAAGAGTACAGTTCATACTCCAACTGGACCATGTACTTCGACGGCTTTAAGATGCTAGCTGGACTGGGGGCTGGCGTCACCTTCACATCCCCTACTGGGGACACAGTCTGCTACATGTTGCAAATCATGTATACATACTCCAACAAAGCTGCCAAATACAAGGCAACACTACATGGTCTCCACATGGCTGTCTCCACGGGCATACAACGCCTAGAGGTGCGCGGAGACACAAACCTCGCAATATCT
This sequence comes from Secale cereale, assembly GCA_902687465.1. Lineage (NCBI taxonomy): Eukaryota > Viridiplantae > Streptophyta > Magnoliopsida > Poales > Poaceae > Secale > Secale cereale. Next base: position 394,235,505 of record LR738712.1, on the reverse strand, counting down.
CAGGTAAAGGGAGAGTTCGATGCAAAAGATCAAAAAATGATGGCATATGGAAACGCCATATTAAAAATATCGGCTTGGTTTGAGGGGCTCGAATTTCATCACATCGCTCGAGACGGTAATCAGGCAGCGGACATACTCGCCCGCATGGACGCTAAGCGCGATCTCGTTCTGCCTAACACCTTTGTGGAAAGGCTCTTCAAGCCATCCGTGGTATGGGAGGACGAGAGTAGAGACGCCAGTTCGGACCCGACCACGCCCCCAGCAACCGAACACAATACAGATATCATCGGGGGTTTGAAAACTGAAATAACACCCTCTTCACATGAGAACATGGCCGTTACTGCTCCCTGGACCGAACCCTTCCTGACCTACCTTAATAAGCAAGAGCTTCCTGATGATCAAAATGAGGCCCGTCGCATAGCTCGGTGTTCTAAAGCCTACAAAGTTCATGAAGGTGAGCGGTACAAGAAAAGCACTACTGGAGTTCTCCAAAGGTGCATCTCCGAACAAGACGAACGACAACTATTTGCCGAAATACATGCTGGCATGGGCGGCCATCACGCCGCAGCTCGGTCCCTCGTAAGCAAAGCTTTCCAGACATACTTTTTCAGGCCAACGGCCCAATCAGATGCACAAGCCCATATCCAATGTTTTGTGGGATGCCAGCTCTTCGCCAATAAAAGTCATATGCCTCCCACCGCCTTAAGAACAACCCCCATATCCAATGTGTTCGGATGTACCGAACTATAGGGGTACACATCTTTAACTGTACATACCCCACGATTACTGGGGGCTTCTTTGATGAAGCTTACTACTAAAGCTTGTTCCTTACATTGTTTACATTGTTTGTTCTATAATTTTTTTGCCATTATATGCACCTCTATGGCTTCATTTTTTGCCAAGCTATGTTGCCTCGCTCCTGTGTTTATAACCTACGTTCCCGATTGTTCTGCTAGGGTGTAAAGGGAGCACCTTGCGATTGTTAGAACCGGGTAATCCGGATTGTTCTTTGAGAACCTGCGGTCAAAACGATCCTTAAATCGGTTGGACTAACCGCTTCAAGTCTCGGGGGCTACTGGCATATATCTATTAAATTTACAAAAACGCATACCTGCATATCCTTTGAAAACAGGTGAGCGACTCCTGCAAGTCTGTCCCGGGCAGCTTAAAAATATGCATCCACTGAGCTCAGGCATTGAATTTCCGCTCGGAGAAAGTTGGAGCATGCACGACCTCTTTCAGTCGTTGATGATTCATCGCGCTCTCCACTTAGGAATTTGTGACAGATACGTCTTCCAAATCCTCATGATGTGGATAATTTGGTGACGCATCCGTATTGGCTCTCGTCCTGGTTGATGAGTCCGGTGCCGGATTAGCTGGTGATCGGCTAACTGGGTCTTCGGACATGGTTTGCCGTATGCTCCTTCTGAAAATAAGACAGGATGAGAAGTGTGACAATCTGGTCTTATGCCTAAGCACATATTAAAGGTTATACCTCTTTGATGAAGGAGGGGGCTCGACAGCGCTCCTAGTTTCCTTCCGCTTTAAAGTCTCACCTTGCATAGGCCCTATCTCCTTAGAAGCCGCCCTCGATGCAATACGGCTCGCTAAGTGCCGACCCTTTGGAGCATGAGTCAGTGCAATGGGTTAGGTGCAAGGGGAGGGCTCCTTCTTAGAGGTCATCTTCTGGGTACTTACATCGGAGGAAGGGAGAAGGCCGGGGTAATCGGCCATAATAGCCACTTCCGAGCTATCAAGGCTTGCTTGATAAAAGATTCCATTATCACGCTCTATAAATATATCAGGATCCTCATGGAATCTGGGGTCTTCATTGCGAGCACGGTCCTCTGGTTGCGGGGAGGGGTAATGAACCTTTTCGACCACCTTCCTCCATGTCTGTTTTAAAACGACCAGAATAATTTGATTAGCACATCTCAATAATGAGGTTGGATAATGCTGATAATCAAAAAAATTACCTCGATAGGGTTATACATGGAAAAACCTTCCCGACAATTTAAACGGGCGAATTCTTCTTCTCCCCCTTATAAAGATCTCCCAGAATGGCGGCTAGTGGGGCTGGGGTATCTGGGCCCTGGCGCTTGTAGTGAGACACGTCGTCCATTCCATTCTAACACCATAAAGAGTGCCCCCTAGACTGAAGGGGCTGGACGCATCACTTTATCGCGATGGCCATGACTTCGATTATCGAGAATTTGGAACGGGCAAGTACCCTAACCTTGTTAACTAACCTATTAACTTCCTCATTGTCTCCTTGCTTGGGGCTCCGGGGGCGCCAATTGTAGCGTTTCTTCAAAGGAGCGCTGGAAAATTCGGGAAGTCCACGTCGAACTGGGTCCGAAGGGGGAACGTCCTCAATATAAAACCATTCCAAAGTCCATTCTTCGGATTCCTTCTTCGGAGTTCAGATGAGGTAACCTGTTCCGGCTATGCGCCATACTTTGGCGCCACCCACTTCAAATATGGACTCCCCCGGGAATGAGGGATGAGGCAAAAGAACTTTCTCCACATTTCGAAATGAGCCTCGTAGCCTAAAAATAGCTCGCAGAGCGTGACAAAACCCGAAATGTGCAGGATAGAACCTGGTGTGAGGTTGTGCAGCTGGATCCCGTAGAATTCCAATAGACCTCTGAGGAAGGGGTGTATCGGAAATCCTAAGCCCCTCAGCAAGACGAAGCACACCCTCTCCTCCTTGTTGGGGTTGGGGAAATTTTCTGCTAGCACCTCATTGCCGATCGAGGCCAATCCCACCTGCACAGAGACAAGATTTGCGGGAGGGAGATATCCCTCCTTCTAAAGTTGATGTAGCTAGAGGTGAGACACCGAGTAACTTCCCCAATCACCCGCTTGAGGGCCATGAGGGCGCGAGGAAGAGCTAGGGGAGTTTGCCATGCTTTGAAGTTTTTCGTGGTTTGCTCTGATGATCTTTGCGCGATGTGGAATGGCATTTGGGGATCCGGCCTCCTTAAATAGATATTGCCCTTATATGATAAGGGGCTTATTTGTAAAAAAAGAACATTGTGGACCATTCAAATTCGCCGGTGTGTGCAAATCAAGGCGACAACGAGAAGAAATCATCAAGGCAGGGTATAAAGGTCAAAGCCGGACTATCATCACTCCGGAGTATGATAAAGAACCCGCCTTGCAAAGTCGAAGACATAAAGCCGGATACTACATCGTCATTGAAGGCAAGTTCGGGGGCTACCGAGGGAGTCCTGGATTTGGGGGTCCTTAGGTGTCTGGTCTATTTGATATGGGTCAGACTGATGAGCCGTGAAAACAAAGCAGAAGACCATCCATCGTGTCCGGATAGGACTCCTATATGCGTGGAACGACAAGGTTAGTGTTCGGGTGTAATACTTCCTTCCTTTGAGAACCAAATTTGTACAACCCTGGGCCCCTCCGGTGTGTATATAAACCAAAGGGTTTAGTACATATGGATCATCAGAATAATCATAGGCTAGACGGCTAGGGTTTAGCCATTACGATCTCAAGGTAGATCAACTCTTGTAACCCCTATACTTATCGAATACAATCGAGCAGGACGTAGGGTTTTTCCTACTTTGAGAGGGCCTGAACCTAGGTAAACATCGTGTCCCTATTGTCCCTCGTTACCATAGATCCTTAGACTCACAGCTTGGGCCCCCTACCCGAGATCTGTAGGTTTTGACACCGACACCTGTATTGCCCCTGTTTATTTATTTTTCTTAAATTCAATCAATTTCACATATATATACTAGTAAACATGCCCGTGCATTGCAACGGGAGAGAAAAAACATCACGTGTACACACCAAGCCGAAGTATCTTGGCCTTTGGTCTGACAATCAACCATCCTCAGCGCCAGTGCATTGGACCCCACAACAATTCTAGCTGCGGCACCACCGGCGATGTTGGCAGCGAGTCGAGGGAGCGCACGAGTAGGCATGACATGGCTGCCACGAGCTCCTTGTCGCCTTCCCTAAAAAGTTCAACACAATAATAGAGAGAATTTGGCTAGAAATAAAATAAATTGCACTTGAACACTCGGGTGCAGGAGAGAGATGATTTAAACTTTCAAGAATTATAACCGCTCGACTCTGTTGTTGTTCAAACTATTAGGACAGTGCATTTGCGCTACATGTAGAATGGTAACACATACAAGCATGACCGGTATTTTGTTTGTACTATTCAAATCACTAACGATTATTCATAATCACTGGTTTTTCTCCTCATTCACATAAAGTAAGGACACATGTACACTTATGGCCTATGTCTTGTTGCTTCTATTAAAAATCACCGACGACTATTCATAAACACCATTTTCTCTCCTCTTTCTACATATAAAGTACTCCTAACTAAACAATAAAATATTTTATTTCAAATATACGAAATGCATTATAAAATCAGGAGCAAATCCATGAGGCGGGAAGAGTATGATAATTCTGACACCAATCCAAACAAAATAAGGTTAGGGCAATAGCTTCAATATGATTAGATAGACTTGCAAAAGAAGCAGACTTGCCTGTTTTAAGCAATACTCCTGGTGTTTAAGCTCATATTTATCTGGTGAATAACAAATTAACAATGGAACTCTGATGCACAATAATACCAATATACTACTCTTCACTCACCTGACTTGAGATTCTTAGCCTGGTCTAGACATGCTTCACAACAAACAGTGGGAGATTCTTGCGTTAAGCACAATTCGACAGCAGTGCCACAATACTTAGCATGCATGTAGCTCAGTATTGCATTGTGGATGCAAAGGTGGAACAACTTTATCTCTTATTCTTAGCCTGATCTCTTTGAGCAATTCAAAAGATATTCTGTAATTATAAACGTAACACGGAGTTGACACACAGAGGTGTTGAGATTCGTAAAACATAATTAACGAAGAGAATGGTAGACAAACAACCTTCTGGTTCATTCTCATTTTTATCATCATGCTCAGTGTGTGATAATTCTAGTGGTATCCAAAGATCAAAATCCTCTAGTAGCTCATGCCAGTAGGTCTCTATGGTTCGCTTTAACTATTCTATATAGAAGGTTAAAACCCAAGTTTTATAGTTGTGAATTTAGGAATAAAAGAACAGGAAAATCTTTAGAAGCACACAATAGGTACCAAGTTATTAGACAAGAATTTGAACACCTAGAAGTGAGTATAATGTTTAACGGCAAAGCTCACACGTGTGCTTCCTCATTGGAGAATCCCAAATTTGATGATGCATGTCTCAACAATACTTCTAACAACATAAAAAAATAGATCTTGTATATATATATATATAAGAAAACTAAGTAACGTATAGCACAAACTTGGATTCACTTGTGGTAGTTGGACGTGATAGTGCCAGTTAGGGTGGACGTGCCGAGCTGGCTTTTCGGCCCGCTTGTGGCCCGCTAAGGACCAGACCAAACGGTCCCAGCCCGATGGTATATTTGGCCAGACCGGTCTATATAATTCGGCCTGGAATCACCAGCGGTCTGGTTTGGATTTCGCCAGGTCCGACCAAGTAGATCGAGAACTGCCACCGGGGCTGTCGCCCGTTTCCTCCCCCTTCGGCCATGGAGAGGCGGCCCCTGGCATGAGCTCGGGATGCTGCTCTTTGTTGAGGTAGAGACACACTATGACGCACGGGAAGCATGATACCTTCAGGTCGCCATCCATGTCCACAATGTTGTACTTGGACAACCCCAGCCTTGACCATCACCGCTGTATGAACTAGAATAAGTTGGTCACGTACCCACCAATCGAGAACATGACAACCGTGAAGGGTGTGCCCCGCGATGCGGGCGCTGCCATCAAGGTGAACCTTGAGTGGTGTTCTAGTTCCTTGAGTATGGCGTTGCATGTCCATGGCGGCGACGTGCTCGGGTGGAGCCAACGCGTGAGGGTCGCGCTGGACGTGGAAGGCGGGCTTCACTACCTGCACAACTACACTGACCCTCCCTATGTGCACAAGAATCTCAAGAGCAGCAAATTCCTCAATGCATGCTTCCGCTCCAAGCTCTCAAACTTCGTCCCGCGCTCGCGATCACCCCTGACACCAAGGACGACGCCCTATGGATGGCCCGGCAATGTAAGTTAACAGCTCCTGTCAAACTTTATTAAAAATTCAGTTTCATGAGACGAGCTGTTAAAGTTCAGTTTCGTCATTCAGGCGTGGATGTCCAAATGCACTGTTCATCAATTAAGGTGTGTGCTTGTCTGCTTAAGGCTAGCTTTGCACGTCCGTGTTGCAGCTTCTGGGGGATCTGATCTAATGATTCAAACGAATATCTTTCTACCTCACTTGAGTTTGAGTTGGGGCTAACAGACCTCGAGTGAGTTTGAGTTGGGGCTAACAGGATTTAGTGTGGCACGCGGGACAGCAACGGCCAGCGGCGGCGCACACGCACTCACACACACTGCACAAGGCGACCACGACCACTCTGTGTAGGGTACACGCACGCATGCTACAGACGGCAACCATGGCGTCGAGCCCAACCTCCCCGTGCATGTCGGTCCGGATGAGATTTTGCCTCGCCGGTCCGGTGCGGGAAAAGAGGATTGTCTGGGACTCGGTGAGGGACACCCCGGACCAGACTGTGTCCACCTGCCAGCCATCGTGTTGGCCGCGCTCAGGGAGGAACCCTGCCGTGGTTGTCGGAGTGCATGCTCATTGTCAGCCACTCCACCACGACGGGAACACTTCTGGCACAAACGTCACCCGACTGTGGCCACCTCGACGGCGCCAGGGATGACCTCGGCCATGTCCAGTAGAACCCGAGCTATGGCACGAGCAGAAGGGGAGGAGGCTCTGACCGCGATGACGACCTTGTGGTAGTGGACCGGAGGGGAAGAGGAGGAAAATGATGATGACATGATGTCTGGCAGGATCCCACCCAGCCATGTGCAAGGAAGGAAAGGGAGGAGGAATCCAGCTTTCAGCCCCGAGTTCCTCGAAGCTCATGGCATGGAGAAGGGCCGCAGCGCTAGTGCCCGCACGCAGTTGTTGCGGGAAGGGCAGATGGGATAATGGCTGCAAGGGGAAGAGGTTGTGATTTTTTTCATCTCGTGCGGCAACAGGAGTCAAGGTGGATTTCCTTTTAATCAATAATGAAAGGAGTCAAGGTGCAATGTAAGTTTTTATTTATACAAATTATAAAAGCGTATTCTGACATGAGAAGAAAGCGTATTGTGACGGTGAACCCGACAAACTCGTTCTGTGCTTTATTATTAGGTAAAGATATATATATATATATATATATATATATATATATATATATATACTTTCCACAAGCATACATATCACTTCCATATGGATATGATCATCCAACACATATACATACCAAATCAACAGTCCATATCCAACACATACACATATAAATAGCCAACATATCCAACAACAAGCATACAATTGTTCATCCTACAAAATCAAAACAAAAAGGAAGCACAAGGAGAAGAGTAGACTCCATCAACGCAAGCTTCCGTGATCTAAAGAAAATCTGCAAATTGGGAAAGAAGAAAGTTAGAAGAAGACGAAGAAGAAGAAGAAGACTATACGAAGAAGAAGAAAAAGAAGAAGAATTTTTCTTATCTTTATTTTTTCTCCTCGTCTTTATCTTCTTCTTCTAACTAAGGTAACCTAGGTAACTATACCATTTTTTAGCTAACTAAGCATATTAAGTCATTTTGGAGGAAAAAATGCTAAGTGTAGGTCATTTTAGAGCTAACCAAGGTAAATAGGTCATTTTGGACCTAAGTGAGGATATTATGTCAGTTTGGAGGAACATTTTTAGCTAACTAAGCATATTAAGTCATTTTGGAGGAAAAGATGGTAAGTGTAGGTCATTTTAGAGCTAACCAAAGTAAATAGGTCATTTTGGAGCTAAGTGAGGATATTATGCCAGTTTCGAGGAAAATAAGCTAAGTATATGTCATTTTGGAGGTAACCAAGATTATTATGCCATTTTCCCCTAAGTATGCTAAATATGTCATAAATGAACTACATAAGCTAAGTATAGGTCATTTTTAGCTAACATAGGTAGTTATGCCATTTTTGAGCTAACTACGCTTATTTATTCATTTTGGAAGAAAAAATGGTAAGTGTAGGTCATTTTAGAGCTATCCTAGTTAAAATCAGTCATTTTGGAGCTAGGTAAGGTTATTATGTCATTTTGGAGGAAAATAAACTTATTATATGACTGTTTGGAGCTAAACCAAGGTTATTATGCCATTTTTTCCCTAAGTAAGCTAATTATGTCATAAATGAACTAGCTAAAGCTAAGTATAGGTCATTATTGAGCTATCCTAGGTAGTTATGCCATTTTTAGCTAACTAAGCATATTAAGTCATTTTGGAGGAAAAAATGCTAGGTATAGGTCATTTATAGCTATCCTAGGTAAAATTGGTCATTTTGAAGCTATGTAAGGTTATTATGTCATTTATGAGGGACATAAGCTAAGTATATGTCACTTTGGAGCTAAATAGGTCATTACTTTAGCTAACTATGCATTTGTTAAGCGAAACACTTGGGAAAACTTACCGTCATCACGGGGGTGAAGGACCTGACGCGCTAGTGGGAGACGAAGAAGGATTGGTCGATGCTTGTCGGGAGGCATGCTGCACCAAAGATGATTTGCGTTGTCTCGTTAGCATGATGCAACTCAAATGTGAATACTAGTAAGTAATCACTATTCAAATTAAACTCAGCATGGTCGCCAGTCTGACCATTGGTCTGGCACACGGACTGCACATTTGGTTATCACGAGTTAGTCATATTAGTTAGTAATGAAATGAACATTACGTCCACGATTTAGCTAATATGCAGGATAATCTTACCACGATGAGCTCGTATAGGGCCTGGTGAGACGCCTCGTTCAGGTTCCTCTCCTCCTCCAACAACTTAGCCATCCTCTCCTCCATTTCCCTCTCCCTCTCCGCCGCCTTCATGTTTGCCTCTGCCAGAAGCACCTCGGTGTTCGCTCTCTCTTTCTCAATAACATCCTACAACACCACTCCATCTTAGCATTGTAATCATCGACGGACGCACACACAATCTAAAGGAGGAAAGGTATGTGAGTCCGTATAACTAACCTCGATGGCAAGCTCCATAAGCCGTGGAAGAGACCTTATCTCAGGATCGGAGCTCGACATGCGCTTCTTAATCTGCGGGATAGTGCTAGGACAATGTATCAGTCCATCCGCAATGGCTAACGAGACATGTTTCCTCCTGCCACCAGATAGCATCACCAGCTATGTATCAAAAGGACGTTGGCCCGGGTTAAAGTCCTCCCCTTTCCACTTCTTCCCCTCATCTCTGTACCTCACGAGCTTGTTGCGGGAGGATATGTTGGTGAAGCTCTCTGGATGATCGAGGTCAGACTGAGAGAATGCCTTATCCTTCTTGTACGGGGCACTATGGGCCATGGCTTAGAGGTCGAACACCCCTGGCACCTCCTTCTTGTTGTACCGCCCCTAAAAGAGAGGAACAAAGTATTAGTTAAGGGCTCAAGCTAGCATGAAGAATGAAATTGCATGCATCGTGAAGCAAGCCACATACCAAGTTATCCCCGTATCATGGGCCTTCTTGTGGATGGCTAGCCATTCGGGAGAGCACCACTCATCCACCAATGCATCCCAACAGTCCATCCTATCTGCACACCATCTCGGGGGCACCTAAGTTAGTCAAGAGAAAATTCAGTGCTACGCCTATGAATCAAATCAAGGAAACTAAGTACAAGGCCTTAAGAATAGGTAATTACCTTTATGTACTCCTACTTACTCAATATCTTGCTGCGACACTATGTCTTGGACCTCTTAATACCAGTCGAGGCGTAGAAGTCTCTAACAGCCTGCACCCGAGCCTTGTACCGTAAGTTCTGAAGTAGGTGCTTGAACTCAGTTTCGATAACCATATACGTGGCCTCCTCCTCTCCCTCAAGACACCTATAGAAGGTCCGCAATCAAACAAGACAACACTGATAATTAGTAAAATCAATACTGTTAATTTTTAATTATGTAAAGGAGAAATTACCCAAAACGGCTGGATCATGATGTCGGCCATCGTGTGGCACAATACACCATTCACCATCTCCTCCGGCGGGGCTGGGTGATAGAGGCAAAGTAGTCCCGTCTTTCGATGAGATGGCATCTATCATTTTTGGTGGAGTAGACTTCGATGATCCGACTACGAACGTGCGAAAATTTGCGCTTTAGAAATCGCTAAACCAAATCTAAGAGGTTATTAACCACACTGGAGCACGATCAACCTGACCACGTGGGTCTATATCCTGCAAGAAAATGAAGAACAAGCAAGAAACTAAGATTGCAATCTGGATATTGTGAATATAAGAGGAAAGCTTTATTGATCAAGGTGGGGTTCTGTGACATCTTTGTCTCGTCGTTGAACACAAACGAAGTATGCAAAGTTGCAGCTATGGCGAACTTTAATCTAAACAAAACCCAAAGTCTAAACGATGCCCTAAGGGCTGTATATATGGAGGAAGAGGGGGGGGATTTCGAGGCCCTTGGGGAAGGTGATACGGATTATCCTACAAACATCACCATGTCAAGAGTTCCATTGCTAAGAAACACGCCCAACCTCTACCTCAAGTATACTAAGGTGAATCCATCCTTAATGCGTGTCTCCTTAGTATCTTCAAGGATGGTATACTACTTGACCCCTCTCTCGAATGCATACATAGATGTGAGCAGAGCTACACATTCATCAAGGAGGACTCCAAGCTGAAGAGAACATCTACACCATCCAAGAGGGAAGCCTGGAAGCATAGAAGGAAGTGCCAAGAAGAAGGCAGCAGCACCCAGGCGACCTTGTGCGCACGGGCCCCTCCGACCCCGTGCCCACAGGCCTCCCAGGCTGGCGGTCATGAAGACCCTGTGCACACGGGCGTGTACCGTGCCCACGGGACCCCCTTGTCCACGGGTCTCACGGTCCCCATGCGCACGGGCTCACACGTCAGGTCTCTGGAGACCCCGTGCGCACGGGCTCCACTTACCCCGTGCACACGGGGCCACTTGCGGCTGTTGGGCTTTGCCCTTGTATCCCCATTTCGTCCCTCCTTACCCCTTCATGCATTGGACCTATATATACTCCTCTCCCTCATCCATTTAGACTTAGCTAAGGATAGATCTAAACACTAGAGCCTAGCTCATGTACCTCCCCTTTTGCGATTCCTCTTCTTGAGAGAGAGAGGAAACTCCATTGGAGTTCAAGGCCTCCATTGGAGAAAGATCCATAGGATCACCAAGACCTCATCTCCTTTGGATTTCAGATGGACTTTACCATGTATCTTGTTTCCCTTTGATTGTTCTTGTACCTTGTGAATCTTATCTGTTTGTGAGTCTAGTGGATGTGTGATTGGACTTGTTCTTGAGTGTTTCCCCCTTGTGTTCTTCTTGTTCTTGAGGGATTCCCCTCCAATTCGTGAAAGATGTCCATCTTAGGGTTCCACCCTACATCATCTTGGTATCAAGATCAAGGTTAATCACGAAATTGGAGCCTCCCCTCTTTGTTTTCTAGCCTAATTTTGCTTGTTCTTGTCCAATTTCGAAAATCCCACAAAAAGAGCCATACCAATTTTTTTTTATTTGAAGTTTTTATGAGTTTTTGTTGATTTTGATCCGTGGATCTAATGTTTGGCAAGTGGATCTAGCTTTCCCCATCCCCCACACATTCCCCACCACCAAATCCGTCAATTTTGACCGAAATTGCAAAATTATCCGCCTACCCCGTGCCCACAGGCTCCCCACCCCGTGCCCACGCCCCCCCCCGCGTAGTCCCAGGTGACCCCGTGCCCTCGGTATGTGTACCGTGCACATGGGACCCCGTGTCCACGGGCCCTAGACCCCGTGCGCACGGCCCCCCTACAGCAGCCGCGAGCGTTTCACCATTTCGGCCGTAACTTTCACTCCCAAACTCCGATTTGGGTGTTCTTTGGCTCGTTGAAAAGCTAGCGACGTGCCCGATTTTCTCATCTTGGTTTTACAACCATTTGACTGCATAAAAGTTTGTGCATTTTTGCATCTTTAGCATAGCCCATACACCATATCTTTCGATAACCACCTTAGCATTCCGCAAACCTAACCCTTTTTGGTTCTTATTGCATTTGTGGTTGTTTGAGTTGTGATTTGAGTCTCCTAAGGTGTTTCGGCTACTTAGGGACGGTTACATCTTCATCAACCACCGGCGACTTGTATCTTCCATCGACTACATCCGCCATGAGCTTCGCCATCGACGATGACCATCCATCCTTTGAGACAATCTTCAACCGGAAGCAAGGCCGGTTACCCCCGACTTCGAGAAAGGTTAGGTGTGACGAAGGTATCCATTCTGTCATATACTTCTCTTTCCTTGCCATTCCATCTTGATAGCCCCACCATATTTGTTAATACCTTCATACCTATTGAGACTAGATATCCGAGTATTGTCAAGCTTGGCGAAAACTTGTGCACCATAGTGATACAATATCCTATTGTTGCATCATTAGATATATCATAAAGTGCAATTGCTTGATCCCATGCATATCTTGTGATACTTGTCCCATATATTTGGTTGAGGCTCAATAAGAGAAGTGGAAAGGAAGAGAAAAAAAAAGCTTCGAAGCAAGAAAAGAAAGATCATAAGCTTATAAGTAAAAGAGATTTGAGCGTGAAAAGAGATACTTGTGCATGAGGATACATGGAATAGGAAACATTTTGCTTGCATGCATATAGGTTGGTGCCAAATGGTGAATCGTGCCCAAGTGTGCAATCAAGCTAGTGCTCTCCTAGTGTTTGTGCAACACGAGCTTAGTCTTCGTTAGGCAATTCTGTATTGCTCATCCCTATAGTTGCACAAGCCCCATTGTGACAGCCTGGTTTTTGCCCCCCTCTCTTTGCCTGATTTTTAGTTGGTTTGAATTTGAAATTTGGAGTTTTGAATCTTTTCAAATGGACTTAAACACTTGGGTACCTTTTGACTTTCACCCAAGTGCCTCATTTCCCTCTCTAACTTCATTTCCTCTCTGGTTCACCTCGAAATAATATTTTGAATATTTTTCTTAAATGAAAAATATTCATTTCCCTCTCTTAAACCCTAGCTAGCTCAATGTGCTCCAAAGCAACCCCAATTTTTCTTGCCCACAAAAATCTGAGAATATTCACAAATATTCATTGAACCCTAGGGCACCTTCCTAAGCAAAAATATTTCATCACTTTTTGGAATATTTTTGCTACAGAAAATATTTTCTGTTCTGGACAGAAATGGTAGTTTCCACAGCAAATACCATTTTACTTGCTCCATTGTGGCTGATTTTTCTTGTGCATCATCACCTTAGTAGATGATTGATAACCTCCAAAGCACAACTCCCAACTCCCAGTAGTTTGACCACAATAAGCTCTCGAAGTTACTGTCCAGAAACTTACCAAGAGGTTGAAATCTTTTCTACTGCACCTGGGATCAAACCCAAGTATGGTAACCTCTAAAACTACCACGAACAACATGCCAGACACTGAAGTTTGGACTTAGGTCGGCCTGAGGTCCTAGTTCACGCGGTGACCACGCGTGTGCATGATGCCAATCTGCCTGTCGCCGTGCTCTGAGTGCCGTCGAGCGCTCCGTTTCACGCGTGCTCGCTGCCCCGACTTCCTAAGCTTGCCAAACTTCGCCACAATCTTTGTACAAACCCTCTTAACACCCTCCTGGCACTCGCCGACGCCGAAGCTCGCCGCAGCGAGCATGGGCGCGGTACGGCCAACATAACAGTGCGGTGCGCACTGTGCTCGTCATCACCCCCGTGCCCCTGTGCTCGTCCCCGCTCGCCCACAGTCCCCGCGTGAGCTGCGTCGTCTTCTCCCCTCTCTCACTGACGCAATTCATCAACGGGTGTCGTGTCTATGTGTCCACCGACGGAGCCCGATCCCCCCTCGACACACGGCTATAAATAGAGCCCTCCCCAGCCTCCTCGAGAATCACCCACTCCTCCCACACACTCCACGACCTTGTAGAAGCCGTAGCCCGACCGGGCAGGCCGTGGGCCACCGTCCCCAAGCTCGAGCTCGCCGGCGATCTCCTCGGGTTGCCTCCGTAGCTCCAGCCCCTCCTAGGCTCGGGCCTCCCTTCCAGGACATCGGCCGTGCCTCGGTGGTGCTGTTCCGCTCGGTTGGAGCCCCTGGTGTCGCCTTTGGTCGCTGTCGTCTTCCTTTCCGACGCCGTCCGACCACCCCTAGCTACTCAACGGGTACGGGAAGGTGCGCCACAGTCTCCTCTCTCGATCCCTCCATCTCGTTTTGGCCAAGAAGCCCTTATCACCGGCGTGTGCTCCGGCGAAGCCGCGCCGTCCTCTGTTTCGTTCTCCCCTCCCCCTCACCTGATTAAGCGGGGCCCGCTAGTCAGCCACTCAGTACGTGCGCGATGCGGTACGAGAGGTGGCGCCCGCGAGGCGTTACGCCTTTGACGTCAGTCCCCCAGTCTGTTTTTTATTTAAATTCAAAATTCATTTTTCCAGAGAGCTTCAAATAGCCAAAACTCTTTAACCATAAGTCCAAATGAATTGATTCTTTTTGCATTGTGTTCTTTGTAAAGAAATCTAGCAGCTCACCAAAAATAAGATTTTTCCCTGTTGTCTAGATTTTCTGGTGAATTTCAGAAGGGTTCTTGATGTTTTCTTTTTGTGTTTATAGATATTTTCAGAGAGTGAAGCTTGTCTTGAGGATCACCAGGAGGCTTGTGAACCTCATCTACACTAAGGCAAGCCACAACAACATTTTCATGGTGCCATTACAATATTTGTGATTTTCAACTTGAATGAATGATTTAATCCATGAATTTGAATCACAATTATATTATTTATATTCTGTTGGTTGCTTATTTAAGTTGTCATGTTTAGTTTACAGAAAGGTCGAAGTTAATTAAGTTGGTAAAGTAACTATAAGTAATTTTAGTTATGAAGAAGTAATATGGTTATGGATATAAGTAATTATTTGGAGTTATTTTTCTTGCATGAGAAATATGATAAATTTTCTAGAAAAGATTCTGTTTAAATTGAGGTTTAATCCTAACCAGAGAAGTGTTATGAGTTGTTGATGTTTATGCTTAGTGTGGATATAGTTGACTCAATCATTTCCATTGAAATGTGATGCATATGTTAGTGTTGCATTTCATGGCATACTATGACACCAGTTATTTCCACTTTAAGTTGAACCTGATTATAACTCAACCTGAACATATCATTGACCGGGTCATGGTGCCACTGAATCGAGTTTTTTCAAAGTGCAACCACATTTGCCTTTATGGGAAGGCCTTTATTCGGTCTGTTGTCATGCCTATGGTCGGTGCCTCCAACGAGGGAAGGTTATGGTCGTGTGGTGCCCTAGCCCAGTAAGCAGCCATAACCTTGTGTGCCCGTTGTTGAGATTATGGTACCGTGTCCCCGTGTGGGATGTTTATGTTTTGGCCACGACGGTGGTCATTGGTGTCTTTGGTAGACACGGGGCCACCCAGGACTAGCCCAGTGGGGAGTGAGTCGGAGTGGCTGGGAGAGTGTCATGTTAATGGAGGGGTTTCGTCCGAATGCCGTTGGTCCACCTGAATGGGAGTGCGAGGCCATGGTTATAGTGCGCTACCTCTGCATAGTGTATTAATCTATCGATAGCCGAGTCCACAGTTACAGACACGATCGAAAGTAGGTCACACCATGGGTCAACGTTTAAAATATTTTGCACACTAAGTCATGAACCTTGCACTGTTGATGATGGCGGGAAGGCCATCTTGATGTTTACTACCAAGTGTTAGTCATGGTGGTGATCGCCGGAAAGATCAGAAGGTAATCTAAGTTAAGACCACAAGGTCGGGACGTTCGTGATCCAAGAGATCACCGTTGGTTAGCCAGTACGAGGGTTTTTCCTCACAAGAGCATGATCACAGCATGTTAGATATATTGTTGCATTATTAATAATTGGATAATTATCTTGATATTGTTTGTCACTATGTTTATGCTTGTTGTGAGCTTGCAAGTACATTCAATGTACTGACCTGGCGTGTCATGCCAGATTTCAGGAAAGTGTTGTTGGAAAGGGGTGTTGTTCGAGTCTAGATCGTGTCCACATCGGTGTCCCTATGCTATGGAGTTCCGCTACGACGTTGTTCCACTGCCACATAGTTGTTATGACCGAGGCCCTTTTATGTTCACTAAATAATGTACATATTGTTCAGCCGCACCGTGTGTGCCGCTTGGCCTCGCTACCTGTTGTAATATAAACTTTGATCCGCTAGCATCAATAAAGTGGTTGTTTTCTGTACCAAGATGTTGTGTGTTGCCAGAAGACATGGTCTCTGGGCTAGCAATGCATGGTAAACCGATTGCTCTGAGCCGGGGTGCCACAACGCTTGGTATCAGAGCCGCGTTGACTATAGGCCACGCTAGACTACGACGTGTTAACTAGACGATAGATACGAGTTTAGTTGAGTGCCGGTAGCAGTTGTAGCTGGTTGTTGCATTGCATGCACTTGTTTTATTTTTATGCTAACCTACTAATGGTTGTGAGTGTAGATGGCTCCGGTACCATATCCGTGCCAGTTGTAGCTGATGCCGTACACGTCGCCGCACCTCCTTCGTAACGTGTGGCGTCGCACTACTAGGAAAAGGGCTCTAGATGGGATTGATACTAATGGCGCACCAGACATGCGGTGCGCCATTAGTATATACTAATGGCGCACCACTTGCTGGTACGCCATTAGAGTGGAATACACTAATGGTGCACCTGGCTCAGGGTGCGCCATTAGTATCAATTTTTTTTCTTTTCCAAACATGCTAATGGCGCATCCAGACAAAGTGCGCCATTACTAGTTGTAACTAGTAATGGTGCACCAGTCACATAGTGCGCCAGTACTATTGTTTTTTTAATTATATTTTTTATTCTTTTTTGCAAAACTACTAATGGCGCACTGTGCCATAGTGCGCCATTACTAGTTTAAACTAGTAATGGCGCACTTTGGCACAGTGCCATAGTGCGCCATTACTAGTTTAAACTAGTAATGGCGCACTTTGGCACAGTGTGCCATTAGTATGTTTTTTTTGTTTTTTTGCAAAACTACTAATGGCGCACTACCAGCAGGTGCGCCATTAGTAACCTCGGTTACTAATGGCGCATTAGGATATGGTGCGCCATTAGTAAGTGGGCACCAACAAGATATTTTGGACAACCACTCCTACCCACTCACTTTCTCCCCACTTCATTCTCTCCACCTCCTCCTCCAAAGCTTGTCTCGGCTGCCTCCTCTTTGTCACCTCATTTCCACCATAGATTCATTCAAATTAAGTGGTGAAATTACCTTTTTTGATAGGTAAGTAAGGGGGGAAACTATCTTTATGTTGTTCTCCCTCCAACAATGTGCACATGCACTCTTTGTGGCCTAGCTAGATCTATGTATGTTCGTGGTGTTGCATATGTTTCTGGTGTTGCATATATGTTTGTGTTTGCAGGTGTACCGGTATTTGAAATGCGATAGTTGCCAATATTTTACCGGAATGTTGATTCATTTCCGTTTCGGCGAGAATTTTGGCATTAAGCATTTTTTTGGTCCTATATTTAGGGAAAGTCATGCCAAATTTTTTCTTGGTTCTAAAATATCGTTTTGCTCTACCCCGCAGGCGACCATGGTCCGCACGATGACCGAAGGCATCGTGAATAGGTTTTTGAGCTCCGCGAAGGCCGAGATGCTTCAAAAGAACGAGACGGAGATAAGATGTCCGTGTGGAAGATGCAAGCTGAAGAGCCTTATTGTGGACCCGGATTCCGGGCAGGTGCGGGACCACCTTCTCTTGCGTGGTTTCATGGATGGCTATCGGTGGCAAGGTGATGAAGATGACTACGAAGTCGTCCATGGGGGCCGGGCAAGAAGTGAAAAAGGGCAGCAAGACAACCACCGTGGCTCGGGCGGGCGAGAGAACGAAGAATCTCTAGGAGATGATCATGATGGTGATGCTGTACACAGTCATCATGTAGAAGATGCAGGACAAGATGATGAGGAAGATGTCGGAGCAGACGACGGGCATGATCATGAATATGATGATGCTGGCGGAGCAGACGACGCTGGACCATCGATGGGCTGTGTGCAGGTCCCTCATATTCAAGAGCATCTTCTCAAGCAGACGGATAACACAAGAGCTGCCGCCCGCGAGAAAGCCAAGATGGATCAATTAGAGATAGACGCGGTTACTCCATTGTATGAAGGATGCAGGCCCGAGGATACCCGCCTGAAAGTAACGCTCATGGCTCTGGAGATGAAGGTAAAACACAAAATGACCGACGCATGCTTCGACGATAACATGTCATTCTAGCACGAACGTCTTCCCAAGGGGAACAAGTGCCCGACCAGTTTCGAGGAGGCGAAGAAAATCGTGTGTCCTCTGGATTTACCGCACGTGAAATACCATGTGTGCATGAACAATTGCATCATTTATCGGGATGAGCACGCGGAGTCTACCATATGTCCGGTGTGCGGCGTCACTCGATACAACAAGAGGAAGAAAGCTCCTCGAAAAGTGGTGTGGTACTTTCCGATCATTCCTCGTCTGCAGCGGTATTTCGCGGACCCTAAGGTAGCAAAGCTCCTGCGTTGGCACGCGGATAGGGAGGAGAAGAAGCGAGAAGATGACGCAAATGATCCGGAGATAGATAAAAAATACAAGATGCTGAGTCACCCTAAGGATGCGAGCCAGTGGCAAGTGTTGAACTTCGAAGACCCAGAATTTGGGAACGATCCATGGAACATCGTGCTGGGCGCAAGCACCGATGGAGTCAATCCGTTTGGCAGCCAGAGAAGCACACATAGCACATGGCCTGTGTTTGTGTGGATGTACGACCTTCCCCCCTTGTTGTGCATGAAGAGGAAGTACATTCACATGAGTATGCTAATTGAAGGACCGAAACAACCAGGGAATGACATCAATCTGTATCTGCGGCTTCTGAAAGAGGAGCTAGACACGCTGTGGAAAACGCCAGCCAATACGTGGGACGCCGCAGAGAAAGAATATTTCCCTATGAGAGCCGCACTACTCACGACGGTGCACGACTATCTCGGTTACGGATATGTCGCGGGGCAGGTGGTCCATGGATTTTCTGGATGCGTCAGGTGCATGGTTGACACAACGTATCGCCAGCTAGATAGAGATCCCAGTTCTTCAAAAACCGTGTTCATGGGACATCGAAGGTGGCTTCGCGATGATGACCTGTGGAGAAAACACAAGGATCTGTTCGATGGTGAAACCGAACCCCGAGGACGCCCGCGTACGAGGAGCGGCGAGGAAATAGACGAGCTGTTGAAAAATTGGAAAGATTGCCCACTGCCGGGAAAGAAGCAAAAGGCGCCAGAGCCGGGAAAGAAGCGAAAGGCGCCAGAGCCGCTGCTGAAGGTATGGAAAACGAGGTCTGTTTTCTGGGACTTGCCGTACTGGAAGATCCACCATGTGCCTCACAACCTTGATGTCATGCATATCACGAAGAACGTGTGCGAGAGTCTGCTTGGTACCCTGCTCAACATGCCAGAGAGGACCAAAGATGGGCCGAAAGCAAGGGCAGACTTGAAATCAATGGGCATCAGGCATGAGCTTCACGCTAATGATGATGATGATGATGATGATGATGATGATGATGATGATGATGATGATGATGATGATGATGATGATGATGATGATGATGATGATGATGATGATGATGATGATGAGGCGAAGCAGGACACGGAAAGTCGTCGCAAAGGTAAAAAGGCCAAGAAGACCGGAAATGACTACCCTCCCGCGTGCTTCACTCTAAGTCAGGAGGAGATCGAGCAGTTTTTCACCTGCCTCGTAGGAGTAAAACTTCCTTACGGTTACGCGGGGAAGATAAGCAGATACCTATACCCAGCGAAGCAGAAGTTCAGCGGGATGAAGTCTCGCGACTGTCACGTGCTGATGACGCAGATACTTCCAGTTGCAATCCGTGTGATCATGGAGACGCACGTCCATGAAACGCTATTTGGCCTATGCAACTTTTTCGACATCATCTCTCGGAAGTCGGTTGGCGTGAGGCAACTCAGAAGGCTACATGAAGAGATCGTGGTGATACTATGCGAGCTTGAGATGTACTTCCCGCCCGCATTCTTCGACGTTATGGTGCATCTGCTGGTCCATATCGTGGACGATATCATCCAACCCGGGTCGACGTTCCTACACAGCATGATGCCGTTCGAAAGGATGAATGGTGTCATCAAAGGATACGTTGGCAACATGTCACGTCCAGAGGGAAGCATAGCCAGGGGCATTCTGACCGAAGAGTGCATCTCCTACTGCACGAATTATCTAGGCATCGAGAACCCCGTTGGTCTGCCCGTCAACAGGCACCTCGGCAGGCTCGCTGGATGGGGTCACCGTGAGGGTCGCCGCGAAATGCATGTCGACTTCGAGGGTCGACTCGCCGACTTTGAAAGAGCAAACCTAGTCGCGCTACAACACATAGACGTGGCCGATCCTTGGGTGGTAGAGCACAAAACCTTTATTGAGAAGACGTACAATGACCGAGGCCAACAGAGGACAGATGGAGATATAATCAAACAGCACCACTCATGTTTCACGCGTTGGTTCAAGCAGAAGCTTCTGTCGTACCCTTTACATGAGGATTCTTCTGCGGAAGAACAACTCATATTCGCCTTGTCACAGGGCGCCGAGCACAACCTGATGACCTATGAGGCGTACGATATCAATGGCTACACATTCTACACCGAGGCCAAGGACATGAAGAGCGATGGTTATTAGAACTCCGGGGTAACGATGGAATCCTACACCGGTAACGACAAGGACAAATACTACGGAAGGATCGAGGAGATCTGGGAGGTGAGCTACGCTGGAGAGAAGGTCCCGATGTTCCGTGTCAGATGGGCCAAGAGAGTCCTAAAAGAAGACCGGCATTTCACCACCATGGTTATACCCGAAGCAAAATCCAAGACCGTGGGCGCAAACGTCACCGCGAAAAATGAGCCATGGGTACTCGCTTCCCAAGTTGACCAATGCTTCTTCATTACCGACCCGTCAAAGCCCAGTCGTGTTGTCGTGAGGAGAGGCCAAAGGAAGATCATCGGAATGGATGGAGTAGCCAGTGAGCAAGACTTCGACAAGTAAGGCGACCCGAAGATCGAACATGACGACGATGATGAAGTAGCAGCATACACCACAAGAAGAATCAGGACCACCCTACCTAAAGGACGTCCGTTCCACAGAAGAACTCCATTTGCGAAAAAGAAGGGCAAGAAGATTGTGAACAGATAGCTAGCTAGCTAAGATCGATTGTATTTAAATTGTAATCTTCATTTCTCGATTGTATTTCATTGGCACTCTTTGAACTATCATGAATATTTTTAAATTTCATGGGCACTTTTTGAATTCATGAAAAAACATTGAATATTCATGAGGACACTCGATCTCGATCCCCCTCCATCTCGATCGTTATCCCTCCTCGCCAGATTCCCCTTACCAGATCCCCCTCGCCGCCGAGCACCCCCCGCACCCTCCCCCGCTCCACCACCGCCGACGACCCCCGCACCCTCCCCCGCTCCACCGTCACAAATGAATGCAACTAAAAAAATTTGATTATATTTTCAAAAAACAAATTTGATTATATTTTCAAATAACAAATTTGATGGTATTTTCAAATAACAAATTTGATGATATTTTTTTATATTCATAAATATTTTCAAATAAAAAAATCTGGTGATATTTTTTAAAAAATTGTTACTGTTTTTATAAAAAATAATTACTGTTTCATATTCATATTCATATTCATATTCATGATATTTTTTTATATTCATAAAGATTTTCAAATAAAAAATTATTACTGTTTTATAAAAAATTATTACAGTTTCATATTCATATTCATATTCATGATATTTTTTTATATTCATAAATATTTTCAAATAAAAAATTATTGCTGTTTTTATAAAAAATAATTACTTATGGCGCACCGCTGGCTGGTGCGCCATTGCTATCTAAAAAAAATTACTTATGGCGCACCGTCCCACTGGTGCGCCATTGCTATCAGAAAAAAAAACATTCTAATGGCGCACCGCAAGGGGGTGCGCCATTAGTATTCTCCCCCCTATAGCTGGTACCCCTCCCTCGTCCCTCCCTCGCCAGATCCTTCGTCCCCGCCCACGTCTTCCTCCCCCCATCCACGTCTCCACCGCGCCGCCGCCGCCGCCACCCATGCGCCCCCGCCCACGCACCCCCGCCGCCTCCCTCTCCCCATCCACCCCTTCCTCCCCTGACCTCGACCCCTTCGATGCCCTCGACACCGCCGCCGCCGCCGCCTCTTCGACACCACCGCCGACGCATCTTCGACCCCGACCCCTTCGACGCCCTCGACACCGCCAGCCCTCCACCAATGGGGTACATTCATCCTGGTACGCACGCCGTCCCCTAGATCCATTATGTTTTTTTCTGGTTCAGATTTGCTGTTCTTCCCATGGATAACTGTTTGCAGTGCAGGCTTCAATCTTGTTTAGTTGGTCTCTTTCCTGCTAATATCGGTAGTCATGCTTGAAATGTGAACCTGATATGAACAAATTGGAGTACAACCCTGAAATCTGAGGTCGCATTGTTCGATTCTTGTTCATGGGATTGATCGGTTGTCTAAATCTGTTGTTATCTTGGGTAATTGTTGGGGTCTATAGTAAGTGCTTTTGTCAAATTGGATCATTTATTACTGGATGAACTGTGTTATGTGCAAGAATTGAGGCCCTTTGTTCTAGTTTTCTCTTGTAGTTTAGTTATTATTCTGTAGATTTGACGATTGATGTGAACTGGAACTTCAGTGTCCAAAATCATGCTGGCATTGAGGTTTCATAATCAAAATACCTAAATTACCACATTAAAACTAGGTTTCCGATGCATGGGAACTGTCAAAAAAGGGCAAACAAGGGGAACAATAGCTGTGGATTTTTCTACCTTTTGAACATTCCATGAATTTCAATCATGCTTTGACTGGAGCCTTCCATATTCGGGAAAGTAGCAGCAGCCCCCTTTCGTGACCTGCTGCAAGTGAGGAGGACCATCTAGTGTAAAAGCAGATTACGATGGTTATTTGTTGTTTGTGAATTTCAAATCTACAGTGTTCTGCATTATATATTCATGAAACCATCTCTTGGTAATTGATCTAAAATTATTGATTGACAATATTCATTGTATTTAAAGACATACATTCTCTAGAGAAATTGAGCTTCTTGAATATTTTGATGTTGTTGTATGGTGTGTGGTCTAGAGTATAGACATATGCTATCGATACCATTTCTGCAGTTTGTTAGTAAAGAAATAATCAGTCTAAGATAGCTCCAAAGTGGAGTTGAAAGCCGGATGCACTCCATCCAGATTTTTGCTGGGTTTTGTCTCCGACCATCGTGTCGTGATGATTTTGCAGGTACCCCGAGAGGCCCTTGAGTTTGCTGGAATGTCGATTAACTTCCGTTCCGGCAAATTCGGGTACTCCATATGTCCTATTTTCAGCAAAGGTAATGCTGAAATTTTCCGTGAATTTTAGCATGACTTTGCTAAAAAAGGACATATGGGGTACTTGTGACTAATGCATGGGCCGGGGTATCTTAGTACTTAATTAAGTAGGATCAACTGCCCCTTTATTCTTGCTGCATTAAACCATAGGCGGCAATAGAGCCAAGTGATTAGGCCCAACTTAGAATTCTCCTTTCCAGCTTAGCTTTTAGGATGCCTCGGTGTCGACAAACCATAAATTATAAAACCTTGGCTTTTAGGGTGCCTCGGTGTCGATAAAAACCTAAATGATGAAAGCTTAGGCTTTTAGGGTGCCTCGGCGTCGAAAAACCCTCAATGATAAAAGCTTAGCTTTTAGGATGCCTCGGTGTCGACAAACCCTAAATGATGAGACCATGATCTTGTTCCTTGACAATAACCAACTTTTTGACCAAACTTTTTTCCTATTTAGAGAGAAACATGGCCCATAACGATGAGGCCGGGGGTTCGGGCGGCAAGGCATTCTGGGAGCTGTCCCAGGAGATGGAGGAACAACCTCACTTGTATGAGGACGCCGCCTTCCCCACCGATCCTAACACCACTGAAGGTGCCGCTGAGGATGACCCCACTGATGGTGCCGTCGGGGATGACACCACTGATGGTGCCGCCGAGGATGCCACCACTGATGATGGCGGCGCATGCACAGATGGCAGCCAACCGAAGAGGCAACGGAAGGATCGGCGCCCGACCGTGCTCCGCACCGTCAAGGAGGAATTTACTGAAGTGGACTCCGACGGGAATCCAACGGCGCCCGAACGAATAGTCAAGGGGTACTCGCTTCAGCTCGGGTGCATTCTCCGGAGCACCGTCTCAATCAACACCGAGAACCTGAGGCATCCTGACCGAGGGAATTTGCGCAACCTCCTCTTCACGAAGCTGCACGAACGATACAAGTTCCCCGCCGAATTTGAAAACACAAGCCTCAAAGGGAATAAAGTGAACAATGCCGCCCTCACGAAGATGAGCACGACCTTGTCTACTTGGAAAAGCACGGTGAAGAGAATGATCGACAAAGGTTTTAGTTATGAGAAGATCAAGGAGAAAAATCCTTCGATCACCGAAGATGACTACAACGACTTCAAGATCAAGTGCTCGAGCACCGCAACCTCCGAATCAAGTTAGTGGGGGAAAGAAATGCGGGAGCCGAACTTAGGGGAACACACACTCGGTCCCGGCGGTTACAGAGTGGCGGAGCCTATATGGGACAAGGAGGAGGCGGACCGTGCCGAGCAAGGCCTACCGCCCCTCTTCGATAAATACGGTGACAAGAAGACCAGGAACTTTGTCAGGGCCCGGTACAAGAAGGATCCGAAAACAAAGGAGCTTACCACGGATCCGAAGACCAGGGCACTTGAGCTTGTTCTGGTAAGGAATACACCCCCGCGTAATTAGCTCCATATGGTTGCATTCTAATTAATGAAGCCAAATTTCTAAATGGTTCACATTCCTTCCGCAGGCGACTGAAAGCAGTAACGCGGGGTCGACTAAGAGCAACCCTTGGGACACCACTCTAAATAGGGCGTTGAATGTAATGAAGAAAAAGGATAAGCTCAGTAAGCCGTCGTCAGCTGGTTGTGTGGCCGGCAAAGGCTTGTCCACAAAATGGTCGTCATAGTATAACGCTGGTGGGCGAAAGGAGAAAAAGACCAGCTCGGAAAGCCAGTCGCGTGAGGTTCAAGAACTCAAGGCACAAGTGGCGCGGATTCCGGAGATTGTCCAAGAGCAAGTGCAACAACAACTGGGAGCAACGATCACCGCCATTGTGCCTACCTTGATTGAGGGGTTGCAGGCGTGGATTGCGGGCGGCCAACAGGGGCCGCCCGCGATTCCCAGCTTCACGGCCAGCAACTCGCAAAACGCGATGGCGGGGCCATTGGTGTATCCGGCGGAGGCGGCATTGGTGTCTCCGACGCTGCCACGGGAGCTTAATGCACCTGGGTGTACGCCGGCCGGCACCTCTGCAGCAAGCGGCCCCTTCGTCAATTGCACGCCCGCCATTGGCGGTGCCTCGACATTAGCCGAGCTCGACGCCATCATCACGGTAACTAATTAAGCCTCTCTCGGCCGAGGACTTCATCTCCTTGCCTTTGTCTGGGCATCCCTGACGCCCTACATGTTTTCGCAGGGCGCCGCCGATGTTCCGTGCACTCTCCTGCACTTCATGAACAACGAGTTGTTCGATGTCGCTAAGGGCAAAATCGTTCAACTGGGCAACCCCGTGTTCCACGGTACTAGGATGCCACCCAACTTGTATAGGGTTCAACTAGTTTGGGTGCTGCCATGCTGCGACGAGTTGTTACCTCCGATTCGACCCGTCGGGGCCGACGAAGATGATGTGATGACCCTCAGCGCCTGCCTAAGCTGGCCCCTGCTTTGGCCGAAGAGCCAGATTCGTTTGTGGGCAGGGGACACCACCCCAAAGACAACACCGCCAGTCGTGCCGGCGCCAAGCCATGGCAAGACCGCCGCAACGGTGCCGGACATCCCTATGCCACTGGATCCAAACATGCATATGGCACAGGATCCGAACGACGACGACGACAACGACGATGATACATTTGCCAACGTCGATGCGTACTTTGCCGATCATGGGTACGATGGCGACTTCATGGGGCCTCCTTCTCAATAACCCAACCCTACAAAAGACGTGCGCGATCTAGCTGGTACCGCGGAGAAACCAAGTTGCAATAGGCGTCGTCTGCCATTCAGTTCTCAGGAGACGCCTCCAGCTGCCGACTTTACCGAGCCTCAAATAGGCGCGGTGCGAAATATTATCAGCCCCAACACACTCAAGAAGGTGGTCTGTGAGCAGAACTCGGTCCCATTACAGGAGAAGAAGAAGGCACGGAAAAGAAAGACTAACAGGGGTGCGAGCCAGCCGGCACTGAGTACGATCCGTGCTCAGGATGGGCCACCTTCACCTGAGGATGTAATGAGGAGGGTGCATGTGGCGGGTAGGCTGATGCTACCGAGTAATATGCTCAATGCTGCAACCGGTGCTATGCGGAGTCTGCATGACAGTGTTCTTTCTTTGTAGAAGCGGCGACTCAGAGAGAAGGATGTGGCATACCCGGTTTTCGCGGCCAAGGTGCCAGAGGGCAAGGGCTTTGTGGATAACTCCATCGGGGGTACGATCGTCCTGCGGTTTGATGACATCTACGCTATGTTGAACCTTTATCCGCTGCACTACACCTTTGTTCGGCTATTTTCGCTGAGTATGGAGATGCAGATCATTGGCGACAAGACCCCGGACATCGTGATAGTCGACCCCTTCTACATGCGTGCCAAGATCTTGGGCAGCGCTGGGGACCGGCAAGTCGCGAGTTCTTACCTCGAAGGCGTCATTCTGACAAACCGAGATAAGGATAACTTCCTCGTGCCTTACTTTCCTGAGTAAGTCGTCCCCTCAACCGCCCCGTAACATATGAATTCTTAGATTTCGATCGTTTTTCTTTTAACATTCCGCGTTTTGTGCAGTGACACACATTGCACACTCATCCTCGTAAGCCCCAAATATTCCAAGGCCACGTATTTCGACTCGGACCGTCAGTCGAAGGTAGACTACACAAATGTCAAGAATGTTCTTGATGATGTTCTCCCCAGCTACGCCAAATCTGGAGGTACCTTCACCAGGCCTCTTCGTAAGTACAACAAGCATGTGTTCGCCCACAATACGACGTTCTGCTGCGTCAAGCAGCCGCCTGGCGGTCAGAAGGGTGCCTACTACGCCATCCATCACATGCGGGCGATCGTACGGGACCATCATCACCTTCTGCTACCGAGTAAACTCAAAGATTGGGCCGCGAGCGTGTCGGCAATCCAGGACGCGGACATCAGACAATAATTCTTTCGCATCCAGTCGGAGTTTGCGGAAATCATCCATCAAGATGTCCTTCGTACCTCGGGGCAGTTCTACCTCAGAAATCAACCGTCCAACAGTGACATAGACACAATGCTACAAATACAGGCTGACAACGCCCGTGATTTCATGACTCCCACGATAGACGGCGGCTTCATCCACGCTCCGGTCCCTTGAGTTGAGTCGAAAGTAGTGATGTTGTGTCTAGTTCTGAAACATCGATTGGCTCATGTTGTAATTAAACTTTAATGAACTTGTAGTATGTCTCGTTAGTTTCGACAGTCGTTCAACTTAGATGTAATCGATGCAATTAATGTCTTGCTTTTCTCTTCCGATCGTTCTGTTGCATACTTATATATTGCTTATGTATTCTCTGTGACATGGTACTAACGTTTCGTTTGGCTAGTGCATAGCGATGCCGTCGTATGTCGTGTACAAGGGTAAGGTTCCTGGAGTCTACGACGACTGGGAGGAGTGTCGGAGACAGGTTCACCGTTTCAGCAGTAACAGTTACAAAGGGTACACCACTAGGGCCGAGGCGGAATCTAGATACGCCCGCTATCTAGCGGGAGAGGGGAGGGAGCGTTGGAGGAACCGGATGAAGACGAGTTTCATCGTGATGATGCACATCGTGATGACTGCAGCTCTCTTCTATGTGATGGTAGTTTGGATGATCAATATCGACTTGTAATGTGAAGACAAACTCGCTACGCGCGGTCTCGAGACTTGTAATATAATGTTCTATCTTTGTTCGGTCTTTTGAATTCGGATACTAATATGATGAATTGTATTCGGAGACTAATATGATGAATTGTATTCAGAGACTAATCTTATATTGTATTCGATGAATCTGTTGTTGCTGTGTGCTGCTGTCTATATTCTATCCAATAATACATTTTGTAACCTATGCAAAAAACAGAATATTAAAAAATAAATAAAAAAACCTATTATTCATACTAATGGCGCATCATCCAACAGTGCACCATTAGTATGCCAAAGTTACTAATGGCGCATCAGGCAAGAGTGCGCCATTAGTATGCCAAAGCACCTGGGTATATATGGCCCCCTGGGAGGCATACTAATGCCGCACCATGGTCTATACTAATGGCGCATCTGTGGTGCACCATTAGTATACTAGATACTAATGGCGTGGCACTAATGGCGCACCACTAATGCGCCATTAATGGCCAAAATAGGTGCGCCATTAGTAGGCCTTTTCCTAGTAGTGTCGGTTGTACCCTCTCGGAGATGACCCAGTCTATCGTGTGTACCGGGAGCGTCTTGCAGACTCAGTGTATGAGTATCACACAGTGGTTACTCTACGCACCAGTTCCAATTCCAGCACTTACACTAATACCTCTTGGAGCGGTTATGCTTCTACCGCTTCTCAGGCTGTCCAATTTGCAGCATCCGAGGTCCTTGTCGAGCTTCGATACAACGAGGTCCGGATGCAGAACCACCTAGGTTTCGACTACTATCCTTCTCTGCACGACAATGGTCGTGTCCGTGTTCCTATCATTCATCCGGAGTCTGATAGTGTGGCTAGCCACCTTGCTCTTTATATTACTGCTAGCTATCTTATGATCCAGTAGCTGGCTCGAGAGCTGACTCGTGCTCATACAGCTTTAGCCTCTACTTTAGTCTCTACTAGGTTTGTCACTACTCCATCCTCCTTGGGATTTACTCCTTATATTCCAGCCAGTTCTAGTTCCCCTATTTCACCGGTTACTCCTCCGAGTAGCTTGGGTGCCTCGACCATGAATCCTCTCAGTGCTCCTGCTGAGTGGGTTTCACTTCTCACTACTCCTGTAGCCCCGATGCTTCACCCTACACCTTCCCGGAGGGAGATCCCTTGAGGCAACGCCGTCGTGTTACCTTTAATTAACCCGGAGGTTTCAGTTAACCTCGTCAGTTCAGGATCCGAGTCCGCTTGAGGAGAGGACCCCACAGCACCAGCAGAGCAGTAGAGTTTCTGAGTATTTGCAGTCATTAGGATGGTGTACGGATGTAGTCGTACGAGTCATGATGTTTCGTTTCCTGCATGAGAGTAGTTGAACCTGGCATGTTTTTTACCTTTCATGTATGAGTCTATGTATAATTATGTTGGAACTCTATTTCTTTTATTCGCCGTATTTTCTTCGTTATTTCGTTTACTCTTGGGATTTGTTGCTGGCTTTCCCCCAATTTACTTTTGGATGTTTCTCATCTCGGTTGCGTGGTCTTGGTAAAAATCCACAATAGGATGCCGCGGGGAGGCAACAGTAGTAGCGCTCATGAGGATGTTCCTGTTCGTCGTTCCGCACGATAGGCAGGACACTCTCCCGAGCCGTACATACCACCACCACCTCTACCGCCAAATCCGCCTACCACCGAGCAAATTTTGCATATGTTTCAGGAAAGGAGGAATAATGATCAGATTGAAATGTTAAGAAGTGTTCAGGCTGTGGTTGGACAGAATGGAAATCAGAACGGACATCACTCCAAGCTGTCAGATTTTCGGAGGACCAAGCCTCCTAGTTTCAATCAGGTTATTGACCCCTTGGATGCAGACGATTGGTTGCGAACTATTGAAAGGAAGCTTGAGATTGCTCGTACTAAAGAAGATGATAAGGTTCCATTTGCAGCTCATTATCTTGAAGGCGCTGCTGCCATATGGTGGGAAAATGCAAAAGCATGTGGCCTCCTGATGAAGAAATCACCTATTCAAAATTCAAGGATCAGTTCCGGAAATATCATATCCTACTGGAATTATGAAGGCTAAGCATCGTGAATTTCTTGCACTCCTCCAAGGAAATCAGTCTATGGGTGAATATTTGCAAAAAATCAATGATCTGGCCCATTACTCCCTATATGATGTGGCCACCAAAGAAATAAAGATTGACAGATTTCTTGGGGGATTAAACACGTAACTCCTGTGTACCCTCAATATGTTTGATTTCCGAGATTTCCAAACTCTGGTGAACAAAGCTTTCATTGCTGAAAGGGAACACAAGCTCGTATCGGACAATATGCCTGCTAATAACGATCACAAGCGCAAGTTTGAGCCAAGGAAGGAAGGGCAGCCACTGCAAAAGGCTCGTTCCTGGCAGCAGACTTAGGTGGAATACAAGCCCAATTGGCAACAAAATGTTAACAAGACCACCACCCAAGTCAAGAATGTCGTGACTAACCTAGTGCACGAGGAGTGCCAGCTCAACAATTCTTGCTTCAGTTGTGGGCAAAACGGACATTATGCCAGACAATGTCCCAAGAACGGCAAGGCAAGTGCACTAATCAGGCCACAAGTCAACTTTATGGAGTCATGCCCGAACCAGCAAAACACCACTGGGCAAGTTCATCACCTCTTCGTAGATGAAGCCCAAGAGAACCCCGAAGTCGTCATTGGTATGTTTTCAGTTAATAGCATACCTGCCGTAATTTTATTTGACTCTGGTGTTTCCCACACTTTTATTTCTCGGAGTTTTGTTGCCCAAAACAAATTTCCTTGTTCGGTTTTGGGCAAGAATATGCTGGTACAAACCCCGGGATCCTTAATCAAGACCAATCCGGTCTGCCGTAATCTGGAAATCAATATCAACGGAGTCTATTTTCCAACTTCCTTGATAATCATTGAGTCTGTAAAGTTGGATGTTATCTTGGGTATGAATTGGTTGACCCAATATCAAGTATACATAAATTGTGTGACCTGAGAAGTCACTTTGACCAGTGAGAAGGGGCAGACTACCAAATTCTATGCTCGCAGAAGCATACCCAAGAAAGAAATTGTCTTCACCGCTGTGGCTGAGTTGGAATTAATTCATGTGGTCAGTGAGTTTCCTGTTGTATTTCCAGAAGAACTACCAGGCATGCCACCAGATCGAGGGCTGGAGTTTGCAATAGATCTTGTGCCCGGAACCGCACCGTTATACAAGAAGTATTACTGGATGCCCTCATCAGAATTAGTGGAGCTAAAGAAACAGCTTGATGAAATGCTCCAGAAAGAATATATCCGTCCCAGCGCTTCACCATGGGGATCACCTGCTATCTTCGTGGACAAGAAGGATGGAAGCCTCCACATATGTGTGGATTATCGTCAGCTGAATGATGCCACCATCAAAGATAAATATCCGCTGCCAAGGATTCATGACTTGTTTGGTCAGCTTAGTGGCGCCAAGGTATTCTCCAAGATTGATTTACGGACATGATATCATCATCTCAAGATTAAAATGGAAGATATTCCTAAGACCGTATTCACCACTCGATACGGTCTTCATGAATATACAGTTATGTCCTTTGGTCTCACCAATGCCCCTGCTTTCTTCATGCATATGATGAACAAAGTATTCATCGACTTCCTCGACAAGTTCGTGATAGTCTTTATCGATGACATACTTATATACTCAAAACGTAAAGAAGATCACAAAAAACACCTCCGAGCAGTGCTACAACGACTCCGCGACCATCAGCTATAAGCCAGATTTAGTAAATGTGAGTTTTGGCTCAAGCAAGTTGGATTTCTTGGACATATGCTATCCGCCAAAGGTATAGCCGTGGACCCAAGCAAAGTAAAGGATGTGCTCGATTGGTTGCCACCCACAACCGTATCACAGATTCGGAGTTTTCTTGGACTAGCCGGATATTACCATCGTTTCATTGAAGGGTTTTTCAAGATTGCTAAACCCATGACGGAGCTGCTCAAAAAGGATAAGAAGTTTGAATGGACTGAGGACTGTGAGAAAAGTTTCAATGAGCTAAAGATACGGCTGACGACCGCACGTGTGTTAACTCTTCCAGATATCTACCGCAGTTTTGATGTGTACTGTGACGCCTCCAGACAAGGACTTGGATGCGTACTTATGCAAGGCGGCAAGGTAGTAGCATATGCATCCCGACAGCTACGACCCCACGAGGGAAATTATCCTACTCCTGATCTGGAATTGGCCGCGGTGGTTCATGCTCTAAAAATTTGGAGACACTACCTCATAGGGAAGAGGTGCCAAATTTTTACCGATCACAAAAGTCTCAAATATATATTTACTCAGCTAGTTTTAAATCTCCATCAACGAAGATGGCTTGAGTTAGTCAAGGATTATGATCTTGAAATAAATTACCACCCGGGTAAGGCCAACGTGGTTGCCGATGCACTCAGTCGAAAGCCAGTCAGCCTAAATGTCATATTGAAATCCTTGCCTCCTTAACTTCAAGAGGAGATTTCTCAGCTCAACCTGGTCATAGTTGATGCTAGCCTTGCTAATATTTTGGAAGTTGCGCCCACCCTTGAGGAAGAGATCCGCAAGGCCCGTCCAGCTGACACCGTCCTGCTGAAACGTGGCAAGAATATGGTAGCAGGACAGACCTCAGATTTTTCTAAGGATCAATTTGGTACCCTCTGATTCCGTGGAAGGATTTGTGTACCCAATCAGGCGGATTAAAAGCAGAAAATCCTGTCAGAAGCACACGAATCTTCGTATTCCATTCACCCCAGAGGTACGAAAATGTATGAAGACCTTCGACAAATATTCTGGTGGGAAGGAATGAAGAAAGAATTGCCTATTTTGTGGCCTGTTGCGACATATGCAACAAGGTGAAGGTAGAGCATCAGAAGCCAGCCGGACTTCTCCAACCGCTGCCAGTCTCACAATGGAAATGGGATGACGTCTGCATTGATTTCATCATAGGGCTACCTAAGACATAGTGAGGCAATGATGCAGTCTGGTTCATAGTGGACACCTTAACCAAGGTAGCTCACTTCATCCCGATCAGAACCACATATTGAGCAGATCAACTTGCATAGTTGTATGTATCCAGAATAGTCAGTCTGCATGGAGTACCCTGGACCATCACTTCTGACCGAGGTTCACTTTTTACCTCTGCTTTTTGGTCAGGTCTCCATCAAGCCTTGGGGACAACACTAAAATATAGTACCGCTTATCATCCTCAGACTGATGGACAGACGGAGCGGGTAAATCAAATACTTGAAGATATGCTACGAGCATGTGCTTTGGCCCAAGGACCTAAATGGGAAGACTGCTTGCCGTATGCCGAGTTCTCTTATAACAACAGCTTCCAGACCAGCTTAAAGATGTCATCGTATGAGGCTTTGTATGGCCGTAAGTGCCGCACTCATTTAAATTGGTCTCAAACTGGTGATAGCTGTATTTTCGGAACAGATCTCATGATGAAAGCTGAGAAACAAGTTAAGGAAATCAGAGACAGATTGCAATTGGCCATATCTCAACAGAAGAGTTATTATGATGCAAAGCACCGGCAGGTCAGTTTTGAACCCGGAGAACACGTATACCTCCGAGTCACTCCTATGAAAGGTGTTAAGAGATTCCAGACTCGTGGGAAGTTGGCACCTAGATTTATTCGTCCATTTCCAGTTATGTCCCGAGTGGGTATTGTTGCATATAAGTTGGGGCTACCGCCTGAATTGTCGGAAGTGCATAACATGTTTCATGTTTCACAGTTGAGGCGATGCATATCACCGCCTGAGAAAAAGACTGCTATGACTGAAATAGAGTTGGCAAAGGATTTAGCATATGAAGAGAGGCCGGTTATAATTTTGGATCAGATGGAAAGGGTCACTCGTAGTAAAGTAAGGAGGTTATACAAGGTCAAGTGGGAGCATCACACAGAGTCGGAATCAACTTGGGAACGGGGATAATTTCTAAAGCCACATTATCCAGAATGGTTTTCCCAAGCAACCGAATCTCGAGGATGAGATTCATTCTAAGTGGGGGAGGTTTGTGATAGCCTGGTTTTTGCCCTCCTCTCTTTGCCTGATTTTCAGTTGGTTTGAATTTGAAATTTGGAGTTTTGAATCTTTTCAAATGGACTTAAACACTTGGGTACCTTTTGACTTTCACCCAAGTGCCTCATTTCCCTCTAACTTTCATTTCCTCTCTGGTTCACCTCAAAATAATATTTTGAATATTTTTCTTCAATGAAAAATATTCATTTCCCTCTCTTAAACCCTAGCTAGCTCAATGTGCTCCAAAGCAACCCCAATTTTTTTTACCCACAAAAATCTGAGTAAATTCACAAATATTCTTTGAACCGTAGGGCACCTTCTTGAGCAAATATATTTCATCACTTTTTGCTACAGAAAATATTTTCTGTTCCGGACAAAAATGGTAGTTTCTACAGCAACTACCATCTTACTTGCTCCATTGTGGCTGATTTTTCTTATGCATCATCACCTTAGTAGATGATTGCTAACCTCCAAAGCCCAGCTCCCAACTCCCAGTAGTTTGACCACAGGAAGCTCTCAAAGTTACTGTCCAGAAACTTACCAAGCGGTTGAAATCTTTTCTACTGCACATGCGATCAAACCCAAGTGTGGTAACCTCTAAAACTACCACGAATAAGCTGCCAGACATGAAGTTTGGACTTAGGTCGGCCTGAGGTCAGAGTTCACGTGGTGACCACGCGTGTGCACGATACCAACCTGCCTGTCGCCGCGCTCTCACTGCCGTCGAGCGCTCTGTTTCGCGCGTGCTCACTGCCTCGACTGCCTAAGCTTGCCAAACTTCGCCACAATCTTCGTCCAAACTCTCTTAACTCCTTCCTGGTGCTCGCCAACACCGGAGCTTGCCGCAGCGAGCACGGGCGCGGTCTGGCCATCGTAACAGTGCGGTGCGCACTGTACTCGTCGTCACCTCCATGCCCCTGTGCTCGTCCCCGCTCGCCCACAGTCCCCGCGTGAGTTGCGTCGTCTTCTCCCCCTCTCTCACTGACACCGTTCGTCGCCGGACGCCGTGTCCAGGTGTCCACCGGCGGAGCCCGATCCCCCCTCAATGCTCGGCTATGAATAGAGCCCTCCCCAGCCTCCTCGAGCATCAACCACTCCTCCCACACACTCCACGATCTTGTAGAAGCCGTAGGCCGGCTGGGCAAGCCACGGGCCGCCGTCCCCAAGATCGATCTCGCCGGTGATCCCTTCGGGTCGCCTCTGTAGCTCTAGCCCCATCCAGACTCTGGCCTCCCTTCCAGGGCCTCCGTCGTGCCTCGGTGGTGTTGTTCCGCCCGGTTGGAGCCCCTGGTGTCGCCTCTGGTCGCCGTCGTCTTCCCCTCCGGCGACCTCCGCTCTCTGCCTCCGCTAGAGAGGCTGTTTCAGACGCAGTCCGACCACCCCTAGCTACTCTACTGGTACGGGCAGGTGCACCTCCGTCTCCTCTCTCGATCCCTCCCTCTCATTTTGGCCAAGAAGCCCTCGTCGGCGGCGTGTGCTCCCGCAAAGCCGCGCCGTCCTCTATTTCCTTCTCCCCCTCCCCCTCACCTGACTAAGCGGGCCTCGCTAGTCAGCCACTCAGTACGCGCGCGAAGCGGTACGAGTGGTGGCGCCCGCGAGGCGTTACGCCTTCGATGTCACCCCCAGTCTGTTTTTTATTTAAATTCAAAATTCATTTTCCAGAGAGCTTCAAACAGCCAAAACTCTTTAACCATAAGTCCAAATGAATGATTGTTTTTTGCATTGTGTTCTTTGTAAAGAAATCTAGCAGCTCACCAAAAATGAGTTTTTCTCTGCCGTCTAGATTTTCTTCTGGATTTCAGAAGGGTTCTTGATGTTTTCTTTTCGTGTTTATAAATATTTTCAGAGAGTGAAGCTTGTCTTAAGGATCACCAGGAGGCTTGTGAACCTCATCTGCACTAAGGAAAGCCACATCAACATTTTCATGGTGCCATTACAATATTTGTGATTTTTCAACTTGAATGAATGATTTAATCCATGCATTTAAATCACTATTATATTATTTATATTCTACTGGTTGCTTGTTTAAGTTGTCATGTTTAGTTTACAGAAAGTTTGAAGTTAATTAAGTTGGTAAAGTAACTAGAAGTAATTTTTATTATGAAGAACTAATATGGTTATGGATATAAGTAATTATTTGGAGTTATTTTCTTGCATGAGAAATGTGATAAATTTGCTAGAAAAGATTCTGTTTAAATTGAGGTTTAATCCTAACCAGAGAAGTGTTATGAGTTGTTGATGTTTATGCTTAGTGTGGATATAATTGACTCAGTCATTTCCGTTGATATGTGATGCATATGTTAGTGTTGCATTTCATGCCATACTATGACACCGGTTATTTCCACTTTAAGTTGAACTTGATAATAACTCAACCTGAACATATCATTGACCGGGTCATGGTGCCACTGAATCGAGTTTTTTCCCAGTGCAACCACATTTGCCTTTATGGGAAGGCTTTTATTCGGTCCTTTGTCATGCCTCTAGTCGGTGCCTCCAATGAGGGAAGGTTATAGTCGTGTGGTACCCTATCCCGGTAAGCAGCCATAACCTTGCGTGCCCGTTGTTGAGAATATTGTACCGTGTCCCCATGTGGGACGTTTTTTTTGCCACGACGGTGGTCGTTGGTGTCTTTGGTAGACACGGAGCCACCCAGGACTAGCCCAGTGGGGAGTGAGTCGGAGTGGCTGGAGAGTGTCATGGCAATGGAGGGGTTTCGTCGGAATGTCATTGGTCCACCCGAATGGCAGTGCGAGGCCATGGGTTCCGTGGTGTGGGTACAATGCGCTACCTCTATAGAGTGTATTAATCTATCGATAGCAGAGTCCATGGTTACAGACATGCTCGAAAGTAGGTCACACCATGGGTCAACATTTAATAAATTTTGCACACTAAGTCATGAACCTTGCACTGTTGATGATGGCGGGAAGGCCATCTTGATGTTTAATACCAAGTGTTTTTCGTGGTGGTTATCACCGGAAAGGCCACGAGGTAATCTGAGTTAAGACCACAAGGCTGGTACGTTCATGATCCAAGAGATCACCGTTGGTAAGCCAGTACGAGGGATTTTCCTCACAAGAGCATGGTCACAGCATGTTAGATATATCGTTGCATTATTATGATGTTATTTGTCATTATATTTATGCATGTTGTGAGCTTGCAAGTATATTCAATGTACTGACCTGGCGTGTCATGCCAGATTTCAGGAAAGTCTCGTTGAAAAGGAGTGTTGTTCGAGTCTAGTTCATGTCCACATCGGTGTCCCTGTGCTATGGAGTTCTGTTACGACGTTGTTCCGCTGCCACGTAGTTTTTATGACCGAGGCCCCTTTATGTTCACTAAATAATGTACATATTGTTCAGCCGCACCGTGTGTGCCGCTTGGCCTCGCTACCTGTTGTAATATAAACTTTGATCTTCTAGCATCAATAAAGCTGTTGTTTTCTGTACCAAGATGTTGTGTGTTGCCAGAAGACATGGTCTCTGGGTTGGCAATGCATGGTAAACCGGTTGCTCTGAGCCGGGGTGCCACACCCATTATCCCACCGCGTGTGTTTCCTTATTGCCCTCCTCTATATTTGTGATCACTTGCTTTGCATTTTGAGTCCTTTGGCTTGATTTCAACATTTACAATATCTTAGACTTCAACTTGCATGAAATTTGTGCCACTTGTCCTAACCAAGCCACTCGATAAGCTTTACTTTGTAGGTGTGAGTGAACAAGTCCGGTACCAATTCCACTATTCTTTCATTTCACATTGAGTGAAACGAGATACATTCTCAACTTTGGGAAACGGTAGCTTGTTATTGTTTATCTCATTTCCTACTCACCTTTGCTTGAGTGTTGTGATGGATAGGAAAAGCACATCATCTCCGGTCTACAACCCCGACGACGAGTTCGATGCCATGAAGAAGCTCATCGACGCCAAGATGGACAAGCACATGGAGGAGCTCAAGGTCCTCATCAACAACCGCAAGCGGTCTTTCTCATATTCGAGAAGACGCTCTAGTGCAAATACTCCCGAACTACCATCTCCGGCAAGTACACCCCGGCATCGACACCGACAAGATCATCAAGGGTGTGCCACAAGAACGGAAGAGCGACCTTCCGAACGCGCGTTGGCTTCTTTGCCAACCCCGTGCACACGGGCCTTCGACCCCCGTGCACACGGGACCCCGTGCACACGGCCATCTACGACCCCGTGCACACGGGCTATACAGAGCCGCTACATCAACGGCAAGACTACATCTTCTTTGACTACTTTGGCATCTTCGCCAAGTGACATCAAGGCATCTTCGCCTTTGGATGTACGGCATCTTCGCCTACTCCACGAGCTCAAGTCCATGGCTTCCACGAGCTACTATGATTTTGCCATCAGCGATGAGATTCCATACTTTGGGACTCATGACCCTGAAGAGTACCTCAAGTGGGAGCACAAGATGGACGATTACCTCAAGCGACACCAAGTACCCTCCGAAGATCAAGTGAAGTGTGCCACAAGTACCTTCCATGACTACGCATCGACATGGTGGCTTCATAGACCTTCGACAAGCTTCACCATGACGTGGGCCAAGATGAAGAAAGCGACGAGGCGAGAATTTGTGCCTTCCACCTACATGGAACAGCTACAACACCACTTGGAGAACACCTTGCAAGGATCCAAGTCCCTCAACGAGTACTTCAAGGACATGAAGGAAGCCTTGCGACGAGACAACGTTGAAAACCCCATTTGGATGAAGTTCTACTTCTCGATGGGATTGAAAAACGACATCGACGAGACTATCTTCAACAACAACTACGAGTCCCTCGATGACATGTACATTGGTGCTCTCAAGGCGCAACAAGAACTCATGAAGGCCAAGTCTACTCGACCCTAAACATCCTTTACGACGACCACGCTCCAAGACGGTGAGCATGAGGCTAGTACCATTGAGATGATCGAGCATGGGATTTTCCCTTCGGTCATGGACGAGAGTGATGATGTTCCATCTTTGGCCTTTATCCACGATTACGACTATGAGACGGTTGAGCATGGGATCTTCCCTTTGACCAAGGAGGCGTATGGTGATGAGTTGAGAGACTTTTGCCACCATATTGAGAGTGAGAGTGAAATCACCACTAGCCCCATATACGATGAGTTGCCCCATTTATCATGTGAGGAGAGCCACCACCACCACCACTTGAGTGAGATGAGTGACACCACCATATGTGACTTCTAGTGCACCTACCTTGAGGGAGTGAATGAGCCATCACCACATAGAGAGAGTGAGATAGTTGATTGGTCTTGTGAGGACATTTTCACTTCTAACAACTTGACCTCTACCTCTATTGTGTCTTCTCATTTGGTGCTAGGTCCAATATACGATGACGCCTCGGTCATTGACGACTTCGTCCTTCCTTTGGACAAGACATTGGCCATGGTGGACTTTGATGCACACCCCACATGGTTCCATCAAGATGAAGATGATGACCTTGAATTGGTCTTTACCACCTCACCTGCACCACATGAGTGGAATGTTAAAGGTAAAATAGGTGAAGGTGATGCTCTAGTCCCACTAGTGGACAATCTTGACATTGATTGCTTGCATGATGTTGATCCACCTATTGCTAAGCTTCATGCTAGTTTGACTACCTCATGTGATGAATTACCCATTTATGATGAGTATGATGATTGTCATGTGGAGTCTATTAGTTGTGATGCCATGTTGCATAGGATCTCTAGTGATAATTATTTAGGTCACATCATGTTTGAAAATCCGGTTGACTTTTCATATGCTATGCATGAGATCACTCATATGTCATATCTGCAATCTCGTCATAGTAACTATGCATATGCCATTAGGATAAACCCAATTTGCACTTATGGCATAGATGACAAGCCCATGGATATTGGCATTTGTTTTTCTTGTGATGATATTGACATGCCCCCTTTGCATCAATTCTATCATATGACATGCCTTGACCATCTAGATTCGGATATGCATTGTTTTGGATGTTGTTCCACTTCTCCATATTATGCTTTTGATGTTACTCATGAGGAGACCCCCATAGTTTCCTCATACATTTTAGGAGATTTTGATCCATCCCATCCGTTGCATGATTCCCATGTTTGTGTGCACCTTATGCATCCTTTGAATAAAAATGCTATTGTTGTGCCACACACTTGCTATAACTGGTGTCCCCATCGTGTTATACATAATGACTATTCTTTCATGATGGATGACATGTTCTTGTACCATGCATCAAATTTCTTTGAGCATTGCTTGTCTTGTGCTAACTCACATGTGCACATACACATCATGATGGATGATGTGTACATTTACCACGCATACACTTTCTTTGGCTTGTGTCTCTTTTGTGTAGGTGCCCATGCATACTCATCAACCTCGCAAGATCATGAGTTGACGAAACGAGCTCTAGAGAGCAACGATGCCTTGGGAACCCATGAGATGTCTCACCAACCGTTTCCTCCGCACAAAGACTTCGCGCAATTCTTCTACATGGCCCTCACATGGTTATGGCTTCTTGTCAATTATATATAATTTTCCCATATTTCCATGTTCACTTTGCATGATATGCTCATTCCGATGTCGTTGCCATGCATTTGTGACCAATGCTTCGCATTACACATGATCCATGATTCTACTGCTTGTAGCTGTGTTTGCAAGCTTGGTGGAGATATTGCTTGTTATTGCCATGTTTGCTTTGTTTCCCATGCCTATGATGATATTGATGCTTGCCCCATTACTTGTCTTGATTGCGATATGTCATGTGCATTTCCTATGCCTATTGTTCGCCCACATGACATGATTGCCATGATTTCCTCTAGTGTGTTGAATCTCCACGCCACTAGTTTGCATGTCATATTTGATATGTCTGCCTTGATTGTTGCATCACCGATGACTCATACTTGTTCATTTAATGCGGTTGATGGCACATATTACCATGCTTTTCACGTGATTGCTAGTCCATGTTGTCATATGTCTCTATATGTTGCATCTCTCATGTTAGATGATTTACCATGTATTGAGTGCAACAATGCTTTTCGTCTTGTGAATGAGATTGCCCCCATAGGTTTCTCACACATATTCGGAGATTTTGCCATATTTCTTGTGAAGCATGTTTGCCTTCCTTCTTTCCACCATATGCCTAGTGCCATGAATATTGACATTGTTGCATCATATTATTCATGCACTTTTGCTACTAATGGTTATGTGCAATAGAAGAGAACCATCATGATGGATGATGTGTCTATCTACCATGCACATACGTTCTTTGCTTTGTTTTGTGCATGTGTAGGATGCTTCGACTACATGTCAACCTCTACTTCACGTGAGTTGACAATTCGAGCTCTTGAGAGTGAGCCTCATACTTTTTACCACGACTCTCTTCTACAACAAATTTCCTTGCGCTTCGGCATTATGAAGGATACCCAAGGACATGCCTTCAAGGTGACATCTTTCTTGAGCATGGATATTGCGGATCATACTACTTGTGTTGCTTGCACCATGAGACTTATTGGCCATCTTGGACCACTTGATAGCGCACATGTTAGCGATATTGCTTCCACTTGCCATTTTCACATTTCCATTCCTCATGATATACATGCCTTGAGTGTTGCATCCAACTTGTTGCCTACTTGCTCATATCACATGCTTGGTTGCACCAATGTGATCGCTTCACATATGCCATGTCCCTTTGCTTGTCACATGCTTGACTTATTTGCCTCACACATGTTGAACAATTTCTCTTTCTATTGTGTTGAGTGCCACACTATTTTCACTACACCCTATGCACATTATGCTTGGATTGTCTTGCACTTGCCTGATGTGTTTAGACACTTCAGTTTATTTGGTGTTGTGAGTGATTCCTATGCATACCATAGACCATTTGTTGAGTACTTTATGAATGTTTGCTATGATCAAGAGGTATATGCTTGTTCACTTGTGAAACATACTTGCATCTCTATCTCACACTTGCATGCTTGTTTCCATGATGTACTTGATTGTGCTCAACCTATATGCTTAATTGCCATGCCACACTTCCTTGTCACACCATATGCTATGCTTGATGACAACACTTGTCGTGTGAATCACCTATTGAATGCTTGCTTTTGCTCTAATGCCAATCATATTTGCTTTTCCAAGTGCTTGTTATCTTTGCTCCTTTTGAAGGAATTACAAGACGGTGTGACATTGGAGAGTGCCCATTTCAAACTTCATGATGATGAACGCTTGGTGATCGTCAACTTATTCACAGCGACGACATCTCTTTCCCATGGTGATTTGGTTTACGATCCGAGGTCGGATCTTTCCCAAGGGGGAGGGGATGATACGGAGTATCCTACGGACATCACCATGTCAAGAGTTCCATTGCTAAGAGACACTCCCAACATCTACCTCAAGCATACTAAGGTGAAATCCATCCTTAATGTGTGTCTCCATAGTCTCTTCGACGATGGTATACTACTCTACCCCTCTCTCGAATGCATACATAGATGTGAGCGGAGCTACACATTCATCGAGGAGTCCAAGCCGAAGAGAACATCTACACCATCCAAGACGGAAGCCTGGAATCGGAGAAGGAAGCGCCAAGAAGAAGGCAGCAGCGCCCAGGCGACCCCGTGCATACAGGGCCCTCCGACCCGCTGCTCACGGGCCTCCCAGGCTGGCGGTCCTAAAGACCCCGTGCGCACGGGCGTGTATCGTGCCCATGGGACCCCCGTGTCCATGGGTGTGACACCCCGAGACCGATGCGCCATGTGTCGGCCAGTAATTCATTGTCGTTATCATGTCATCTGTTTGCGTGTTGCATCTGGCCATGTCATCATGTGCATTGCATCCTCATGTTTTTCAAAACTTGCATCCGTCTGAGTCCACCCATCCTTTCCGTTGTCCGTTCTGAGCCCAGACACACTCGCACGTGCCCGCGGCAACTCTGAATATTTATTTTATGAGTGGCCAAAAATTGTTCTCAGAATGGGATGAAACTTGGCGTGTGGTCTTATTATACAATAGGTAGACCGTCTGCCAAATTTCATCGCATTGGGAGTCCGTTTGATGCCCCAATGGTTAACCGCGTTAACCGCTGGAAGCCTTTTCTCTTTTGGCCCAGAACCCCTCTACCACAGCCCACAAGCCCATCCTAAACCCCTCCATACTCTTGGTCGTTGGATCGTGATCGCGTGGCCGAAAACCACACCTCTTTTGGGCTCTCCTAGCTCCCTCTACCTATAAAACAGCCCCTCCCCTGAAATTTCGGGCAAACCCTAGTCGTCTTCCACCTCGCGTAGTCGGACACGTCCGTCCCGCGCCGGACATGTCCAGCCGCCATGTCGCCCGGGCCAATCCGAGTCCGCCACGTCAGCCGCGCCGCCGCCCCGAGCCACTCTCGCGCCGCCACCTGTCCACCTCACCTCCCACCATCGTGCGGCCCGCCGGGGCCCGTGCCTGGCCCGCCCAGGCCCGGCCGCCGCCACCATTCGCCCGTGAGGCCCGAGCGCCTTGAGCCACGCGCCCCGCTCGCTGCCTGGCTCCATCGCCATCGCCGGTCGCCACCCCGCCTCCCGCTGCAGTGCGCCGTCGCCGTCCTTGCTCGCCAGCCCGCGCCTCCAGCCCCTTTGTCTCCAGCCAGCACCCTTGCCGGATGTCGCTGCCCGGGGATCGATAGATCCGAGGCCCAGGGACCGGATCCCGCTCGCCCTGCCCGGATCCGTGCCACCCTGGCCCGCCGCCGGCCGTTCCTTGACCGACGACGAGCAGCCGCCGCCGACGACACTGCCGTCCCTCGATCTAGTGGGATCGGGGAGGAGGACGACCTCCAGATCCTCATCTCGGCCTCGTGGGCCCCGCGCCAAGGCGTGGCCCAGCTCCAGCACGAGCCGGCCTACTCCCTCGCCGGCCCAGCTGGCCTCCCATCGGCCCAGTCCGGCCAACGGGCCCAAAGCCCATGGTGAGCCATTCCCTAAGCCCTACACTATGCGCAAGTTAAATATCAACCGCTCACCTATTATTTTCTCTTGTCTGAAAATGGCCAAGTCCTCAGAAAACTTTCATATGTCTGCATGATGTGATGCTAATAACTTTTTGCACGTAGATCCAAATTGTGCATATGGTATGTCTAGATGTTTGTTGTGATATGCTCTACATGTTGGTTGCATTTGCATGCATGATAATGTTCATATTAATGCCTTAATCTTCGTTGCAAAACTGCTATGTGATGTTAGTGTCAAGTCCTGGTTGTCTGCCAACAATATGTTAGCATGTTTGAGAGGTCACATCTTTGTACATGTTGGTTCAAATGGAGTGTATGATATGTCAAAATGTTCATTGTGAAGTGATCTACATGATGGTGGTTGTAACATTCATTATAGGTGCCATATTGCCATGTTTATGTCTGTTGAAAAAGTGCATGTGGCTGTTAAGTGCTGAAACTTGTTATGAGATGCTGATTTGTCTATTTCATATCTTTATTTGTGAATTTTGTTTGAGCCACACGTCAATATGTTTTAGAAGCACAATCATGTCATTTTTGTTATGGTGTATTTAGTTTTCCATGTTATGCCTTGTGGTGATTGC
Source organism: Secale cereale (assembly GCA_902687465.1). NCBI lineage: Eukaryota > Viridiplantae > Streptophyta > Magnoliopsida > Poales > Poaceae > Secale > Secale cereale. The sequence goes on along the minus strand of LR738712.1, from coordinate 394,190,789 downwards.
AACAAGCTTGCAAAGTGAACTACTCGCTGTTGGTTGTTTTCTTACACTTGTTAAAAACTGGTAAGTCTGAAACTGTTATAACCTGATGCCATGTTTGCTTGATGCCCCACTCAGATCCATGAACGTTTTGGGTTGTCCAATGATCATGCCTTGTTGTCCATGTTATGATCTATCCATCCATGTCGTTGTTTTCATATATGGCTTGTTGTAGCTTGTTGTTTTCATGATCTCAAGTTGCTATAAAATGTTTCTGTCAGCCTGTTATCAGCAAGTTCAGTTTTGCCATGTGAATAGCTAGTGTTCTATGCATCCTATGACCATGTTCTTGCCATGAGTAGCTTCATAAGCATGTCTTCTTACAGTTGGTTATATTCACATGCCATGATATGCCTTGAGATGAGTCGCACAAGCTTGCGAACATGCCTACTTGTCATTGTTGCTGCCATGTCTAGTTTTGAGCATGTTATCTTTTGCAATATTGCCATGATGTTTTGAGCATGTTTTGGCGGTGTTTTGTAGTAGCTCTTTGGTTATGATTGTAGTGCTGGACATGTACATACTTGCCATGCCCTTTGTTGCCATGAAATTTTATTGTATCATGATGTTTTGATGTCAACTATATGCCTACTTGCTGTTTTGGGATGTTTGTTGTTATAGCTTGTTTCATGTGTATGTGTTGAACCGTTGCTCCGTTTTGTGCGTGTCCTATATGAAACTTGTGTGTTTTTGCATGTAGATGCATAATTTCATGTGGATTACATGTTTGGAATGTGTTTGCTTGATGTTTGGATGCGTTTTGTATCAATGGTATGCTTGACTTGTTTTGGTCATATCTTCTAGACCGTAGCTCCGAATTAAATAAACTTTATATGAAACTTGACTAGATTTTCGAGTAGATCATCATGATGCATGTTAACTAGCTGTTTAACAACTTTAACATAATGTTTGTTTGGATCTAGACCAATTTCTAAAATTGCATATGACGACTTACCGGAATTGTTGTATGTTGTTTTTGGCCTTATTTAAACTTGCGTTGTGTGATGTTCTTGCATGTTTCATCCCTTGCCATGTTTTGCATCATATAGACTTGTCTTGCATAATACTTGGTTGGGCATTATGTCATGTTCTTGTGTGGTGTGTTTACCGTGTAGCTTGCTTCTTCTCGTTAGTGCTTTTTCATTGCGGTCGTGAGGATTCGTTCATCTACACTCGGTTCGTCTTTGTGCCTTCTTCTTCATCTACTTCATGGACTCGTTCTTCTTCCTTGCAGGATCTCAGGCAAGATGACCGTCTCCTTGGATACCTTTACTATCATTGCCATGCTAGTTATCTCGATGCTATGAATATATGTCACGCTACCCATCTATTTGTTGTCAGCCTCTCCTTGTTGCCATGTAACCTCTAAACTTTGACACCATCCCAGCAAACCGTTGTTTGGCTATGTTATCCGCTTGCTCAGCCCCTCTTATAGCGTTGTTAGTTGCAGGTGAAGATGAAGATTGCTCCAGGTGGGAGCTGGACGTTGTTGGAATATAAAAATATCTATTAACTAATTAATGATATATACTTAGCCATGGGTGGAAGGCTTTGCCTTTTGCTCGGTGTTTTGTTCCATTCATGCCGCCTTAAGAACCGATAAACCAGCGTTATGTTCCTTGATTTTGCATTACTAACACGGTTGGGGTTTATGGGCCCCCCTTGATAATTCGCACTGCTTAAAGCTTTTCCAGCAAGACCCAACTTTGGTACTACATTTGCCTAATAACTAAAATTTGCATAGGGACCGGCTAACACCCGAGGACTCTTAATCAACCCTAGGCCAGTGCTCCTCATGAGTGTTGGTCCAAACCTGTCAGCCACGGGTGACCAGCAGGGGCAACTCTGGACTTGGCCTACCGGAAGTTTGGATAATCCGATCATGGCCTGAGACGAGATACGCACGGCTCTTATTAGGGTGTCGGCACATCGGGAGGTCTTGCTGGATTAGTTTTACCTTTGTCGAAATATCTTGAGCACGACATTCCGAGAATACTCGGGTCTTCCCAACATGGAGTTGCGACTTCGCAGATCGTGAGCTTGTGATGGGCTAAGTTGGGACACCCCTGCAGGGTTTTGATCTTTTGAAAGCCTTTCCCGTGGTTATGTGGCGGATGGGAATTTATTAATGTCCGGTTGTAGAAAACTTGACAGAGGATCGGTAATAAAATACACGAACCGTGTGAGTAACCCTGACCATCTCTTTTCACTTTGAGAAGAGAACAGGGTGGGTTTATGTTTGACTCATAGGTAGTTCAGGATCTCTAGCAATCATTACTAGTTTGCGACCCCTGGCGTAGAGGTTCGTCTTATTCTTGTAGTCGTAAGTTAGCCACCATACTTTTGCTTAGCCACTGCTGCAACCTCACCACTATCCTTTCCCTAACCAATAAAGTTTTGCTAGTCTTGATATCCATGGTTATGGGATTGCTAAGTCTTCGTGGCTCACAGATACTACAACAATAGTTTCAGGTGCAGGTTTCCGATGACTTGACGTGAGAGCGATGTACTTGTGTTGGAGTTCTTTCTTCTTCTGCTTCGTCAGTCTTGGGTTAGGTTCCTTGTCGGTAGCCTGGGCTAGCAGGATGGATGTCTTTGTGCTTTTCATGTTTGCATCCGTAGTCGGATGTTTTGTATATGATGATGTTGTATTCATGTGAATTGTATGACTTGTATGTTTCCCCCGTGTATGTATGTAATGGTACGATGTAATGATATCCATTTTGCTAAGCGCTCGAGATGTGGTTGTGCCTAAATCACAAGTTTTATCAAGTGATCAAGATAGAATTGCATCTTGGGCGTGACAAGTTGGTATCAGAGCCTCGAACGACCATAGGAGCCCCCTTGATTGATCGTAGTTTGGTCATTGTCGAGTGTAGAAGAAAACTATTTTAGAGTCTAGTTATATCGGAGTGTAGGAATTCTTTTTACTCCTCAGTCGCTTCGTCGCTCTGGTGAGGATTCCTGACGTATGTGCTTTGAATTACCCCTCTTCCCCTTCAATTTTTTTTAGGATCACGCGGTTAGTATTTGTTCGTTCTGATGTCAGCTCTTTCATTCGGTGCAATTCTCGTCAAGTTTAGCCGATCCTCTTCATCTTTTGCTAGTTCAGTCCTCAGTTCTTTCTCAACAATGTTTTTTCTACCGTCCGATGTGGTCTTTATTTTCCCACCCGCCCACCCTTTTTCTTCTCGGAGCCGGAGTCCTCAATCGAATCCATCCTACTCGTGTGAATCATTTGCGTTCTTTCCTCAATTATTCAACTTGTGAATTCTCGTCTAGTTCGACATTCTTCATCACTTCTTCGTTTCGGTGGATTCAATTCCAATTTCTCGGTGTTGTTCTTATTCTTTTCCTCGGCTCAAATATTTTCCCTTACTCGTTCGCCTCTCGCCATTTAATTATTCCGGAGTCCGAAGATATCTCACGAGATTCGTATTTGCCTTCAAATTTATTCGAGGTTGTCACCTCATTTGAGTCTTTCAAACATTCCGATGCATCATTTCTCACTCGAATAATCCTTCTCATCGGTGTTTTCTCTTCGGTGGGCTCATAACCCACAGGTTTATTCCCAGGATCTTACCTGACTCTTCTAATTTCCAGGAGTGTTCCGAAATTCTTTTCAACTGTGGCGTAAGTATGGGTTCCATCTGTCATGTGCCTTCTCCAAGATCGCTCTTAATTCTTTTCATCATTGATTCAACCTTTCTTCTTTACATTCTTCCGGAGTATTTCTTGAACTCTTTTCTTTGTGTTCCTCCGAAGGCCATCATTTCAGAAGGTTTCTTCGTTCTCAGTTTTCAACTTTGTCCTCCAAATATTCTTCATTGATGCCTCTTCGTTCATCTCACATTCGTCTGGTGCTTCCTTCAAGCATTCTTTAATCAGTTCGCAATCTCTTCATTCTATTTTACCTAAATTCCCCAAGTGCTTTATTCTTCCCGGCGATTCATTCTCTTGTATTCACTCGATTTTATTTCTTCACGGTGGTTCGTTCCTTTTCTTCACTCGGCTTCAATTCTTATGGTGGTTCGCTCAAGAGTTCTTTTCCAGTGTTATCATATCAATCCATTCATTTTTTATTCCAATCCTACCGGTGTTTCATGAAGATTTTCGCAAGTTCGCAGTATATCCCTCTTTAGTCATTTCAATGAGAATAAGTAGTATGCGAATCCATTGCTTTCATCAATTTAATAGATGAAGGATGAGCATAGCACAATCCGTATTCATTCTCGTCAAGTTGATTTATTCCTTCCTTCGGAGTTTTTTCTTGATGAATAAATTCTAGTCCCAAGTGCTTTCAACTTTTCTTTTCCGGAGTTCAAGTCTTCTCGGCTATCTCGTCGGAACCCCGTCCAAAATAATCACAAGGCTTTAATCTTATTCTTTTCATCATTTATCATTCTTTTTTTATCGCAGTTCTTCACGGTGGGTCTTCATGATTTAATTCATTCTTCAAGTGTTCTTCATATTCTTGTGGAGCAGCTCAAATATTCTTATTCTTCTTGTACCTCGAGATGCAATTAATTCTCCTATTCTTTTGAAGTGGAGTTTTACATTCTTCATTCTTCTCAGCTCATCAATATTTTGGTTGCGGCATAACATCACCTCAAGCTTCGGGATGATTTCCAAAAGTCCACAACAAGCTTATTCTTTTCTTGTTGATTTTCTCAACAACTCCATTCAATCCTTCCTTCTAAGGATGCCTTCAAATTCATTGTGCTAGAAGATGTGTTCTTCCCCTTTTCTTCTCATTCCATTATTTATATCTTCTAGAGGCATTTTCTTGTTCATCTCGTCATGAATCGTTTCATCTTGTCAAGTTCATGTTCTATTCCATTCTCGCGCAACCGGAGTGCTGCCTAAGTTCATTCATTCAAATTTCTTTTCTATCTCCGTTAACCGGAATAGTTTCTTTGTCTCTTTTGGCACTTAAGCTCTTGGTTCTCGTCGTATGCCATGTTTCCTCAATTTACCGAAGCTTCTCAATCTCATTCATCTCCATTGTATTCTCCCTTTCGAGTGGCTCAACCTCTCAAGGTTCGTTGGTTTCATCTTCTTCCTTTTTCCTCTTCCGTCTCGTTCCTAAGATCTCAGGAGGACATCTCTTGTTAGTAGGGGAGTGTTGGGACACCCCGAGACCGATGCGCCAGGTGTTGGCCAGTTATTCGTTGCCGTTGCCATGTCATCTGCTTGCGTGTTGCATCTTGCCATGTCATCATGTGCATTGCATCCTCATGTTTTTCAAAACTTGCATCTGTCTGAGTCCGTCCGTCCTTTCCATTGTCCGTTCTGAGCCCACACACACTCGCACGTGCCCGCGGCACCTTCGAATATTTATTTTATGAGTGGCCAAAAATTGTTCTCGGAATGGGATGAAACTTGGCGTGTCGTCTTATTATAGCATAGGTAGACCGCCTGCCAAATTCATCGCATTCACAGTCCGTTTGATGCCCCAACGGTTAACCGTGTTAACCGCTGGAAGCCTTTTCTCTTTTGACCAAGCACCCCTCCACCACAGCGCTCAAGCCCATCCTAAACCCCTCCATGCTCTCGGTCGTTGGATCGTGATCGTGTGGCCGAAAACCACACCTCTTTTGGACTCTCTTAGCTCCCTCTACCTATAAAACAGCCCCTCCCTCGAAATTTTGGGCAAACCCTAGTCGTCTTCCACCTCCCGCAGCCGGACACGTTCGTCCCGCGCCGGACATGTCCAGCCGCCACGTCGCCCGGGCCAATCCCAGTCTGCCACGTCAGCCGTGCCGCCGCCCCGAGCCACTCCTGCGCCGCCACCTGTCCACCTCACCTCCCACCATTGCGCGGCCCGCAGGGGCCCGTGCCTGGCCCGCCCGGGCCCGGCCGCCGCCGCCGTTCACCCGTCAGGCCCGAGCGACCCGAGCCGCACGCCCCGCTCGCTGCCTCGCTCCATCGCCATCGCCGGTCGCCACCCCGTCTCCAGCTGCAGCACGCCGCCGCCGTCCTTGCTCGCTGGCCCACGCCCGCCGTCTCCAGCCCGCACCCTTGCCGGATGTTGCCGCCCGAGGATCGACAGATCCGGGGCCCAGGGAATGGAACCCGCTCGCCCCGCCCGGATCCGTGACACCCTGGCCCACCGTCGGCCGTTCCCTGACCGACGACGAGCAGCCGCCGCCGACAACACTGCTCTCCCTCGATCCAGTGGGATCGGGGAGGAGGACGACCTCCAGAGCCTCGCCTCGGCCTCATGGGCCCCGCGCCAAGGCCTGGCCCAGCTCCAGCTCGAGCCGGTCTGCTCCTACGCCGACCCAGCTGGCCTCCCACTGGCCCAGTCCGACCAACGGGCCCAAAGCCCATGGTGAGCCATTCCCTAAGCCCTGCACTATGCGCGAGTTAACTATCAACCGCTCACCTATTTTTTTCTCTTGTCTGAAAATGGCGAAGTCTTCAGAAAACTTTCATATGTGTGCATGTTGTGATGCTAATAACTTTTTGCACGTAGATTTGAATTGTGCATATGTCTAGATGTTCGTTGTGAAATGCTCTACATGTTGGTTGCATTTGTATGCATGATACTATTCATATTAATGCCTTAATCTTCGTTGCAAAACTGCTATGTGATGTTAGTGTCAAGTCCTTGTTGTCTGCCAACAATATGTTAGCATGTTTGAGAGGTCACATCTTTATGCATGTTGGTCCAAATGGAGTGTATGATATGTCAAAATGTTCATTGTGAAGTGATCTACATGATGGTGGCTGTAACATTCATTATAGGTGCCATATTGCCATGTTTATCTCTGTTGCAAAAGTGCATGTGGCTGTTAAGTGCTGACACATGTTATGAGATGCTGATTTGTCTTTTTCATATCTTTATGTCTGATTTTTGTTTGACCCACATGTCAATATGTTTTAGAAGCACAATCATGTCATCTTTGTTGTGGTGTACTTAGTTTTCCATGTTATGCCTTGTGGTGATTGCAACAAGCTTGCAAAGTGACCTACTCGCTGTTGGCTGTTTTCTTACACTTGTTAAAAGCTGGTAAGTCTAAAACTGTAATAACCTCATGCCATGTTTGCTTGATGCCCCACTCAGATCCATGATTGTTTTGGTTTGTCTAATGATCATGCCTTGTTGTCCATGTTATGCTCTATCCATCCATGCCATTGTTTGCATATATGGCTTGCTGTAGCTTGTTGTTTTCATGATCTCAAGTTGCTATGAAATGTTTCTGTCAGCCTGTTATCAGCAAGTTCAGTTTTGCCATGTGAATAGCTAGTGTTCTATGCATCCTATGACCATTTTCTTGCCATGAGTAGCTTCATAAACATGTCTTCTTGCTGTTGGTTATATTCACATGCCAAGATATGCCTTGAGATGAGTGGCACAAGCTTTCAAACATGACTACTTGTCGTTGTTGCTGCCATGTCTAGTTTATTTCACCAAGTCTGTGAAACTGTTATCTTTTGCAATATTGCCATGATGTTTTGAGCATGTTCTAGTGGTGATTTGTAGTAGCTCTTTGGTCATGCTTGTAGTGCTGGACATATACATGCTTGCCATGCCCTTTGTTTCCATGAAATATTATTGTATCATGTTGTTTTGATGTCAACTATATGCCTACTTGCTGTTTTGGGTTGTTTGTTGTTATATCTTGTTTCATGTGTATGTGATGAACCGTTGCTCCGTTTTAAGTGTGTCCTATATGAAACTTGTGTGTTTTGCATGTATATGCATAATTTCATGTGGGTTACATGTTTGGAGTGTGTTTGCTTGATGTTTGGATGCGTTTTGCATCAGTGCCATGCTTGACTTGTTTTGCTCATATCTTCTAGACCGTAGCTCCGAATTAAATAAACTTTATATGAAACTTGACTTGATTTTCAAGTAGATCATCATGGTGCATATTAACTTGTTGTTTAACAACTTTAACATAAGTTTTTTTTTCAGATCTGGCCAATTTCGAAAATTGCATATGAGGACTTACCGGAATTGTTGTATGTTGTTTCTGGCCTCATTTAAACTTGCGTTGTGTGATGTTCTTGCATGCTTCATCCCTTGCCTTGTTTTGCATCATATATACTTGCCTTGCATCATACTTGGTTGGGCATTATGTCATGTTCTTGTGTGGTGTGTTTACCATGTTGCTTGCTTCTTCTCTTTAGTGCTTGTTTCGTTGCGGTCGTGAGGATTCGTTCATCTACACTCGGTTCTTCTTCGTGGCTTCTTCTTTGTCTACTTCATGGACTCGTTCTTCTTCCTTGAGGGATCTTAGACAAGATGACCGTCTCCTTGGATACCTTTACTATCATTGACATGCTAGTTGTCTCGATGCTATCGCTATATGCCGCGCTACCCATCTATTTGTTGTCAGCCTCTCCTTGTTGCCATGAAACCTCTAACCTTTGACACCATCCTAGCAAACCGTTCTTTGGCTATGTTACCCGCTTGCTCAGCCCCTCTTATAGCGTTGTTAGTTGCAGGTGAAGATGCAGATTGCTCCAGGTGGGAGCTGGACGTTGTTGGAATATCACAATATCTATTAATTAATTAATGCACAAATATACTTGGCCATGGGTGGAAGGCTTGGCCTTTTGCTCGGTGTTTTGTTCCACTCATGCCGCCATAAGAATCGATAAAACGGCATTATGTTCCTTGATTTTGCGTTCCTAACATGGACGGGGTTTACGGGCCCCCCTTGATAATTCGCACTGCTTAAAGCTTCTATAGCAAGACCCAACTTTGGTACTACATTTGCCTAATAACTAAAACTTGCACAGGGACCGTCTAGCACCCGAGGACTCTTAATCAACCCCCGGGCCAGTGCTTCTCATGAGTGTTGGTCCAAACCTGTCAGCCGCCGGTGACCACTAGGGGCAACTCTGGACTTGGCTCACTGGAAGTTTGGACAATCCGATCGTGGCCTGAGACGAGATACGTGCGGCTCTTATCAGGGTGTCGGCACGTCAGGAGGTCTTACTGGATTAGTTTTAGCTTTGTCGAAATATCTTGAGCACAGGATTCCGAGAATACTCGGGGGTTCCCAACATGGAGTTGCGACTCCGCAGATCGTGAGCTTGTGATGGGGTAAGTTGGGACACCCCTACAGGGTTTTGATCATTCGAAAGCCATGCCCGCGGTTATGTGGCAGATGGGAATTTGTTAATGTCTGGTTGTAGAAAACTTGACAGAGGATCGGTAATAAAAACATGAACTGTGTGAGTAACCGTGACTGTCTCTTTTCACTTTGAGAAGAGAACACGGTGGGGTTATGTTTGACTCGTAGGTAGTATAGGATATCTAGCGATCATTACTAGTTTGCAACCCCTTGCGTAGAGGCTCATCTTATTCTTGTAGTCGTAAGTTAGCCACCGTACTTTTGCTTAGCCACTGCTGCAAGCTCACCACTATCATTTCCCTACCCAATAAAGCTTTGCTAGTCTTGATACCCATTGTTATGGGATTGCTGAGTCCTCGTGGCTCACAGATACTACAACAACAGTTGCAGATGCAGGTTTCCGATGACTTGACGTGAGAGCGATGTACATGTGTTGGAGTTCTTTCTTCTTCAGCTTCGTCAGTCTTGGGTTAGGTTCCCTGTCGGCAGCCTGGGATAGCAGGATGGATGTCTTTGTGCTTTTCATGTTTGCATCCATAGTCGGATGTTTTGTATATGATGATGTTGTATTCATGAGAATTCTATGGCTTGTATGCTTCTCCCATGTATGTATGTAATGGTACGATGTAATGATATCCATCTCGCTAAGCGCTCGAGATGCGGTTGTGCCTCAGTCACAAGTTTTATCTAGTGATCGAGATAGAATCGCACCTTGGGCGTGACAACGGGCCTCACGGACCCCGTGCGCACGGGCTCATGCATCAAGTCTCTGGAGACCCCGCGCGCACGGGCTCCACTTATCCCATGCGCACGGGGCCACCTGCGTGTGGCTGTTGGGCTTTTCCCTTGGATCCCCATTTCGTCCCTCCTTACCCCTTCATGCCTTGGACCTATATATACTCCTCTCCCTCATCCATTTAGACTTAGATAAGGATAGATCTAAACACTAGAGCCTAGCTTATGTACCTCCCCTTGTGGGATTCCTCTTCTTGAGAGAGAGAGGACACTCCATTGGAGTTCAAGGCCTCCATTGGAGAAGGATCCATAGGATCATCAAGACCTCATCTCCTTTGGATTTGGGATGAACTTTACCATGTATCTTGTTTCCCTTTGATTGTTCTTGTACCTTGTGAATCTCATGTGTTTGTGAGTCTAGTGGATGTGTGATTGGACTTGTTCTTGAGTGTTTCCCCCTTGTATTCTTGTTCTTGAGGGATTCCCCTCCAATTCGTGAAAGAACTCCATTTTGGGTTCCACCCTACATCAGAAGGGGTCCGAAACCAACCCTAACTTTTGTTTCCCCACACATACGGACCCTAAAAACAACCTATAATGATGTATTTCGATATTACATGGGCCTGGCCCAAAAATAAGGTGGCGCAGCGCCTATATTAAGCTATGTATGAATTTTATGAAAAGGCATCTTGAATATTTTGTCCATGTCCTTGTACGTCATCATGGTGGCTCGAAAGTGCTGTAATCTCCACCAAAAACTCCGCTCTTGTTCCCTCTTCACCATGCTTGATCTTGCTCCAATGATCATCCTTCTTGTCCAAGGTAGGCCCTTCATTTCTAAGAAGGACAAATGTATCCAATTTAGGCAGCATCATATCCTCATGAACATTAAAATTATTACCAAGAAACGAAAGTACCTGGTAATTTAATTGGCGTGCGCGAGCTCTAGTAATTCGTCATGTATATGTATCGGTACGGGCTGTGGGTGTAACTTTGTTAGTGATGTCCTCATCATCCTCCCCTTCTTGAATTGAATTCGTCCTCGATGTAAGCTCATCTTCCTCACCCAAGTAAGGCTTCAAATCTGCAATGTTAAAAGTGGGACTAACCCCAAAATCTGCAGGCAACTCAAGTTTATGTGCATTATCATTTATTTTCTCTACCACCTTAAAAGGACCATCAGCACGTGGCATTAGCTTTGACTTGAGCAAATTAGGGAACCTATCCTTATGCAAATGTAAGCAAACAATATCTCCAGGTGCAAAGACAACACATTTCTACCCTTACCTCCAACAAGTTTATATTTAGCATTCATGCGCACAATATTTTCCTTAGTTAACTCATGCCTTTTTAAGATCAATTCAGCATGTTGTTTAGCATCAAAATTAACCTTCTCCAAAGATGGAAGAGGCAACAAATCAATTGGTACACGAGGTAAGAAACCATACACAATTTCAAAAGGGCACATCTTAGTAGTAGAATGCAGCGTACGATTATAAGAAAATTCGATATGAGGCAAGCATTCTTCCCACATTTTCTTGTTATTCTTCAAAACAGCCCTAAGCATAGTAGATAAAGTTCTATTACTACTTTAGTTTGTCCATCAGTTTGGGGTGACATGTAGTACTAAAAAGCAGTTTAGTCCCCAACTTAGCCCATAAACATCTCCAAAACTGGCTAAGAAATTTAGTATCACGATCTGAAACAACAGTATTTGGCACACCATGCAAGCGAATAATTTCAGGAAAGAACAAATCAGCAACATTAGCAGCATCATCACTTTTATGACATGGTATAAAGTGTGCCATTTTCGAGAACCTATCCACGACAAAAAATATGCTATCCCTCCCCTTCTTTGTTCGAGGTAAACCCAAAACAAAGTCCATAGACATATCTTCCCAAGGAATACTAGGGATAGGCAAAGGCATATATAAACCACGAGGATTGAGTCGTGGCTTAGCTTTTTGACATGTAGTGCAGCAAGGAACAAAACACTCAGCATGTTGTGTAGCACGTACGTCCTCCGTCTTCTTCACGCCAAAGTATCCCATTAATCCTCCTACATGCGCCTCCTGCAACAACAAAAGATGAACAGAGCTAGCTGGAATGCATAGCTTGTTAGCACGAAACACAAATCCATCATTAATGACGAACTTGTTCCATGTTCTTCCTTCTTTGCAATTCTGCAATACATCTTTAAATTCAGCATGATGCACATATTGATCTTTGATGGTCTACAAACCAAATATTTTAAAGTCAAGTTGTGAAAGCATAGTATAACGACGAGACAATGCATTAGCAATAACATTTTCTTTTCCCTTCTTGTGTTTAACAACATAAGGGAAAGAATGCAATAGGTTTGCCATCTTGTAATAACACACCTCCTAACCCAATTCCACTAGCATCACATTCAAGCTCAAAAGTCTTATTAAAATCAGGAAGTTGAAGTAAAGGAGCATGTGTCAACATATCTTTCAATATCATGAATGCTTCTTCCTGTGCAGTACCCCAAACAAAAGGCACATCCTTCTTTGTAAGCTCATTGAGAAGTGCAGCAATGGTGCTAAAATCTCTCTCAAAACGCCTATAGAATCCAGCGAGGCCAAGGAAACTCCTCACGTGTGTGACCGTTTTGGGCTGCGACCAACTCTCAATAGCTTCAATCATGGCTTTATCAACCTCAATTCCCTGTGGAGTAACAACATAGCCAAGAAAAGATACTCGGTCGGTGCAAAAGATTCACTTTCCAAGGTTACCAAACAAACGTGCATCACGTAGAGCAATAAAAACAGCTCGTAAATGTTCCAAATGTTCCTCCAAAGATCTGCTATAAATTCATATATCATCAAAGTAAATTACCACAAATTACCCAATGAAAGCACATAAAACTTCATTCATTAATCTCATGAAAGTACTAGGTCCATTACTTAAACCAAAATGCATGACTAACCACTCATATAATACAAACTTAGTTTTAAATGTTGTTTTCCATTCATCTCCCAATTTCATACGAATTTGATGGTATCCACTACGCAAATCAACTTTGGAGAATATTGTAGAGCCACTCAATTCATCAAGCATATCATCTAGCCTAGGAATAGGATGACGATAATGAATAGTAATGTTATTAATGCCTCTACAATCAACACACATACGCGATGTAGCATTCTTTTTTGGCACTAGAATAATAGGAACAACACAAGGACTAAGGGATTCGCGAATATAACTTTGTCGAGTAGCTCATGTACTTGACGCATAATCTCCTTCGTCTCCTCTGGATTGGTACGGTATGGTGTGCGGTTGGGTAGCGATGCACCTGGTATTAAGTCAATCTGATGCTCAATCCCTCGAATAGGTGGTAATCCCGGTGGCACGTCTTGTGAAAAGACATCCGTGAACTCCTACAAAATGCTAATGACAGTAGGAGGCAAAGAGGAAGGCACGTCCTCGAATGTAAATATGCCTCTTTGCACACAAAAGCATAGCAAACAGATTTGCTGAAATCTAGATCATCAATATCAGATTTGGTGTCAAGTAAACAACCACTTTTTAATTTAATTTCAGATGCAAGATGAGATGATGTGTTATTAGGCTTCATTTGTTGCTCAAATTCTTTTGCCACAATGTGATTTTCACTCTTATTTTGCTCCTGTTTCGCTTTATTAGCTCTACTAATATGACCTTTCAAAATAGAATCAGGAGACATATGAAGCAAAGTAATACGTTTATCCTTATGAACAAGAGTATACTGATTGTTTCTTCCATGGTGTACATATTTTTTTATCAAATTGCCATGGTCTACCAAGTAATAAGGAACATGCTTGCATGGGTACCACATCACAATAAACATAATCAGCATATGTAGAGATAATAAAATGCACATGTACAGTACGTGTTACCTTAACCTTGCCGCTGTTGTTGAACCATTGGATGTAGTAAGGATGTGGATGTGGTCTTGTGGTGAGAGATAGCTTCTCCACCATATCCATGCTAGCTAAGTTGTTGCAGCTCCTTCCATCTATGATGACGCGAACATAACATTCCTTCACAACTGTCAGGCCCAAGATGCGATTCTATCTCGATCACTAGATAAAATTTGTGTTGAGGCACATTCGGGCGGTTAGAAAGATGGATATCATTACATTATACCATTAAATACATACATGGGGGATACAACAATTCATACAAGTCACATGTATACAACAACATCAATACAAGGCATCCGACTATGGATGCAAACATGAAAAGCACAACGCATCCATCTGCTATCCCAGGCTACTGACCAGGAACCTAACCCAAGACTGCCGAAGAAGAAGAAGAAATGACTCCAACACAAAGAACATCGCTCTCGTGTCAATTCATCGGAAACCTGCACCTACAACTCTTGTTGTAGTATCTGTGAGCCACGAGGACTCAGCAATCCCATAACCATGGGTATCAAGACTAGCAAAGCTTTAATGGGTATGGAAAGGATAGTGGTGAGGTTGCATCAGCGGCTAAGCAATATATGGTGGCTAAACTACGAGTACAAGAATAAGATGAGCATCTACGCAAACGGTCACAAACTAATAATGATCGCTAAAGATCCTGAACTACCCACGAGTCAAACATAACCCCGCTGTGTTCTCTTCTCAAAGTGAAAAGAGACAGTCACGGTTACTCGCGCGGTTCGTGTATTTTACTTCGGATCCTCTGTCAAGTTTTCTACAACCGGACATTAACAAATTCCAATATGCCACATAACCGCGGGCACGGCTTTCGAAAGATTATAACCCTAGGGCGGTGTCCCAACTTAGCCCATCACAAGCTCTCACGATCAGCAGAGATAATAATAATATTACCCCTTATCTTAGGGACAATCCGATCAGGCTCGGAATCCCGGTGCACAAGCCATTTCGACAATGGTAAAAGAATCCAGCAAGACCTCCCGGCGTGCCGACACCCTGATAGTAGCCGCGCGTATCTCGTCTCAGGCCACAACCAGATGGGTGATACTACGGGAGCCAGATACCTCGAGTTTCCCCGTGGCGGCCCCGGAGGACCCCCGTTTGGGACCAACACGATCAGCACTGGCCCCCTGTATGTAGAATAATCCTCGGGTAGTGCTAACTCCCTATGCAATTAATTAATTAAGTTTTTATTATGTTGCAAATTAAAACGAATGTTGGGTCTTGCTGGAGGAGTTTTATTCAAAGACGAACAGTCAAGGGGTCCCCATATACCCAACCGCGTTAGGAACACAAAATCAAGGAACATAACGTCGGTTTATCGGCTCCTAAGGTGGCATGAGTGGAACAAAACACCGAGCAAAAGGCCAAGCCTTCCACCCATTGCCAAGTATATAGGTGTGTTAATATACATAAGATATATTGCGATATTCCAACAACAAGTTCCAACGTGGAACAATCTTCATCTTCACCTGCAACTAATAACACTATAAGAGGGGCTGAGCAAGTGGGTAACATAACCAATCAACGGTTTGCTGGATGGTGTCAAAGGTTAGATGTTTCATGGTAACAAGGAGAGGGGCTGACAATAAAAGATGGGTAGCGCGACATATAATGATTGCATCGAGACAACTAGCATGGCAATTATAGTAAAGGTATCCAAGGTGATGGTCATCTTGCCTGAGATCCCGAGAAGAAGAAGAACGAGTCCATGAAGAAGACGAAGAAGAAGCCACGAAGACGAACCACGTGTAATCGAACGAATCCTCACGAATGCAATGGGTAATGAACTAGCAAGAAGAAGCACACAACATGGTACACACCACTCAAGAACATGACAAGATGCTCAACCAAGTATGATGCAAGACAAGTCTATATGATGCAATTCATGGCAAGGGATGAAGCACATGAGAACATCACAACAAGGCAAGTTTAAATGAGTCCGGAAACAACATATAACAATTCCGGTAAGTCCTCATATGCACGTTTCGAAATGGGTCCAGATCTGAACAAACATTAAGTTAATGTTGTTAAATAGCAAGTTAACATGCACCATGATGATCTACTCGAAATTATAGTCAAGTTACATATAAGTTTATTTAATTTGGAGCTACGGCCTAGAAGATATGAGCAAAACAAGTCAAGCATGTCAAATATGCAAGATGCATCCAAACAACAAGCAAACACACTCCAAACATGTAGACAACATGATATTATGCTACTACATGCAAAAACATACAAGTTTCATATAGGACACGCTCAAAATGGAGCAACGGCCTAGAAGATATGAGCAAAACAAGTTACAATGCAAAGCTGAAGTTAACAGCAACATAGCAACTTTGGAGCAAGGTATATTTATGCTAAAGCACCCAAACATGATAATAAAAGGCATGCATGTGAAATAGACATGATACTTAACAAGCATGAACTTAGAGCACACCCAAAAACTTGTTGGAACATAATTAAACAAGCATGGCAAGATTCAATAAGTTTACAGATTTCTGAGACTTAGTGAAAAAACAGAGCATGGCAGAAACAACGACAAGTAGGCATGTTTGCAAGCTTGTGCAACTCATCTCAGAGCATATCATGGCATAAGAAGATAACCAAAAGCAAGAAGGCATGTTTATGAAGCTACTCATGGCAAGAACAGGGTCATAGGATGCATAGATAACTAGAAATTCACATGGCAAAACTGAACTTGCCGATAACAGGCTAACAAAAACATTTTATAGCAACTTGAGAGCAAGATTTAAACAAGCTACAGCGGGCATATATGTCAACAAGGGCATGGATGGATAGAGCATAACATGGACAACAAGACATGATAATTGGACAACCCAAAACATACATAGATCTGAGTGGGGCATCAAGCAAACATGGCATCAGGTTTAATAGTTTCGGACTTAGCAGTTCTCAACAAGTGCCAGAAAATATCAACAGCGAGTAGGCTACTTTACAAGCTTGTTGCAAACACCACAAGTCATATTATGAAAAGTGGATTGAACCACAGCAAAGATGGCATGATTGTGCTTCTAAAACATATTGATATGTGGCATAAAAGATAATCACATCAATAGCTATGAACAAGACAAATCAGCATCTCATAACAAGTTTCAGCACTTAACAGCCACATGCACTTTTGCAACAGAGATAAACATGGCAATATGGCACCTAACATGAATGCTACAACAACCATCATGTAGAGCACTTCACATTGAACATTTTGACATATCATACACTCCATTTGGACCAACATGAACAAAGTTATCACCCCACAAACATGCTAACATAATAACAATTTTCAGCAGTTTAAAACATTTAGCACTCTTGCAACAATGATTAGGGCATCAAGATGAACTCAAACAAGCATGCCACGGTACAACGATATGAAGAGCATCACGAGACAAACATTTTGACATATTTCATGCTCAAATCGGACCAACATACAAAAAGATATCACCATGCAAACATGCACACTTATTTACATCATGCCAGGGACAGTCAAAAACATCAGGAAACAGAGTGAGCGCAAGATGCTATCTAGCGCACAGGGCGAGGGATAGCGGGTTGGGTGCTCACCTAGTTGGCTCGGCCTAGTGTGGAGGGGAGGCAGGCCGGCGGCGATGCTAGCCGAGCCGCGGCTGGGCTGGATTGGGTCGGCGGTGTGGGAGGCAGGCAGGCCAGCCTTGCTGGTACCCACGCGTAGGGCGAGCGAGGCGCCTCTGCTCGCTCCCGAGCAGAGTGCTGACGACGACGTCAGTCAATGATGCGGCGACGCGCGGAGATGCGGCGCCGGCGGCGGGGAGGTAGAGATCCGGCGAGGAAGGGCCCAGATCTGGCCAGCTGAGAGGTGGACGGCGTCTGAACGGCGGCGTCTGCGAGCTCGCGGCGAGAAGCTATGGCTTCGCTGGGGCGGGGCAGATAGTCCGCGGAGGAGCGGGCGGCGGAGCTAGGGGCTCCTACTCCGGCGACGTCGGAGCAAGGCGGCCGGGCAGGGCGCTCAGGGAGGAGCGGTCGGAGGCGCAGGAAGCTGCAGGAACGGGAGCGGGGAGGCACGCGGCGTCGGCGACCGGCCCTAGGCGGGCCCCGGATGGGCTCCGCGGGCCGTAGTTTGTGGGAGGAGAGAGGCAGGTGAGGTGGCGGTGCACGGTTGGTTGGAGACGGCGGCGGAGCTGATGTGGCAGCAGCGGATTGGCCGGGCGATATGGAGGCGGTGGTGGACTCGTCCGGCGGCGGGTGGACATGTCCGGATGCGCGGGGGAAGTGGGGCTAGGGTTTCATCTGCGAAAAATTACGGGGGCAGACATAAATATATAGGTAGAGGCAGCTAGGAGTGTCAAAATGAGGCGCGGTTTTCGGCCACGCTATCACAATCCAACGACCGAGAGCATGGAGCTGGTTGGGATGGGCTAGTGGGCTGTTGGAGAGGGGTGCTGGGCCAAAAGAGAAGGGGCTTCCGGCGGTTAATGCGGTTAACCGTTGGGCTATCAAACGAACTCCGAATGCGACGAAACTTGACAGGCGGTCCACCTATGCTATAATAAGTCAAAATGCCAAGTTTCAACCCATTACGAGAACATTTTCCGGCCACTCATAAAATAAATAATCGGAGATGCCGCGGGCGCGTGCGAGTGTGTCTGGGCTCAGAACGGACAACGGAAAGGACGAGGGCACTCAGACGGATGCAAGTTTTAAAAACATGCTGATGCAAGCACATGATAACAAGGCAAAGATGCAACACGCAAGCAGATGACATGGCAACGATGACGAATAACTGGCTGACACCTGGCGCATCGGTCTCGGGGTGTCACAACAACTCCCTTTGTATGGAACAAATTGTGCCTCTGATTTTGCTCCGCTTGTGTGACCTACACACTCAAAACACGTTGAGCAACTAAACATTCATACATGGCAGCGTCTGCAGCAACCATGTATTGCATCTCATTTTCAGAATCTTCTCCACCGTGTTCTTCACATGTAATAAGAGCCAAAGTCTCCTCATCATAGTCACTAGCGGACACATAACCACCATCCTCAGTAGCAACCATGGCATGCTGAGATGGGCATTTGCTCGCATAATGACCACGACCAGTGCAACGACGACATATAACATCATGTGTTGGCCCTGTGGATGCCATGGATGAAGAAGAGCTATGCGAAGGACCGGAAGGTGTACTCTTGGCTGATGGTGGTGGTGCCTATTTGCCTTTATCACGGCTAGAAGTGACGAATGAAGTAGTCGGTGGTGCAGCCGGACATGTCGAAGTAGAGGATGCACGCGGTGTCCATGATGAAGGTCAACCTACAAAAAATTAGTTTGCGCCAAGGCATGTCGATCGCGCACTTCACATTCAGCTTTACAAGCAAGATGGAATAAACGAGTGATATTATCATACTAATTATACTCAAGAATTGTCTTAATCTCTCTATTTAAGCCACCCATAAAACGTGCAAGCATAGCCTCATTATCCTCAACAATATCACATCTAATCAGGCTTGTTTGTAATTCCTGATAATATTCCTCTACATAATTTTTCCTTGTCTTAAACGCTACAATTTCAGAGGTAATTCACGTTGATAATATGGTGGAATCCAACGAGTATGCATAGCAGTTTTAAAAGCAGCCCAAGTAGTAGGAATATTATTCGAATATAATCTACAATATTCAGACCACCACACACAAGCAAACCTAGTGAAAGCACAAAGAGCAGCAGCAACACATCTCTCCTCGGGATATTCTAAACATGTAAAACATTGTTCGGTTTCTAACTCCCAAGTAAGATATATATCAGGAACATATCTACCCTCAATGATCACGTACCTAAGGGTGTGGTGGAGCCCTACCATTACGATTATTTGCATGTGGACGACCTGGTTGTTGTGGTGCTGGTAGTTGCACGTAGTTCTAATTTTGATCAACCTCACCCTCGTAATGTCCTGCATAATCGTCCTCCGCCTCAGCAGCAGCAGCCACAGAAGTATCAACAGCAGCACCAACAGTTTGGCCAGGCTCAAGAGGGAAACGGCTCACTTTATGGAGGGCTGTTTCGCGACGTGAAGGTGGTTGTTGTTGTTGTTGTTTCAATGGTGCAGCAGCTGGAGGTAGACGCGCAAGCATTTCAGCGAATTTGGCATCCAACTTCGTGTCAATTGACTTCTCAATGCCATCCATCCTCTCTAGTACGTCTCCAAAACTGGTGATCACATCTTCTACCTGTTGACCCATCATTTGCTGAAATTTATCATGCAACTCCTTGTTCGTCATGTTCTCCCAGTCCGTCTCCTCGACTTGTGATCTTGCCATGGTTAGAAGAAATAGAAACAAATATGATTCTACAGACTACTAGAAAATGGTGGTGGTGGGGCGTCACAAATCCGTCAAGCAAATCTCAAAATCTTACCAGTTCTTACCCATCAACAGGTGGTGATCGGCAAACGTTGTAGTCAAAACTCTCAAAGCTTGTACAGAGCGATTGCCTGGTGTCAAACACATGATGTAGATGTATGTGGAGCTGGGAAGGCTTACGATATGGTAGCAAAAATGTTAGCAATAATCAATTCAGAGATAGAAAGATAAATAAGCACTCAACGACGGTACTGTGCTGGTCCTCGTCTAGACCGTACTAGAGACGCGAGCCTAGAACACTAACAAAATCACAGCGTTGCACATAATCAAGGGGAAAGCACACTCTGAATTTTTTCCCGCCTCTTTTCTTCCGACACCTACTCATGCAAGGTAACACGAATCTGAAACTAGATGGATCTCGAGAACAAACCTAATATGAACATAACTCAGATTTGTGGTGGATAGATGGTGGTAGGATATGGCTGTGGTGGTAGGTTATGCCAGTGGTGGTGGTATGCGGGAGCGGTGGTGGGTTATGGCAGTGGTGGTCGTATATGGCAGCGATGGTGGTATGGTAGCAGCGATGAATATGGTGCGGCGACGGCGTGACAAACTGTGGCAGAACTCAAAACTCTAAAGGACTAGACACTAAGACCAACAAGTAGACACGCCGATGCAACTGCAAATTCAACAAAGCAAAATCCTAAAAAGATTATGCAAAGGTTCAGATTGGTTCGGATTTTTTTTTGGCTTTTTCGTGGACTATAGGTATGAAGAACAGACTCGATCTAACTATGAAAAACTGGAAAATCTCACCGAGCCACCTAGAAATCTGATACCACTTGATAGAGGCAAAGGTGTCCCGTCTTTCAATGAGATGGTGGCTAGTGTTTTTGGTGGAGTATACTTCGACGATCCGACTACGAACGTGCGAGGACGTCACGCCTTAGCAATCGCTAAACCAACTCCGAGAGGTTATTGACCATGCTAGAGCACGATCAACATGACCACGAGGGTCTATTTTGTGCAAGCAAACAAAGAACAAGCAAAAAATAAGATTGCAATCTAGATATTACGAATTTAAGAGCAATGTTTTATTGATCAAGGTGGTGTTCTGTGACATCTTTGTCTGGTCGTTGAACACAAACGAAGTACGCGAAGTTGCAGCAATGGCGAACTTTAATCTAAACAAAACCCAAAGTCTAAACGACACCCTAAGGGCTGTATATATGGAAGAAGAGGGGGGAATTCCGTGGCCCTTGGGGAAGGGGTCCGAAACCAACCCTAACTCTTGTTTCCCCACACATACGTACTCTAAAAACAGCCTATAATGATGTATTTCGAAATTACATGGGCCTGGCCCAAAAATAAGGTGGCACCGCACCTATATTAAGCTATGGACGAATTTTATAAAATGGCATCTTGAATATTTTGTCCATGTCCTTGTACGTCATCGTGGTGGCTCGAAAGTGCTGTAATCTCCACCGGAAACTCCGTTCTTGTTCCCCTTGCACATGCCCTCATCTCCATGCTTGATCTTGCTCCAATGATCAACCTTCTTGTCCAAGCTAGGCCCTTCATTTGTAGGCAAGACAAATGTATCCAATTTAGGGAGCATCATATTCTCATGAACATTAGAATCATTACCAAGAAACGAAAGTACCTGGTAATTTAATTGGCGTCCGCGAGCTCTTGCAATTGGTCTTGTATATGTACCAGTAGGGACTGTGGGTGTAACTTTGTTAGTGATGTCCTCATCACCGGGGCAGCAAAGTACAGCTCCCAGCTTAATGCTAGTTGTGGAACCTGATCCTCACCGGGCAACGTGACCCACCCCGAGAACTTCTGCCGGTGAATCACACCAAGGACCTGGTTGGGCCTCCGGACACCAGGGGCGTGCTTCCAACCCCTGCGGTATGACAAGGCGAACATATTAGATATTTATTTGAATAAACATGATGGCAAAAGGTTAAAAAAGAGTAAATGCACTTACTTCAGCCCATTAGGCGCAATCAACCACCTCTGCTCGTGGGTCGCAAGCACGCGCAGGAGCTTTGTACCACCACGCTGGTAGAAGTTGCCCCCCTTAACCAGCTCAGCCCCGCTATAGCTATCAGAAAATTGATTCTCGCCACCATCAGCATGGCCACTTACCTCCGGCGGCCCGTCCCCCCCCCCTCGGGTCGACCGCGATGTAGCGTGACCCCTACTTTGCTCCAGAGTCACTTGGGACAAAGACTCTGGGACGGGAGTCTTATGGGGCATAAACTCGGGGACCCGATGCTCGTGGACCGGAGTCCAAGATGGGTCCATGTCATACGGGTCCAACTCACACAGAGCAGTCCTGTGGTGGGTGATACGTCCAAAACGTATCTATAATTTCTGCTTGCTCCATGCCTCTTTTTGGTGATATTGCTATGGTATTTATTCACTTCCATACACTTTTGATCATATTTGGACTAACCTATTAACTCAGTGCACCCCAGTGCCAGTTTCTGTTTTCGGCTGTTTTTGTATTTCAGGTTTTCACGTTACGAGACCTGCCAGGAAAAATCCAGAAAAATTATATAAAAAATCAACGTTCCAGAAACTTCTGTGCGCCCGAAGGACAACCGGGGGGGGGGGCACCAGGGCTCCAGGCGCCCTGGCGGTGCAACCCCCCTGGGCCGCGCCGGGGGGGCGCCTGGGCCGCCCGAGGCTCCTCCGATGCCCCCCTTTGGCATATATTTAAAGTGTCTCCCAAAACCCTCGAAATAGGAACTCTTTTTCGCGATCCCATCTCTGTTCCGCCGCCGCCGCTTCCAAGATCGGGAGCACCAGGAGAACTCTTTCCGGCTCCCTGCCGGAGGGGAGGGTCACCACCGGGAGCTTCTCCACCACCATGGACGCCTCCCGGATGAGTTGTGAGTAGTCTCCCTTGGACCATGGGTCCATGACCAGTAGCTATGTGATGTTCTCCTCCCGTTCTTGTGCTTCACTAATTAGTCCTCGTGAGCTGCCCTACATGATCGACGCACATATGTAATCCTTATGCTGTTGCTATGATGAGTTTGCTGGGATCCGATGGATTATGAGATTATGTTCAGATTGTGTTTGAGTAATATATTTGATTCACCTCTTTTATGTTTATGTTCGTAAGTAATTCTTGCATGTTCTCCGTTGTTATTTATTGCTTTGGCCAAGTAGTAGGTAGTGACTCCAAGAGGGAACGTTATGCTCGATTGTGGGTTCATGCTCCTCGATGACTAGTTTGAGTGACAGAAACATGAGTCTAGGGGATGTGCTGTTGCCACAAGGGGGAAAACAACGGTGCTTGTGCCCGCGGGTGCAAGGATTGTTTACTTTACGCAAAGTTCTTTTAATGCAGTTGTTTGTTGCATTGAGTTTACACTATGGGTGGGGCTCGCAACTTAATACCAGCGAGATGTTCTGGATAGATATCTCAAGGTGGATGATTAGTAGTAGATATTGATGGATTTCGGTCTACTTACTTTGGCGTACCGCCCATGCTTTGAACCTCAACCTTTCTTGCAATGTAGTCAGCATTGGTTTGCGCACATGGTCCTGTCAATTGCCCAGCTGTAATTCGTTTACCTCACATAGCCGTTTTATCGTCTTTTGGGAGAGAGACATCACTAGTGAACATCATGAGACTCCGGTCCATATTACCATCATTGATCACATCCGCTATTTACTTTTCCGCTATTTACTTACTATTGCAATTATACCTATCACTATTATCACTTGTGTTTGATCCTTTGTAAACTACAAGGCCGGAGGGATTGACAACCTCTCTGTACTCGTTGGGAGCAAAGTTATTTGTATCTGTGTGCAGGTCCACGTTGATTGCTAATATCTGGCGCCGTTAGCAGTTGACACCTTCTTGTTGAAACTGGGAGTCTCTGGGAAATCGATCCTTGGTATTACCAAGGGAAAACTTCTGCTACACTGCATCTCAAACCTTCCACTTGGGGTAACCAACGAGGGGTGAGAAGCCACCTAGCAAAGCAATTTCTGGCGCCGTTGCCGGGGACTCCACTCTTCAGGATAGGGCAGTTGCACGCTATCTTTTACCTTTGCTTTTAGTCTTGTTAGTTTACCTTTCAGTTTTGTTTTAGTATCTTTTATCAAAAAATCACAAAAAAAAAAGTATTTACCTTTCTGTTAGTAGTCCTTTCTGTTTAGCCAAACATGTTAGGATTTGGTGCTTTGAGGGAATCAGAAGTTCTAGATTTCCATCAAAGGGATGGGGAAAATATGAAGAAGGCATGGGACAGAATTTCTGATGCACATAGGAGAATTATGCCTTGGATACCTATAAAAATTGTGCTTAGAAATTTTTACCATGGTCTTTTTAAATGGTGTAAACATTCTCTTGACATTATAGCCGAGGGAGATTTCCTAGAATGTGATGAAGCTAGAGCTCTAGAAATTATACATGGTCTATCTAGTTACTTTGTTTATGATTATAATTTTGATACTATCATAGATAGACTTGTGACTATTGAAAAGAGAATGGATGCTCTAGACTTAATGAAAGTAGAGAAACCCAAACCCAATAAGAGAGATATTTTGGAAATAGATAATGACTGGGAGCCTCTTGTTAGGATTGGTATCTCTAATCAAGACTTCCTTGCTTATTGTGATATTGGATCTATGGTTTCTACTATGCCAAAAATTGTTCATGATTCTTTAAAATTTAACATGGATAGATTATCATCTCATCATGAACACACTAATGGAGATATTTCTGAAATCCAGGGAAGAATAAAAGATGTACCAGTTAAATTCCTTAAAGGGATTGCAATGATTGATTTCTTCATCATGGAGCCAAACCAAGGAAATATAGTGCTTGGAAGGGACTTCCTCCGAGCAGTTAAAGGCTTCATCGATATAGGTAAGGGACAAATCTGCTTATGCGGGAAGGCAAAAGGTGTGTACCCCTTTTCTAGAAGGAACAAGAGTGAACTTGTTGAGGAACAATTTGAAGCAATCTATAGCTCCGATTATTATGATGGTTATTGATTCCTCTTTGCATTATGCCTAGCTTAAAGGCATAAAAGAAAGCGCTTTTGGGAGGCAGCCCAATGAATAAATTTATTTTGCTTTTGTTGTGTCTTGATGTTGTTTACTACAGTAGCATCATCATTGTATCTTTGCTTTTCAATTTTGTGCCAAGTATAGCCTCTGATTGCTAGAAAGTTCAAAAGTTGTGAGGTGCTATCCAGGAAACAGATTCTGTCCTTGGATAGAAAAATTCGTATAAAATCACTAGATCATCTTTTTGGTCTGAATTTTTTCGACAGAGTTCTCTATATAATTTTCTTTCGTGCGTCTGTTCTGAGTTTTTTGATTTGAGTTGCAGAATTGCCCCGAACAAATCAATTACTACCTGCTGTTCTGTTTTTCACAGATTCTGTCCTGTTTTGCCTTTCCTTCATTTTGCAAACCTAGAGCTTGCTTTTTCTTTGCAAAAACCTTTTGGAAATCTTGAGAAACAGTAGACCTTCAAGAATATCTTTATTTCCAGCAAGGTACAATTATTTTATTATGGGTACTAACCTCGCTAATCAGATTATGATGAGTTATGTATGAAGGGAGTTTTCAAGTGTGCTAGGGAAGATGATAAAAAGATTCAGGAGTGTCAAGCGCTCAAGCTTGGGGATGCCCCCATGCACCCCCAAGAAATATTCAAGGAGACTCAAGCGTCTAAGCTTGGGGATGCCCCCGTGCATCCCCTTCTCCATCAACATTATCAGTTCGTCTTTCGTTCCACTATATTTTAATCACTTCATGTGTTATGTGCTATGCTTGGAGCATCTTGCTTTTAGTTTCTTTTTTAGTTTTTCATAACGAGTCGGAACTCAGCATTCTTTATGTGGGAGAGAAACATGCTCCACTTCTACCTAGAACATAACATAGAATTTTCATGACTATCTTTGCTGTGTGTGTTCTTTGTCTTTTAATAGCTACTATCATGCTCTGCTCTTAGTATTCATGCTTATCTTTTTAAAGAGCTTTTGTTTAGTTGGTTTCTTGAATTCTCTTTAATTACCATGCTTACCTTATTAAGAGAGTTTGCTTCCGTTGCATTGGTTAATATGTCTATGATAAAGATGCTACGTGCATAATGGCGCTTAGTAGTTCAGGTTTTCTTATGGTTAGTTTCAAATAGCTGGGGGATTCCCAATGTGTTATTGGAGTACCAACATGATTTGTTTGCCAATGATGTGGTATGGTTTAGTAATATCTTCCCTCAAGAATTTATTTTGATTGACTTGGCGTATGCTCACGCATATTTAAGACTGTAAAGAAAGTCTGTCAAGCCTTGATGATCTCTTATTTCTGAGTAGCGATATAACTTCCATGCCTGATTCAATGTTGCTTTGACGCTCTGCATGATTATGACCGTCATTGCTCTCTTAGTTGGTCACTCCCAGTCTTTTGCTAACCTCCACCTGTACTAAGCGGACTGACTGCTTGTGCATCCACATCCTTTTAAACCAGTTATGCCATATGAGTCCACCATACCTACCTATATGTGGTATTTCACCGCCACTCCAAGTAAATTTACATGTGCTATCTTTAAAACCTTCAGTTTTTGCAATACATAGCTCATGGGAAAGTAGCTTAAAAACTATTGTGGTAAAGAATATGTTGCTCATGTATCTTATTTTCTTATAAGTTGCTTGCTGAGCGGTAACCATGTTTCTGGGGACGCCATCAACTGTTACACTTTTGTCGAATATCATGTGAGTTGCTATGCATGTTCGTCTTGTCTAAAGTAAGGCTGATTTGCCATGGGTTGAATGGTTTGAGTATGCATATTGTTAGAGAAGAACATTGGGCCGCCAACCAAAGCCATGTATCATGGTGGAAGTTTTAGCTTGGACATTAATCCTCAATCTCTTATGAGAATATGCTTAAGCATTAAAGAGGAGTCCATTATCTATTTTTATGTTGTCCCGGTATGGATGTCCTCAAGTTGAGATCTATCAAAAACGAGAAATCAAATGCGATCTATCTCCTTGGACCTTTGTACAAGTGACATAGAGGTACCCCTTTGTGACACTTGGTTGAAACATATGTAATGCAATGACAATCCATGGAAATCCGAGCTAATTAGGACAAGGTGCGAGCACTATTGGTATTCGATGCATGAGGCTTGCAACTTATAGGATGTCTTATGCATAGCACATATGAAGTACTACTACCGTTGACAAAATTGTTTCTATGTTTTCAAAATAAAAAGCTCTAGCACATGAGTAATCCCTGCTTCCCTCTGCGAAGGGCCATTCTTTTACTTTTATGTTGAGTCTCCACCTTCTTTTAAAAGCACCAACTACTGAGAGCATGATTGTCATTCTGAGTGTAATGTGCATTGTCCCAAAGTAGCATTGTCTTTTGCATGATTGTGATATCGTTTATTCTGAAATCATTGTATCTAGTCATCACTTAAACCTTGAAGGTGCCCCTGCATTTATGTTTTGCTTCACTAAAGGGGGCAAGCTAGATATCACTTTATCATATTTGCACATCATATTCATTGCAAATCTATTTGATGTTTCAGTATCATATTGTAAAACTTTCAGTTCTTTGTGATTTTCTCATGAGGCAACTTAATTACTACAGATTCATTGTCTCATTAAGCCTTTGTCATATGACTATGAAAAAGTCCTATATGGTTATTAGCATGTCACCACACAAATTATTCTTGTTATCATTTACCTACTCGAGGACGAGCAGGAATTAAGCTTGGGGATGTTGATACGTCCAAAGCGTATCTATAATTTCTGCTTGCTCCATGCCTCTTTTGGGTGATATTGCTATGATATTTATACACTTCCATACACTTTTGATCATATTTGGACTAACCTATTAACTCAGTGCACCCCAGTGCCAGTTTCTGTTTTCGGCTGTTTTTGTATTTCAGGTTTTCACGTTACGAGAACTGTCAGGAAAAATCCAGAAAAATTATATAAAAAATCAGCGTTCCATAAACTTCCGTGCGCACGAAGGACAGCCGGGGGGGACCAGGGCTCCAGGCGCCCTGGCGGCGCGCCCC
>LR738712.1:394152237-394162475 GCA_902687465.1 Secale cereale | reverse complement strand
CGGGGGGGCGCCTGGGCCCCCCGAGGCTCCTCCGATGCCCCCCTTTGGCATATATTTAAAGCGTCTCCCGAAACCCTTGAAACAGGAACTCTTTTTCGCGATCCCATCTCTGTTCCGCCGCCGCCGCCGCTTCCAAGATCGGGAGCACCAGGAGAACTCTTCCCGGCACCCTGCCGGAGGGGAGGATCACCGCCGGGAGCTTCTCCACCACCATGGACCCCTCCCGGATGAGTTGTGAGTAGTCTCCCTTGGACCATGGGTCCATGACCAGTAGTTATGTGATGTTCTCCTCCTGTTCTTGTGCTTCACTAATTAGTCCTCGTGAGCTGCCCTACATGATCGAGGCACATATGTAATCCTTATGCTGTTGCTATGATGAGTTTGCTGGGATCCGATGGATTATGAGATTATGTTCAGATTGTGTTTGAGTAATATATTTGATTCACCTCTTTTATGTTTATGTTCGTAAGTAATTCTTGCATGTTCTCCATTGTTATTTATTGCTTTGGCCAAGTAGTAGGTAGTGACTCCAAGAGGGAACATTATGCTCGATTGTGGGTTCATGCCCCTCGATGACTAGTTTGAGTGACAGAAACATGAGTCTAGGGGATGTGTTGTTGCCACAAGGGGGAAAACAACGGTGCTTGTGCCCGCGGGTGCAAGGATTGTTTACTTTACGCAAAGTTCTTTTAATGCAGTTGTCTGTTGCATCGAGTTTACACTATGGGTGGGGCTCGCAACTTAATACCAGCGAGATGTTCTGGATAGATATCTCAAGGTGGATGATTAGTAGTAGATATTGATGGATTTCGGTCTACTTACTTTGGCGTACCGCCCATGCTTTGAACCTCAACCTTTCTTGCAATGTAGTCAGCATTGGTTTGCGCACATGGTCCTGTCAATTGCCCAGCTGTAATTCGTTTACCTCACATAGATGTTTTATCGTCTTTTGGGAGAGA
This sequence comes from Secale cereale, assembly GCA_902687465.1. Lineage (NCBI taxonomy): Eukaryota > Viridiplantae > Streptophyta > Magnoliopsida > Poales > Poaceae > Secale > Secale cereale. The sequence goes on along the minus strand of LR738712.1, from coordinate 394,161,516 downwards.
GACATCACTAGTGAACATCATGAGACTCCGGTCCATATTACCATCATTGATCACTTCCGCTATTTACTTTTCCGCTATTTACTTACTATTGCAATTATACCTATCACTATTATCACTTGCGTTTGATCCTTTGTAAACTACAAGGCCGGAGGGATTGACAACCTCTCTGTACTCGTTGGGAGCAAAGTTATTTGTATCTGTGTGCAGGTCCACGTTGATTGCTTATATCTGGCGCCGTTAGCAGTTGACACCTTCTTGTTGAAACTGGGAGTCTCTGGGAAATTGATCCTTGGTATTACCAAGGGAAAACTTCTGCTACACTGCATCTCAAACCTTCCACTTGGGGTAACCAACGAGGGGTGAGAAGCCACCTAGCAGTGGGGTGAATTAGTTGGGGGTGGCGGCGAGGAAAGCGTAGCAGCCTTCCTACCTCTCCCGCCGGCACGTCCACCTCAAGCACCCTATTCTTCTCACGATCTCTCCCGGCCGAAGAAGAAGCGCCCACCGTTGGTGACTGCATTCTCTCTATCAGCGCTCTCTGGAGGTGCTGGGGTGCAAGGGAATTACCCCTCCCAGCACGCGCCGAGGAAGGAGCCTCGGAGCACTCTGGACCCGCGCCCACCATTTTTCAACACCTGCAATGACAAGGAGTAAACAAAATTAGTACATGATAACCCTCAACCGTAAGGGATCGAGATAGTCTTCGCGGGTAAGAATAACCCAATTTATTGATTCGACACACGGGGAGCCAAAGAGTATTTATAAGCTTTGACAGTTGAGTTGTCAATTCATCCGCACCTGAAATATACTTACTTGCAACAAAAGATAAGTGGTAACAGTGATATGGTAGTGATGATAGTAATAGTAAAAGTAAACAGCAAAAGTAAATAGCAACAGTAGATAGCAAAGTAAATAGCAAAAGTAGCGACTAGTGACAAGCAGGATTTAAAACACTGTAGGCTAGGGAGATGGATGGTTGGGCGCTGCATGGATGAGATAGATTCTAACTTGGGGCACGGCACACGGAAAAGTAATGATCATCTAGGCAAATATCAAACATTAGGCATGTATCTCGTAGGTAGTTGTACGTGCTTGCAATAAGAACTTGCACAACATCTTTTGTCCTACCATCCCGCTACGAACGGGGCCAAAAGGAACTTATGGATATTAAGGTGCTCCTGTCAAAGAGCACCGGAACAAAGCAATGAACTCAATGGATACATGTAATCCTCAAACTACGGACCATCCCCTTTGGTGTCCCAAGCTGTCACTTTTGGGATCGCCGGTTCCGGACCGTAACAGGTGCAAACAACTCATAGATAGGATCACGAACACAAATATATTCATGCAAACACATATGGTTCAGATCTGAAATCATGGCACTCGGGCCCTAAGTGTCAAGCATAAAGAATAACAAGTTGAAGCAAAGATGATAAACACCATAGTAGATGATAGGCAACATGCCCCCAACAATCTGATAAACTATTACATGATCTAACTCATCCAATCCCTACCATCCCCTTCGCCTACAGCGGGGGAATTACTCACACATGGAGGGAGAAGTCATGGAGGGATGATGGAGTGGTGATGATGATGACGATGGCGAGGATCTCCCCTCTCCGGAGGCCAATTCAGCCTCCAGATTAGCCCTCCCGAAGAAGAACAGAGGGTGGCGGCGGCTCCGCGACGAAAAACTGCGAAAGAACTTTCTATCTGGGGTTTTTTGCGTCGGGAGGAAAAATACGGGCTAAAGTAGGGCACCAGGGGGCGTGGGACCTGCCCAGGCACCCCCTCGGCGCGGCCCAGTGGGGGCGCCCACAGGGCGCCTGGGCACCCCCTGGCCCCCCTCTGGCCCCACTTCTGGTTCCTGGTTCCTTCGGGTGCGTCGATTTTCTGTGATTTTTCGTGGATTTTTCTGAGGTACCTAAAAATCCGTTTTCCTGCACACAAATAAACCATACAGGCAGCTCTGCTGAAAACAGCGTCAGTCCAGGTTAGTTTAGTCCTAATCATGCACGAATGAGGCCAAAACAATATCAAAAGTGTTTGGAAAAGTAGATACGTTTGAGACGTATCAACTCCCCCAAGCTTAGCATATTGCTTGTCCTCAAGCAATTCAGTTCAACGAACTGGACGCGACAAAGAAAACTTTGACAAACTCTTTTGCTTCATTAGATGTATATAAGCATGTACTACGAAAAGAGTTTAGCAAGTATTGAAACAGTACTATGAGGACAATGCAAGGAGCAATCCTTCTTTCAAGTGACCAGTCACAAATACTTAAAAGTAAATAATATATTACTGAAAATCAAGACAAGATTACATTGCACATAGCTTGAGCATATTAGGGTGGTATCTCGCTAGCCTCCATGAGTGAAGCAAAACATAAATGCAGAGACTCCTCCAGAGTTTTAAAGGAGACTATAACTAAGAATTTCAGAATAAGTCATATCACAAGTATGCAGAAGACAATGTAATACTTTGGGACAATGCACATTACACTCAGAATGACAATTATGCTCTCCTAGTTAGTGCTTTGAAGAAAGAAGGTGAGACTCTCGAACCGTGGCTTTTATTGGCAAGGTTGAAAACACGTGGTTGGAAACAAAAACTAAACATGTACCAGAGCTCTTGGTTTTAAAAACAGAAGTAAACATGTTTTGAGAAATGCATATTTCGTCAATGAATGCTAGCAGATAACTCAATCACCTTTTAAGTGGACAAGTCTTGAGGAACGGCTCCCGCATGAGGACGATCACATCCTCTTAATCTCCTTTGTTTATCACTGCCAAAGTTTTCTGATTTCTCATGAACAAAGCGTGAAGGAGGGTTTGTTTGTTATATTATCTTTTTGAGCCGGGCGCACTCAATGCCAGTTCCTTTTCGTATTAGGGGTTTGCACATTATACATGCAATCCAGGGGTGAAACTTGTCCAACTTAAAAAGATCATGAATTAACTACTACTTCCTCATGAGCTAAAACATAGGCGCAAAAAGGAAATGCTTTTGATTAGTTTTGAGATGGTACATGAAAGTCTTCGTCAGGAATGGCAGGTAAATACCATGTATAGGAAGGTATAGTGGACTCATATGGCATAACTGGTTTAAAGGGTTTGGATGCACAAGCAGTCATTCCGCTTAGTACAGGTGGAGGTTTAGCAAAAGACTGGGAAGCGACCAACTAGAGAGCAATAACGGTCATAATCATGCAGAGCGGCAAAGCAACATTGAATCGGGCATGAAAGTGATATAACTATTCTAAAACTCAAAGATCATCAAGGCAAAGTAGACTTTTTAGTCTTAACATGTGTAAGCATGTGCCAAGTCAATCCAAAAATTCTCTAAAGGGAAATACCACCTTAGTATACCAGACTATGAACAGTGCAATGCATGTAGATCATTTCAATGACACATTATATACTCTAGTTATTCAGGACTAGCCACAAGGAAAGCATGAACCACTGGAAGAACATTGTAAACATAGCACTATGTCGCTACAAGCTAGTCTCTAGATCATAAGTACAGGCATATGTACAAAAGTAGAAACAATAAGAGTTCATACCGGTCTTCCTTGTTGCTTCCTTTCAGTCGATCTTCGTCATTACTGCTTGTCACTTGCATGATCGAACGTAGGAAATATAATCAAATGCCATCACGGACTCGAGCTGATCTCTGAAAACAAAGCAAACTAAAGAGAGAAAGGAAATCTTTTTGGTTTTTTTAAAGGTTGAATAAAACGCAAAGGAAAGAGAAAATCTTTTTGTTGTTTTTGCAAAGGGAGAAATAAAGAAGAACGGGCAAAAACTTCGAAAAGATCAAAGCGAATAAAACGGATAATACAATGGAAGAGTGAGAAGGGCACGTACTCCCCCAAGCTTAGGCTTTTGGCCTAAGTTGGTAGCAGCTACTGCCCCCAGGAGCCTCCTGCTCCAGGGGTATGGTGGTGAGTCCACGGGTCGTAGAAGGATGCTGGCGCGTACACCGAACTCCTCGGAGTCTCCCACGAGGAAGGCTTCGAACGCCAAACAGAGGAAGACCCTTCACCAAACTCGGTGGCGGTCTCTTCCTGAAAATGTGGTATCTCACCGTGCCTCTCCTCGTCGGGCACAACCCCCTCCATAGGGTTATGAAACTGATGCTGGACCATGAACTCATCGAACTAAACAACGTCAAAGGACCATCTGTTCCTGCAAGAAAAATCAAACAAAAGAGGTGCAGGTAGACGGATCTCGCGTTTCGCGGCCGTTCCAAAGCACAAGATATAGATAAGATTATTAAGTTCAGAACCCATGGTAACAAACTTATGCCTTTTCATAGCAGCAAGATCAAAGCTTAAATAAGTAAAAGGAGTATCATCAGGGTGTGGGGTGCCTCCAAGATGCTCTAAGATAAGTGTGGCGTAAACGCCACCATATAAGTCCCCCTTGTTACTGTTCATAGCAAGGCGTCGAGCAATTAAGGTACCCAGATTATAATCAGACCTCCCTGGGAGGGCTGCTGCCAGGATAGCAATATCCGGAGCAGAAATGTTGCTCGTGTTGTCACGAGCTAACACCCCTCTAGCAATATAATATGCAAAATACCTGAGGTGAGGAAATAAGATGCTGGAGATCTTCGACCGATGAATATCCCTCGTACCCATGCTGCAGAGAGAGTTGATGATGGTTTTCAGCTCGGAGGGCTGAGTGGCCATCCTAGCCGTCCTCCCAACGTTCGGCACACCCTAGCAGTCGATGGTGAAGCTGCGGCTCTAGTAACTCGATCGGAGTGTGCGGGCCTCCTCTTCTCAAGCCACCCTTTTGCCCTTCCTAATAAACTCATTTCTGAAAAAAAAATTACAATTTACAAAAACGAGGATTAACACAAAGTGAGCTAAGGCAAACTACTCAACTCACTTGCCCAAGGCATAAACTTGCATCAAAACTTGAAAAATAACTTTCTACACATGCATGCAAGCTCATCTCTACAGCACCAAGAACTACTAAATACTCACAAATGAGGCCACCAATCAAAAATCTAATTGGAGGGGTGGAGGAGTCACATACCAGGGAGTATTTGCTCAAAATTTCAGCTCAAATGATGGGCTGTAGAGAGAGATCGAAGAATCGCTTCCAAGAACAGCAAGAACACAAGAACAACAGCAGAACTCGTGTTTTTGGAGAAAGAGAGAGAGAGAGGAAGAAGAAGTACCTGGAGGGCGGTCCCGTGGGCCCCAGGCGCCCTGTGGGCGCGACGAGGAGCTGGGCCGCGCCAGCTGGCCGCCTGGGCCACTGGTGGCCCCCCTGGCTGGCCCCAGGACTTTCTGGGTCTCTCCCGACGTGGAAATTTTTATTATAATTTTTCTGGAATTTTTCTGAAAACTTCACTGTTGAAAATTTTTCGAAGTTCAAAAAGCTGCGAAACTTTCTGAAAACTTGAAGCAGTTAGTAGTATTGTGAAGCTTCAAAAACATAAATACTTGGTACAGCAGGTAGGACAAAACTAAAAACAAGTGAAAATATAACAAGCTCAACTTTTTTATCCATATAAAACATATTTGTTAATAAGGTGATCAAGTCTTACCAACAAACAGGCGATATATAGAGCAAAAAGTCTCACCTCCCACGAAGTAATCACTGAACCTCTACCTTGATGGACATTGTCCCTACCATGATAGTTTTGTATTTGTGAGGCACATGTAGTGGACAATCCCACTCTCCAATCTTCACGGTCTCGATATTCTCTATAGAGTTGAGGCCATGCCTCCTGTCGGTCTTCTTCGGAAAATATACCGTGTGTTCTTTATCATTCACATGGAAGGTAACCTTCCCTTTGTTGCAATCAATAATAGCACCTGCGGTGTTAAGGAAAGGTCTACCAAGAATAATGGACATGCTTCCATCCTCAGGCATGTCAAGCACAACAAAATCAGTAAGAATTAAACAATTAGCAACTTCTACGGGAACATCCTCACAAATACCTATCGGAACAGCGGTTGACTTGTCAGCCATCTGAAGGGAGATATCTATAGGAATTAGTTTCTCTAAACAAAGCCTCTCGTAAAGAGAGAGAGAGGCATAACACTCACTCCTGCTCCAAGATCACATAAAGCAGTTTTGACATAATTATTCTTTGTGGAGCAAGGAATGGTGGGTATACCTGGATCACCGAGCTTCTCAGGAATCTTTCCACTGAAAGAATAATTAGCAAGCATAGTAGATATTTCATCATTAGGAACTTTTCTTTTATTAGTGACAATATCTTTCATATATTTTGAATAAGGAAGTAACTTAATAGCATCAGTCAAGGGTATCTGAAGAAAAAGAGGTTTAATCCACTCACAAAACTTATTATAATGCTCTTCTTCTTTAGATTTGATGGACTTACCTGGAAAGGGCATGGGTTTCTGTACCCATGGTTCTCTTTCCTTCCCATGTTTTCTTGCGATGAAGTCTTCTTTAGTGTACCTCTTACGTTTGTCAGGTGCTTCTTCTTCTCGAACTTCAGGTGGATCATTCATCTCATTATTATTATCTTCTGGTTCAGCACCGTCTTCAGTCTCAGCATCGGAGATAGATACACTGTTGGGATCAATAGCTGGTTCTTCATCTGCAATAGGATCATTAGAATTGTCAGTCTCCTTATGTTTCTTCTTTTTCTTTGGAGAGCCAACAATTTCTTCTTCCTGCATTTGAGAATCCTGCTCGATTCTCTTCGGATGCCCCTCTGGATAAAGAGGATCTTGAGTGCTAGTTCCTCCTCGGGTCTTAATCCCGAAAGCCTGCAAATTATCTTGTTTGGCATTGTTAGCAAGCAAATCTCTTTGCACATTAGAAATTTGATCAAGCTGAGTTTGAACCATATGAAAATGCTTCACAAGACATTGAACATCATTAACTGTTCTATCTAAAACATCAAGCAGTTTTTTGATAGCAAGGGAATTATCATGCAACTGACTTTCTATCCTCTCATTAAAATGATTTTGTTTCATAATAAAATTATCAAACTCATCTAAACATTGATCAGGAGGCTTACCATGAGGGATGTCACTTGCGTTGAAATCTAAAAGAGAGTGTACCTCTACCATAGGAGGGTGAGTAGTAGGCTCACACAGCTTCTCAATAGGGGGTAGATTCTTCACGTCTTCAGCTTTAATACCTTTCTCTTTAATAGACTTCTTTGCTTCTCGCATATCCTCCGGGCTCAAAACAAACATGCCCCTCTTCTTTGTTGGTGGAGGTGGTTCAGGGACGGACCAATCTTCATGGTTTTTGGCAATCCTGCCCATTAAATCTTCCGCATCGTCCGGTGTTTTTTCCTGAAAACACAACCAGCACAACTGTCCAAATAGGACCTGGATTCATCAGTTAGACCAGCATAGAATATATCGATTAATTCATTCTTAGGGATGTCATGTCCTGGTCTAGCCCGAATCAGACCACAGTACCTCCCCCAAGCTTTAGGGAGGGACTCATCCTGCAACTGTTTAAAGTTATAAATTCTTTGTAAAGCAGCATGTTGCATGTGAGCAAGAAAGTACTTATCAACAAAAGAGTGAGCTAAGTCCTGAGGACTCTTAATGGAACCGCATGGGAGTGAATCATACCATGCTTTAGCACCCTCCTTCAAGGAGAAAGTGTCACACCCTGCATTTTGTAACATGTTATTTGTAACTTTGAAGCATGAAAATTTGGACCAGCAAATTTTTTAGCATCATTTGGCTTTTATTTGGAATTGAGTTTTCTTCATTTGCTTTTTCATGTGCTCATTAAAGTCAACTATGATCTCTTGTAGATTTCATCTCCTTATCCAAAACTTCTGCCCAATGATCATGCCAAGTGATATATAACAGTATAGTATTTTCTTGCAAAATTATTTTGGCCAAAAAGTATTTTATAAATTTAGTTTTCCAAAAACCCCTGAATTGAGATTTTGCACTGCAAGTACTTGATTAAGGGTGTGAAAATTATTTCAAAATGTTTATTTGAGACCTAGTAGTCATAGGACTCCCAGAAACCACAAAGGTATAATTTTAAAAGTTATTTTCCTATTTTATTTAAAAGCTTTCTCTTAAGGCCAGAAATGGTCTTTAATAGGGGAAAATTATTTAACTATTTCAAAAAATATTTGCCAAAATTCAGAGAGACTCATAGGACATATATTGTCCATATATGAGAGTTTCAACACTTGGTCATGTTCAAAATAATGGGCTAAACCCTCTAAAACCCTTTCTGGATATTTCAAGCTTTTGAAATATTTACAAAGGAATTTTTCTCCAAAAATTCCAGGGAAATTCTATCATGTCATATATGACATATTAGATGATCTTGCAAAGTCCCATGCCTTGGGAAGCAAGAAAACCTCCTCAAACCCCTTCATAACCATTTTATCCATATTTGGAGTTTGAGCAACTTTACATTGCCAAACTTGTCCAAATGTTCTCAAACTTGGTGCACATGCCAGAATGGCCTAATAAGGCACCTAGACCAAATGGCACAAGATTCGGAATAGAGCAACTTGATCAGATCACCTCAAAACCCTTTCTGTTCAAATGCAAATTTGAACAACTTTACATTACCAACTTTTTATCTGGAGCCTCAAACTTTGTGAGCATGATCAATACCCCAAATGATGATGCTACACCAAGTGGTGCATCAAGGGGAGATGATTAGCTTGACTCAATCAAGATGAAACTGTTTCTGTTGATTTCTAGGGTTCACCAAAGTTACATTGGCTAGTTTCTTCAAATGAGGCCAAATTTGGTGAGGCACCCTATTTTCTCATGTCTTTCAACCCTGTTAAGTGCCATGTAAAGTGGACCTCATTTACTTGATCAAACACTAATCAAACACCTTCTGCAGAAATTCTAAAACCTCCAACTTGACCACTTTCACTTTTCTCCATAGCCTCAACTTCTTACCACAGGCCCATTGAGTTACCAGCAACCTCCAGTAACTCCCCCAGCACCTCATCTCCATGATTGGGGGGTGAAACCCCAGCTTTACCTTGCTGTACAACCAACTTTCGCGACCTCCCGGGCGCTGTCCCCCCTCCTCCTGCGCCCTCCAGTAGCCGCCGTCGCACGCGCGCTGGCCGCCCGCGGCAGCCACTCCTCTGCCTCGCACGCGCGCGCCTCTCTGTCGCTCCCCCGCTCCTCCTCTTACCTCAGCTGGACGTGGAGCTCGTCCAGGAGCTCCACAGACCCATTCCCCAAGCCTCCCGTGCGCTGTAGCCTCGCCGATGAGCTCGCCGGCGCACTGGACCACGGGTCCCCGTCGGGCCCCTATAAATAGACCCCCC
>LR738712.1:393993934-394152087 GCA_902687465.1 Secale cereale | reverse complement strand
CCAGCCTCACACCTCTCCACTGATCCCTCCTGCACCCTCAGTTCGACCCCGGAGCGCCCCAGTGCTCGGGATCGACCGGAGCTCCGCCGTGTCGGGCCGCCGGCGATCTCGAGGTACAGGCCTCCCCTGCCTCTCCTTCCGCTCATTTCGGAACCGCCGCACCTCACTGACCCTTTCCCCTCTCTTTCACCCTCCATTTGCAGTCGGAAACGACCCCGACCACCGTCCTCCGACGAGCCTCCGCCGTTGCACCTCGTCGCCGACGAACCAGGGCTCCCCGTCGTGCCGCGCTACCACCGCTGCAACCGCGACACGACACTGAGTCCGTCCCTGGCCTCCGTTGCCGTCGCCGTGGCCGGTATCGTCGCCGGTGAGCTCGCCGCCGCCGTGACCGAGGGGTTAGAGATGACAGGCGGGCCCCGCCTGTCATCCCCCCACCTCTCTCCCCTCCTCTATGCCGCTGACCCACGGGCCCCGCCCGTCAGGTTTGAAACCTGACGTGCGCGCGCGCTGGCACCGTGCGGCTGGGCCAGTCCGTCTGGGCCGTGCACTGTGGCCTCTTCTGGCCTAGTGCACAGGACCCTTTTTCTCTTTTTATTTTCTGTTAATGTTTTAAACATTTATGCAGAAAAGAATATTGATCCAAATTAAATATTTCCAACTCCTAAAATCTTGTAATATTCCAACCTATTTAATGGTACCACTTTCATTCAAATCCATGAAACTTTTCTGTACTGTTCAAATTTAAATTCAAATTTGAGCAGTATAACTCCTGTTCAAAAATCAATATATCCTATTCTGTAACTCCAAAACTCCAACTAAGATTTTTCCCCATCTTAGAAAACCCTCTAGTATTTTACAAAAATGAGTTGACATTTTTCTGAGCACTTTGGTTTTTCTGTTTTGTTTGTATTCTTATTTTTCCGTGGTTATTATGCGACGTATAGATCCCGTATTTGACGAAGTTGCTGTGGAAGAAGAAGGAGAAGGACTAGAAGACTTTGAAGACCAAGCCAATCCAGGCAAGCAGCCCTTTGACCATGATACACTTGTTCCTCGGAACCCGTTTGTTTCCGATACATGATGATAGGGTTACGATGGTAACCTAGATGAACCACCACATGATGCATGCTTTATTGTTGATCTTGCTATATGCTAGATGACATGCAATAGTTGGTCTTGATGCTTATATGATGCATGTGTGATATGAACCCCCGTAGTTGAAAACTTTGCATGAACCCATCGGGTGCCCCTAATGCCCGAGGGTGATGAAGTGTTAGGTCATCACTTGAGAAAGAAGTGATGTGCCGGTAATATCATGTGCATGGTGGAATGATGAATTAGATTTATGTGTGACTACCGTCCCAACCAAACATGTGCAACCACACTACCCCTTATGGGACGGGGCTTTATTGATTACTTAGGTCGATACTAGCATGGTGCCCGCATTACTAGTGACGGGAAGACTTGAGGTCTTTCCCGGGACGGGGTCGTGCTTGGATAGGCGGCCATGACTGTTTTCACAGGGCACCGGACACACCGTTGGTCCCTTCGGGTACGCGTGAACATTGAAATTAGGGCAAGTCACGTGATCTATTGTTTGTACCCGAGGGCCGTGTGCCAACGAATGGACTCTATGTTAGTATCGTGTAAGGAAAGGTAATGACCGGGTGCTTACCCCGGGTACTTGAGGTACCGCGGGTCGTGGATGACACGGAAGTTCCCCGGATCTTGTGGGTAAAGTGCGCAACCTCTGCAGAGTGTAAAACTATTCGAATAGCCGTGTCCACGGTCATGGACAGTTGGGTGGTGCTACTTAAACTATGTCCAGAATTTCACTTCTTTGGTGATACATTGTGTGTGATGAGTCAAGATGGTGACTTGACTCGGTGAGATGAATTATATTCATGTTGATATCGGTAACCTGTCTTCGAGGTTACGCGAGGTTATTGATGCATAAACTTGATGATGGCATATTGTCCTAGCCTCCTGCTAGATTGTTCATTAATATTCAAATTGCATTGTTACTTGAACCACATCATGGGTTGCTTGCGAGTACATTCAAAGTACTCATTGGCTTGCCACTGGTTATTTAATTGGCCAGGCATGGAAGAGCAGGATTATGAGGAAGAGTTCTTTGGAGACGATCATGCGAACTAGGACGCTATCCCAGTCAGAATGCCTGTAGGGTTAAGGCAGATGGCATGGGTTCTACCCGTTTTATCGAAGACTTCCGCTACCTGAGTTATTTGCTATTCAGCCCGTGAGGCTCTATCTATGTAAGGCTTGGCCATAATGGCCTTAATTCGTGTAAGACTCTTTGTATGGATGTAAGACTCTTGTTATTTCAGCTTCTGTGTGTTCAGTGAGCATTGATCTCTGGGATCACTGTACACGTGCATTCGGTGATCTTGACTTCCAAGTCGGGGTCCCCACAGAGCTGGTATCAGAGCCATCCTGACTGTAGGAAGCCTTAGTTAGCATGGGCGTTAGTTAGTTGAGACCCCTTTTTCAAAACCTTCTGAACCTCTCTTCTTTTCTAAACCTGAGATTTCCTCAGCTTATTAACCCCTCCTATTCCACCTTTGTAGATGGCCGCTGTTCCCGAAGAGCACCTGACCACTGGGTTTCCCCTACTTCTCGAGGATAGCCTCCAGGAGTGTCAGATCCACGGAGCACCCATCCTCACCTACCTTGAGCATTGGGTGAGCGATACTGAGGTGGAGTACCATGTGGAAGTGATCGTGAAGGCAAACGATCCTCCCACAAGTTGGTTCTTCGAGTGACCCCAGATGATGACACTACCACTCGCTGCCGAGGCTGCTGCACTCAAGGCACTAACCCGTCTCCGCGAGCTTCTTCCGGAGATGGCAGCCAAGATGGCAACTCGCTTCTTACCTTACCGGAAGGAAGGTGATGAAGAAAGCAGCGCACTAGCCCCTCCACTGAAGGATGGACTCTCGCTTCGGTTCCAGACCTACTTCAGTCTATGTGCCGACAGCCTGGCACAAGACTTGGCCTCGGAATCAATAAAGCTTCGAGAAGAACTTTACAAGACCAAGGCACTTCTTCGTCGAGCTCAAGAGAAGGCAAACAGGATCAAGAAGGAAGGAGCACCTTCTGGACAATCCGCTATCGCATATCGAGGTGGAAGGCCCTCCGAGGATGTGTCTTCCAAGGGTGAAGAACCACCTCGGCGACGCCGGATGACAGCAAGGGAATATCGCAAGCTTTTCCCTGCACCACCGTCGAAGCACCGTCGTATCCAACTCCTCCACTCCCCCACTCCCTCCAGCGACAAGGGAGCCCAGACAGATGAAGACAAGGAGGAAGACCCAGAAGAGCCGGAATACGCGACCGAGCATTCCGCCGCTTAGGCATTATTCGCTACTCGGATATGCCAGTTGTAACCCCTACGGTAGGATAGGTCGTGTAACCCCTATGCGCAGTCAAGTCCTTGTATGGTTCATATGAAACCATCTAGCGTTTGCTTTTGTTGTGTCTGGATGTATGTCGTATTCTTCCTTCAGGAAGGTGTAAACGACTACATCACCCATTTGGATTTTAATGAAAGTGTTTTTGCCTTACGGCCCTTGCATGATTTGATTTAGTGTCACACTCACCCCCTTACTAGGCACCCATCTATCTTGCTTTTCCTCTTCCGAGTCAAGAGACCTTTTACCGCTCCAACAGGATGCCTGTTGTAACTCGTACTGGTACCTCTACCCAGCAGCCCGAGCCGGAGCATCCTCTCAGCCAGAGGCAGACCATGACCAAACCAACGACCAAGCTCCACCACCACCTCCTCCAAGCATGGACATGGCTCAGCTTCTCCAAGCTTTCCGAGAGGAACGCCAAGCCAACACTGCAGCTCTTCAGCTGATTGCTCAAGCTGTCGCCAACAACCGCCAGCCGGCGGGGAATGGCAATGGACGTTCCACGTTGGCAGAGTTCAAGAAGCATGCACCGCCAACCTTCATCGAGACTGCTGAACCCCTGGATGCTGATGACTGGGTCCGTTCCATTGAGGAAATCCTGGAGCTAGTCGGATCAACCGAAGATCGCGAGAAGGTGGCTTATGCAGCCCACTGCCTTGGGGGAACCGCAAGAGCTTGGTGGGATGGATTCAAGGTCATGCATGCTGAACAAGACATCACTTGGGTTAACTTCAAGGCAGAATTCCGCAAGGCCCACATTCCTTCTGGAGTCATGGCTATCAAGAAGCGCGAGTTCCGAGCCCTGAAGCAAGGAAGTGGCACTGTCAAGGAGTACATGCAGAAGTTCAGTATTCTGTCAAGGTATGCCCCTGAGGATGTCAGCACTGATGCTGCCAAAAGGGAGCGCTTCATGGAAGGCCTTAATCAGACTCTGCAATACTCGCTTGTCGTGTGTGACTGCCCATCTTTCCCTGACCTGGTGAACAAGGCACTTATGCTTGAAGACAAGCGGCGTGCTTTGGAAGACACTCGCAAGCGCAAGTTGGTCAGTAAGGGAAGTTCCAGCAACCAGAAGCCTCGTCCGTGGCAGTCAGCCCCGGCCAAGCCAACCTATCAGCAGCCAAGAGCTCCTGCACCTCGTGCCAATCCTCAGCCTCAGCAGTATGCCAACCCCAGGTCAACTTTCAACCCCAATACCAGTGGTGGCAATAAGATCAACACTCCAAATCAAGTCACTTGCTTTAGGTGTGGTCAGTCCGGACACATCTCCAGGGTGTGCCCCAACAAGAAGCCTGATGCCCCGCGCCCCAATGCGCAGAACCAGGGACAAGGCCGTGGTATGCCACCAAGGAACCCAGCTCCTCGCAATCCACCGAACTATGGGAAGGGGCGTGTGAATCACGTCACTGCTGAAGAAGCCCAGGAAGACCCGGACGTCGTGTTGGGTACGTTCCTTGTCAACTCAGCACCTGCAACTGTCTTGTTTGATTCTGGAGCAACGCATTCATTTGTCACTCAAAGATTTGCATTAAAAAGTGGCATGACCCCTACAACCCTGAATAACCCTATGGTGGTACAAACCCCCGGAACCGAGATGAGGGCCAAGATAGGCTGTAAAGGAGTCAGTATTACCATTAACGGTGTAGACTTCCTAGCAGAACTTATCATCCTGAGATCGCAAGGCTTGGATGTGATCTTAGGGATGGATTGGCTCAGTAAGCACCAAGGCTTGTTAGACTGTGCCAATCGGACAGTCACTGTGACCAATGACCAAGGAGTAGAAGTCAAGTTTGCCCCCAACTCCTCTTCCGCTCAAGCCGCTAAAGTCAACTGTCTGTCTGAAGTTGGGCTAGATCAAGTACCGGTGGTATGTGAGTATCCTGATGTCTTTCCGGATGAACTACCGGGAATGCCCCCTGACCGTGACATTGAGTTCGTCATCGAGCTCGTGCCCAGAGCAGGACCCATCTATAAGAAGCCTTATAGAATGGGGACGGAAGAATTAGCCGAGTTGAAGAAGCAGCTAGAAGAGCAGCTAAGGAAAGGATTTATCCGCCCGAGTGCCTCCCCTTGGGGATCTCCTGTTCTGTTTGTGGCAAAGAGGGACGGTACCATCCGCTTATGCATTGACTATCGTTCCCTCAATGAAGTTACAATCAAGAACAAGTACCCACTTCCCAAGATCGAAGATCTGTTTGATCAGCTCAGCGGAGCCAAGGTATTATCCAAGATCGACCTCAGATCTGGGTATTACCAGCTGAAGATCAGACCCCAAGATATTCCGAAGACGGCATTCGTAACCAGATATGGCCTGTACGAGTGCACGGTCATGTCTTTTGGGTTAACCAATGCCCCAGCTTACTTCATGTATCTCATGAATAAAGTCTTCATGGAATATTTGGACAAGTTCGTTGTTGTCTTCATTGATGACATCTTGTGTTCTCGAAGTCGGAGGAAGAGCATGAGCAGCATCTGAGGATGGTCCTAGACAAGCTTCGTGAGCACCAACTGTATGCCAAATTCAGCAAGTGTGAGTTTTGGCTGCACAAAGTTGGATTCTTAGGTCATGTCTTGACCGAGGAAGGATTATCTGTTGATCCTGCAAAAATCGAAGCTGTGACCCAATGGCAATCTCCAACGACCGTCAAGGAAGTCAGAAGCTTCCTCGGATTGGCGGGCTATTACCGCAAGTTCGTGGAAGGATTCTCTAGCATTGCACATCCAATGACTCAGCTCCTCAAGAAGGACAAGAAGTTCGAGTGGACGCCAAAATGCGAAGAGAGCTTCCAAGAGCTCAAGAAGAGATTGACCACCGCCCCAGTTCTGGCAACACTTGATATTCACAAGGAGTTCGTGATATATTGTGATGCCTCTCGAACCGGATTGGGAAGCGTTCTGATGCAAGAAGGCCGCGTCATAGCATACCTCTCCAGGCAGCTACGACCTCATGAGGAGAACTACGCTACTCACGATCTTGAGCTAGCGGCAGTAGTTCATGCCTTGAAGACATGGCAGCATTACCTCCTAGGGAAACGGTGTGAGATTTACACAGACCACAAAAGTCTGAAGTATATTTTCACCCAAAAAGAGTTGAACATGAGGCAGCGGAGATGGTTGGAACTCATCAAGGATTATGACCTCAGTGTTCAGTATCACCCTGGGAAGGCCAACGTGGTGGCCGATGCCTTAAGCAGGAAGGCTTGCTCTTTGAATGTCATTATTCAAAAAAGGCAGCCAGCCTTGTTTAAGGAGATCGAACAATTCAGTTTGGAATTGGTCACCCCCGGATTTCTGGATCATTTGGAAGTCAGACCAACCCTGATGGACGATGTCAAGAAGGCTCAAGATGGACACGCAAGCATCGAAGGTATCAAGAGGAAGATGAAGATGGGCAAGGCCCCAGGCTTCTCCGAAGACGAGCACGGGATTGTTTGGTACAAAGGTCGTCTCTGCGTACCAAACAACACCGAGTTGAAGACGCTGATTCTGCGAGAAGCCCACGACACCCCGTATTCCATCCACCCCGGAGGAACCAAGATGTACCAAGACTTGAAGGCACGATTCTGGTGGCACAGTATGAAGAGAGAGATTGCAACCTATGTTGCAAAGTGTGATGTGTGCCAAAAGGTCAAGGCTGAATATCAGCGACCCGCTGGATTGCTTCAACCACTCAAGGTTCCGGAGTGGAAGTGGGATAAAGTCAGAATGGACTTAATCGCTGGATTACCAAGGTCGAATCGAGGACATGACTCTATCTGGGTCATAGTCGATCATTTGACCAAGGTGGCTCATTTCATTCCTGTCAAGACCACTTATGATAGCAACCGGCTGGCAGCTCTCTACATCGACCGAATCGTAAGTCTTCACGGTGTTCCCAAGGAGATTGTGTCAGATCGAGGAACCCAGTTCACCTCAAGGTTCCGGAAGAAGTTCCAAGAAGCCTTGGGAACCAAGTTGTCTTTCAGCACAGCTTTCCACCCACAGACCGGAGGTCAAACTGAGCGAGTCAATCAGATTCTCGAAGACATGCTCCGAGCCTGTGTCCTAGCATATGGAGCCAAGTGGGAAGACTGTCTCCCTTTTGCCGAGTTCTCCTATAACAACAGTTACCAGTCAAGCCTTCAGATGGCACCATTTGAGGTGTTTTACGGACGCAGATGCCGCACACCCCTCAATTGGTCAGAGACTGGAGAAGGACTAGTCTTTGGACCGGATAATCTCCGCGCAGCAGAAGAGCAAGTCCAACTAGTCAGAGAGTGATTAAAGGCAGCCAAGTCAAGGCAGAAGAGCTATGCTGACACTCGACGCCGAGACATGAGTTTCCATGTTGGGGACCATGTGTACCTGCGGGTAACTCCTCTGAAGGGAACCAAGTGTTTCCATGTCAAGGGGAAGCTCGCACCAAGGTTCATTGGACCCTTTGAGATCACTGCACGACGAGGAGAAGTGGCTTATCAGTTGGAACTACCACCTGAGCTATCCGATGTGCACAATGTGTTTCATGTGTCACAACTCCGGAAATGTCTCCAGGTTCCAGACAAGCCCAGTCTCTACAAGGATGTCGATCACCAAGCCATTGATCTGCAGCCTGATCTGACCTACAGCGATAAGCCCATTCGTATTCTGGACGAAGCAAAACGACGTACGCGGAGCCGTACCATCAAGTACTTCAAGGTCCAGTGGAGCAACCACACCGAAGCAGAAGCAACCTGGGAACGAGAAGACTATCTTAGATCCGAGTTTCCCGACCTCTTTTAAGCCCTAGTTTAGGAATCTCGGGGATGAGATTCTTGTAAGGGGGGTAGGTCTGTCACACCCTGCATTTTGTAACATGTTATTTGTAACTTTGAAGCATGAAAATTTGGACCAGCAAATTTTTTTAGCATCATTTGGCTTTTATTTGGAATTGAGTTTTCTTCATTTGCTTTTTCATGTGCTCATTAAAGTCAACTATGATCTCTTGTAGATTTCATCTCCTTATCCAAAACTTCTGCCCAATGATGATGCCAAGTGATATATAACAATATAGTATTTTCTTGCAAAATTATTTTGGCCAAAAAGTATTTTATAAATTTAGTTTTCCAAAAACCGCTGAATTGAGATTTTGCACTTCAAGTACTTGATTAAGGGTGTGAAAATTATTTCAAAAGGTTTATTTGAGACCTAGTAGTCATAGGACTCCCAGAAACCACAAAGGTATAATTTTAAAAGTTATTTTCCTATTTTATTTAAAAGCTTTCTCTTAAGGCCAGAAATGGTCTTTAATAGGGGAAAATTATTTAACTATTTCAAAAAATATTTGCCAAAATTCAGAGAGACTCATAGGACATATATTGTCCATATATGAGAGTTTCAACACTTGGTCATGTTCAAAATAATGGGCTAAACCCTCTAAAACCCTTTCTGGATATTTCAAGCTTTTGAAATATTTACAAAGGAATTTTTCTCCAAAAATTCCAGGGAAATTCTATCATGTCATATATGACATATTTGATGATCTTGCCAAGTCCCATGCCTTGGGAAGCAAGAAAACCTCCTCAAACCCCTTCATAACCATTCTGTCCATATTTGGAGTTTGAGCAACTTTACATTGCCAAACTTGTCCAAATGCTCTCAAACTTGGTGCACATGCTAGAATGGCCTAATAAGGCACCTAGACCAAATGGCACAAGATTTGGAATAGAGCAACTTGATCAGATCACCTCAAAACCCTTTCTGTTCAAATGCAAATTTGAACAACTTTACATTACCAACTTTTTATCTGGAGCCTCAAACTTTTTGAGCATGATCAATACCCCAAATGATGATGCTACACCAAGTGGTGCATCAAGGGGAGATGATTAGCTTGACTCAATCAAGATGAAACTGTTTCTGTTGATTTCTAGGGTTCACCAAAGTTACATTAGCTAGTTTCTTCAAATGAGGCCAAATTTGGTGAGGCACCCTATTTTCTCATGTCTTTCAACCATGTTAAGTGCCATGTCAAGTGGACCTCATTTACTTGATCAAACACTGATCAAACACCTTCTGCAGAAATTCTAAAACCTCCAACTTGACCACTTTCACTTTTCTCCATAGCCTCAACTTCTTACCACACGCCCATTGAGTTACCAGCAACCTCCAGTAACTCCCCCAGCACCTCATCTCCATGATTGGGGGGTGAAACCCCAGCTTTACCTTGCTGTACAACCAACTTTCAACTTGTTACCAGCCCTCCCCTTCTCTCTCTGCAACCCCAGAGCATCCAAGGCCTCAGGGCAATTCTTTACTCCTTCCTCTACGCCCCAGACACTGTTGGACACGCTGGGACGGGCCAAACCGGCGAGAGCACGCTGATGCCGGTCATACGCACGCTCCAGAGCGCGTGAACAGTGCACCTCGCACGCTGGCTCGGACCAATCGTCGATCCCCGACAGCCTCGGGCCTCCCCCTCGCGCCAGTCGAGGCGTCTCAACGTCCGTGACCTCCCCGGCGCTGTCCCCCCTCCTCCTGCGCCCTCCAGTAGCCGCCGTCGCACGCACGCTGGCCGCCCGCGACAGCCACTCCTCTGCCTCGCACGCGCGCGCCTCTCTGTCGCTCCCCCGCTCCTCCTCTTACCTCAGCTGGACGTGGAGCTCGTCCAGGAGCTCCACAGACCCATTCCCCAAGCCTCCCGTGCGCTGTAGCCTCGCCGATGAGCTCGCCGGCGCACTGGACCACGGGTCCCCATCGGGCCCCTATAAATAGACCCCCCCGAGCTTCTCCAACACCACCACCAGCCTCACACCTCTCCACTGATCCCTCCTGCACCCTCAATTCGACCCCGGAGCGCCCCAGTGCTCGGGATAGACCGGAGCTCCGCCGCGTCGGGCCGCCGGCGATCTCGAGGTACAGGCCTCCCCTGCCTCTCCTTCCGCTCATTTCGGAACCGCCGCACCTCACTGACCCTTTCCCCTCTCTTTCCCCCTCCATTTGTAGTCGGAAACGACCCCGACCACCGTCCTCCGACGAGCCTCCGCCATCGCACCTCGTCGCCGACGAACCAGGGCTCCCCGTCGTGCCGCGCTACCACCGCTGCAACCGCGACACGACACTGAGTCTGTCCCTGGCCTCCGTTGCCGTCGCCGTGGCCGGTATCGTCGCCGGTGAGCTCGCCGCCGCCGTGACCAAGGGGTTAGAGATGACAGGCGGGCCCCGCCTGTCATCCCCCCACCTCTCTCCCCTCCTCTATGCCGCTGACCCACGGGCCCCGCCCGTCAGGTTTGAAACCTGACGTGCGCGTGCGCTGGCACCGTGCGGCTGGGCCAGTCCGTCTGGGCCGTGCACTGTGGCCTCTTCTGGCCCAGTGCACATGACCCTTTTTCTCTTTTTCTTTTCTATTAATGTTTTAAACATTTATGCAGAAAAGAATATTGATCCAAATTAAATATTTACAACTCCTAAAATCTTGTAATATTCCAACCTATTTAATGGTACCACTTTCATTCAAATCCATGAAACTTTTTTGTACTGTTCAAATTTAAATTCAAATTTGAGCAGTATAACTCCTGTTCAAAAATCAATATATCCTATTCTGTAACTCCAAAACTCCAAGTAAGATTTTTCCCCATCTTAGAAAACCCTCTAGTATTTTACAAAAATGAGTTGACATTTTTCTGAGCACTTTGGTTTTTCTGTTTTGTTTGTATTCTTATTTTTCCGTGGTTATTATGCGACGTATAGATCCCGTATTTGACGAAGTTGCTGTGGAAGAAGAAGGAGAAGGACTAGAAGACTTTGAAGACCAAGCCAATCCAGGCAAGCAGCCCTTTGACCATGATACACTTGTTCCTCGGAACCCGTTTGTTTCCGATACATGATGATAGGGTTACGATGGTAACCTAGATGAACCACCACATGATGCATGCTTTATTGTTGATCTTGCTATATGCTAGATGACATGCAATAGTTGGTCTTGATGCTTATATGATGCATGTGTGATATGAACCCCCGTAGTTGAAAACTTTGCATGAACCCATCGGGTGCCCCTAATGCCCGAGGGTGATGAAGTGTTAGGTCATCACTTGAGAAAGAAGTGATGTGCCGGTAATATCATGTGCATGGTGGAATGATGGATTAGATTTATGTGTGACTACCGTCCCAACCAAACATGTGCAACCACACTACCCCTTATGGGACGAGGCTTTATTGATTACTTAGGTCGATACTAGCATGGTGCCCGCATTACTAGTGACGGGAAGACTTGAGGTCTTTCCCGGGACGGGGTCGTGCTTGGATAGGCGGCCATGACTGTTTTCACAGGGCACCGGACACACTGTTGGTCCCTTCGGGTACGCGTGAACATTGAAATTAGGGCAAGTCCCGTGATCTATTGTTTGTACCCGAGGGCCGTGTGCCAACGAGTGGACTCTATGTTAGTATCGTCTAAGGAAAGGTAATGACCGGGTGCTTACCCCGGGTACTTGAGGTACCGCGGGTCGTGGATGACACGGAAGTTCCCCGGATCTTGTGGGTAAAGTGCGCAACCTCTGCAGAGTGTAAAACTATTCGAATAGCCGTGTCCACGGTCATGGACAGTTGGGTGGTGCTACTTAAACTATGTCCAGAATTTTACTTCTTTGGTGATACATTGTGTGTGATGAGTCAAGATGGTGACTTGACTCGGTGAGATGAATTATATTCATGTTGATATCGGTAACCTGCCTTCGAGGTTACGCGAGGTTATTAATGCATAAACTTGATGATGGCATATTGTCCTAGCCTCCTGCTAGATTGTTCATTAATATTCAAATTGCATTGTTACTTGAACCACATCATGGGTTGCTTGCGAGTACATTCAAAGTACTCATTGGCTTGCCACTGGTTATTTAATTGGCCAGGCATGGAAGAGCAGGATTATGAGGAAGAGTTCTTTGGAGACGATCATGCGAACTAGGACGCTATCCCAGTCAGAATGCCTGTAGGGTTAAGGCAGATGGCATGGGTTCTACCCGTTTTATCGAAGACTTCCGCTACCTGAGTTATATGCTATTCAGCCCGTGAGGCTCTATCTATGTAAGGCTTGGCCATAATGGCCTTAATTCGTGTAAGACTCTTTGTATGGATGTAAGACTCTTGTTATTTCAGCTTCTGTGTGTTCAGTGAGCATTGATCTCTGGGATCACTGTACACGTGCATTCGGTGATCTCGACTTCCAAGTCGGGGTCCCCACAGAAAGGAAGAAGCTTGGTCACATAAAAGTATCGTATCTTCTCATCTATGGTAAACAGGCTACCTAACTCACCGAGTTTAGTCAGGTGTGCAATAGCATCATCATTTTCTCTGCCATAAAAGGGGTCAGCTTCAACCATAGGTATAAGTGAAAGATCAACAGAGAAATTAAAATCAGGATCATCAATGCATATAGGACATGTAGCAAATTCAGGATTAGGAACAGTTTTGTTCTTCAGAGAGTGTTTTTCAAACAATTTCTTAATAGCTTTAGGGTCAGAGCCAGAAAACTCTGTCAGTTCCCTGCATAATTCTTCATCTAGTATATAGTAATCATCATCAAGGAGTCTCTCTTTAAGTTTACTCAAGTCAGGATAATCATAAGTTTCACCAATAGGGTAGCGAGTAACAGGAAGTTCAATTCCAGACTTTTTAGCAGCAGCAGCAATTTGTTTCTCAAGATCATAACCAAGCGAACTAATATCATCATCATAAGTAGTAGAAGCATCATCAAGAGTATCAGACATAGTAACAGATTCAGTAAGAGCATCATGTGGTGGTGGTGAGGCAAACTTACTCATAACGGAAGGTGAATCAAGTGTATCACTAGTGCTTAGAGCAGTACCTCTTCTTTTAGTAGATAGTAAGATCGGAACCTTGGGGTCTCCTTTCTTCCCCATAGTAGATAAAGTGCAGCAGGTAGGATACCTCAAGTAGACTTGTAAATATTGCTATGCTCCCCGGCAACGGCGCCAAAAAAGGTACTTGATAACCCTCAACCGTAAGGGATCGAGATAGTCTTCGCGGGTAAGAATAACCGAATTTATTGATTCGACACACGGGGAGCCAAAGAGTATTTATAAGCTTTGACAGTTGAGTTGTCAATTCAACCGCACCTGAAATATACTTACTTGCAACAAAAGATAAGTGGTAACAGTGATATGGTAGTGATGATAGTAATAGTAAAAGTAAACAACAAAAGTAAATAGCAACAGTAGATAGCAAAGTAAATAGCAAAAGTAGCGACTAGTGACAAGCAGGATTTAAAACACTGTAGGCTAGGGAGATGGATGGTTGGGCGCTGCATGGATGAGATAGATTCTAACTTGGGGCACGGCACACGGAAAAGTAATGATCATCTAGGCAAATATCAAACATTAGGCATGTATCCCGTAGGTAGTTGTACGTGCTTGCAATAAGAACTTGCACAACATCTTTTGTCCTACCATCCCGCTACGAACGGGGCCAAAAGGAACTTATGGATATTAAGGTGCTCCTGTCAAAGAGCACTGGAACAAAGCAATGAACTCAATGGATACATGTAATCCTCAAACTACGGACCATCCCCTTTGGTGTCCCAAGCTGTCACTTTTGGGATCGCCGGTTCCGGACCGTAACAGGTGCAAACAACTCATAGATAGGATCACGAACACAAATATATTCATGCAAACACATATGGTTCAGATCTGAAATCATGGCACTCGGGCCCTAAGTGTCAAGCATTAAGAATAACAAGTTGAAGCAAAGATGATAAACACCATAGTAGATGATAGGCAACATGCCCCCAACAATCTGATAAACTATTACATGATCTAACTCATCCAATCCCTACCATCCCCTTCGCCTACAGCGGGGGAATTACTCACACATGGAGGGAGAAGTCATGGAGGTATGATGGAGTGGTGATGATGATGATGATGGCGACGACCTCCCCTCTCCGGAGGCCAATTCAGCCTCCAGATTAGCCCTCCCGAAGAAGAACAGAGGGTGGCGGCGGCTCCGCGACGAAAAACTGCGAAAGAACTTCCGATCTGGGGTTTTTTGCATTGGGAGGAAAAATACGGGCTAAAGTAGGGCACCAGGGGGCGTGGGACCTGCCCAGGCGCCTCCCCCGGCGCGGCCCAGGGGGGGCGCGCCCACAGGGCGCCTGGGCACCCCCTGGCCCCCCTCTGGCCCCACTTCTGGTTCCTGGTTCCTTCGGGTGCGTGGATTTTCTGTAATTTTTCGTGGATTTTTCTGAGGTACCTAAAAATCCGTTTTCCTCCACACAAATAAACCATACAGGCAGCTCTGCTGAAAACAGCGTCAGTCCGGGTTAGTTTAGTCCAAATCATGCAAGAATGAGGCCAAAACAATATCAAAAGTGTTTGGAAAAGTAGATACGTTTGAGACGTATCAGTACAACATTAAAAAATTGAACCTGACATGAATAATAATATGTATATAATTTAACTGTATCATCATCATGTACATAATAAAAAATTGAATACCTAATAACATGAACTAATTAATAATCTTCATCGTCTATAAATGCTCCAGGATCACTATCAGTAATGATGTGCTCATCATCATCATCAATAAATGCATCAACATGTGGAATGCCTCCTTTATGTAACCGGTCAAGCATTGACAGGTCATCCGCAGCAGTAACCTCTTCTTGTTCCGGCTCTTCTTGTTCCGGTTCAGGGGTGAAATCGGATTCACTGGTGCTGTCTACTTCAATGTTCTGGGTTGAAGTAGAGTGGTTTTTGATACGTGTTTTGGAATGATGTGTTTCTAGGAAGAATTCTCCTTCATATGTGTCTGGGTTAATGTGAGGTTCATAATCCTCTTCATTGGGGGGAGTTGGTATAACATGTGACGACACTTCATAAACGACATCCCAACCATTGAGATTTGGATCACTTTGACAGGCCCACGGTAGATAGAAAACTTGGATTGCCTGTTGAGCTGTAATATAAACATTGGGAACACCCAAATGGGTGCTTTGTTCGATTTTGACTAGCCCTATATGTTCACGAGTTCTTCTAGTCTCCTTTGACTGGAACCAATAACATTTGAAGACTACAACATTTGGTGGGTTTGCACCATAGAATAGAAGTTCATAAATTGCTTTAACTCTTCCATAATACTCAGTACCTCCTTTGCCGATAGCAGAGACACAACAATTCGTAGACTTTCGATTGTCCATAGATAGCTCTTTGCCATAGGTACGAAAGCAATACCCGTTGATGTTGTATTTGTCAAATGAATGGACCTTATAGTCAAAACCATTAGCGACTTGTATCAATTGGGTGTCCATAAACTCTTAATTAGCCTACAAGAAGGATTGTTGCATTAGCCGCAAATAAGACGAAGAAATAAAATGGTCTAATGGAATTTACCGTATGTTTGAACCAAGAGATAAAACCGGGATAGCCGCCTCCTTACTTTGCCAGAAGCTCAGACTCTTTAATGGAATCCTTTTGGATCACCGCTCCATATCGACTATATCAAATATCCGGGAATAAGAGCAGTTCAAAGGAATTAGAAGTCGCGAAACAATGTACCGAGAACTTACTCGATGTACGGCCGCACTTCTGTTAGGTTGTTGAAGATATACAAATAAATGGTCTGTCATTCTTCGACATCCAACAAATAGGGATTAGAAGCACAGGCTGGTGCGAGCTTCCCTTTGAATAGGATGAGGTTGGATCCACCCTTTTTAGGGTCACCAGCATTGTACCGAGGCTTCGGATTATGCAAATGGCGATTTTTGGCTTCGTAGTGTGCTATCGCGAAGTTTGATGCCTCCTCAATAATGAATGCCTCGGCCATTGATGCTTCAATTCTACGTTTATTTTTACATTTTGCTCGAAGCATCTTCTGCATCCTCTCCGTCGCGTGGCACCAACGATTTTGCGCGGGCCCGCCCAATCGTGCCTCGGTCGAGATATGCCAAATCAAGTGTTGCATTGGATTAAAGAAGCCCGGCGGAAAGATCTTCTCTAACTTGCAGATCAACTCCGGCGCCAACTCTTACATTTCTTCTAGCATGGTTGGCAATAGTTCTTTCACACAAAGAACACAAAAGAAATAGCTCAGCTCGGTTAGTACTAGCCATTCGTCCTCAGGGATAAAGCCATGCAACATCACCGGCATTACCCGCTCAATCCATATGTGCCAATCATGAGTCTTGAGACTAAATATTTTCAATTTATCAAGACTCGATCCCCTCTTTAGATTCGTTGCATACCCATTGGGGAACATCAACTGCATTTTCACCCACAATATAATTTCCCTCATAGCTGGCCTTCCAAGATTGAAGTCCAGTTCTGCTTTCCTTTCGGTTCTTTCATGTTTTGTAACGTTCCATCACATAGCGCCTCTTGATCAACTCTAGACTTAGTATTATTCTTTGACTTCCCCTCTATACCAAACAATGTACCAAATCGGGCCTCGACGATATTATTTTCAGTGTGCATCACGTTGATGTTGTGTGGGCAAAGGTGGTCTTTGAAGTAAGGCAGATCCCACAACCATGTCTTGTGTCAGTCCAGGTGTGTTCCGAGTTATACCCCTTGAAATACCCTGGACGCTCTTGTTCTAGCTCGAGAGCATTTATGATCTAGGGTCTCTTGGCCTGTCAACGGAGATTGATGAGGACATCACCAACAAAGTTAAACCCATAGCCCCAACTGATACATATACGGGACGAATTACTAGAACTCGAGCACGCCAATTAAATTACCAGGTACTTTCGTTTCTTCGTAATGATTCTAATGTTCCTGACAATATGATGCAGCCTAAATTGGATACATTTGTATTGCTTACAAATGAAGGGCCTAGCTTGGACAAGAAGGATGAACATTGGAGCAAGATCAAGCATGGAGATGATGGCATGCGCAAGGGGAACAATAACGGAGTTACAAGTGATGATTTCGGGACATTGAAGCCACCATAATGAGTGTGTGACGCCTTGGACAAAATATACAAGATGCACTTTCATTAATTTCATCAGCTATTATAGGTGATGCGTCACCTTATTATTGGGCGAGGCCCATGCAATTTCGAAATACTTGAGTATAGGCTATTTTTAGAGTCCGTATGTTTGGGAAAACAAGAGTTAGGGTTGATTTCGGACCCCTCCACCAAGGGCCGCAAAATTCACCCGTCTTCCTCAATATATACAGATCTTAGGGCATCATTTAGACTTTGGGTTTTGTTTAGATTAAAGTTCGCCATAGCTGTAACTTCACGTACTTCTTTTGTGTTCAACGACCAGACAAAGGCGTCACAGAAACCCACCTTGATCAATAAAGCTTTCCTCTTATATACTCAATATCCAGATTGCAACTCAGTTTCTTGCTTGTTATTTGTTTGCTTGCAGGAAGCAGACATTCACGGTCAGGTTGATCGTGCTCTGGCGTGGTCAATAACCTCTCGGAGTTGGTTTAGCGATTTCTAAGGCGCAACGTCCTCGCACGTTCGTAGTCGGATCGTCAAAGTCGACTTCCTCCAAAACGGTAGCCACCATCTCATCGAAAGACGGGACACCTTGCCTCTATCAAGTGGTATCAGATTTCCAGGTTGCTCGATGAGATTTTACAGTTTTTCGTAGATTAGATCGAGTATGTTCTTAACACCTACAGTCCACGAAAAAGCCAAACAAAATTAGGGTTAGTTCATCATATCCGAACCAGTGTGAGCCATTGCATAATATTTTCCGTGTTTCCTTAGTTGAATTTGCGGTTGCATCGTCGTGTCGAGTTGCTGGTCTTAGCATCTAGTTCTTTAGAGTTTTGAGTTCTGTTCACAGTTTGACATGCCGCCGCCGCACCATATTCATCGATGTTGCCATACCACCATCGTTGCCATATACCACCATCATCATCACCGCTGCCATACACCACCATCACATATCCATCACGCCAATCCGAGTCCACCTCCATCACAAATTCACCACCAGTCCATGTTCCACCGCTCTATCATATATTCGCCAGCAGTCCGAGTTCCATGAGATTCATCTCCGCCACTAGTCCTAGTCCGAGTCCGGTATTTAGTCGCTTTATTTTCGATTTCCAGATCACGCGATACTTCGATTTGTGTCCAAGTCGGACTCCCCAACTTCCATGATACCCGCAAAAGAAAAATAGTTCCAGTTTAAAAAAAACTAAGTCTGGAAAATTCTGGCTAGGCAGTTTCTAGACCATTTGTAGACTTTTTGGAAAAATATTTGTTGCGGAGAAAAAAAGAGAGGAAAAAATGTGATTTTTTTTTCGAAAAAATAATAATAATAATTCAGAGTGTGCTCCTCCTTGTTAAGTGCAGCGCCGTGATTTTGTTAGAATTCTAGGCTCGCGTCTCTAGTGTGGTCTGGCCTAGGACCAGCACAGTATTGTCGTTGAGCGTTTATTCAACTTTGCATCTCTGAAATGATTATTGCTGACCCTTTTTGCTACCATATTATAAGCCTTCCCAGCTCCACATACATCTACGTCATGCATTTGACTCTCCCTGGTAATCGCTTTAGCAAAGCTTTGAGAGTTTTGACTACCACGGTTGCCGATCACCACGTGCTGCAGGGTAAGAACTGGTAAGAATTTGAGATTTGCTTGACGGATTTGTGATGCCCCACCACCACCATTTTCTAGTAGTCTATAGGATCATATTTTTGTGTGTTTCTATTGCTGCTAACCAGGGCAGGATCACAAGTCAATGAGACTGACTGGGAGAACATGACGAATAAGGAGTTGCATGATAAATTTCAGCAAATGATGGGTCAACAGGTAGAAGATGTGATGACCAATTTTGGCGACGCACTAGCGAGGATGGATGTCATTGAGAAGTCAATTGACACCAAGTTGGATGCCAAATGCGCTAAAATGCTTGCGCATCTACCTCCACCTGCTGCACCATTGCAACAATAATAACAACCACCTTCACATCGCAAAACAGCCCTCCGCAAAGCGAGTCGTGTCCCTCTTAAGCCTGGCCAAACTGTTGGTGTTGTTGTTGATACTTCTATGGTTCTTGTTGCTGCTGAGGAGGAGTACGATTACGCGGGAGATTACGAGGATGAGGTTGATCAAAATGAGAACTACGTGCAACAACCAGCACCACAACCACCAGGTTGTCCAGATGAAAATCATCGGAATGGTAGGGCTGCACCACATCCTCAGGTATGAGATCATGACCATCTCCCTAAAGTAAAATTGAATATTCCACAATTTGAGGGTAGATATGTTCCTGATATATATCTGACTTGGGAGTTAGAGACTGAATAACATTTTACATGTTTAGAATATCCCGAGGAGAGACGTGTTGCTGCTGCTCTTTGTGATTTCACTACTTTTGCTTGTGTGTGGTGGTCTGAATATTGTAGATTATATCCTAATAATATTCCAACTACTTGGGCTGCTTTGAAAAATACTATGCATACTCGTTGGGTTCCACCATATTATCAACGTGAATTACTTCAAAAATTGTAGCGTTTAAGACAAGGAAAAAAATTCTGTAGAGGAATATTATCAAGAATTGCAAACTGGCCTAATTAGATGTGGAATTGTTGAGGATAATGAGGCTATGCTTGCACGTTCTATGGTGGCTTAAATAGAGAGATTCATGCAATTCTAGAGTATAAGGAGTATAATAATATCACTCATTTATTGCATCTTTCTTGCAAACCTGTACGTGAAGTGCATGATCGACAGGCCTTGGCGCGAACTATTTTTTCTGCAGGTCGACCTTCATCATGGACACCGCGTGCATCCTCTACTTCGACATGTCCAGCTGCACCACCGCCTAATTCATTCGTCACTTCTAGCCGTGATAAAGGCAAACATGCACAACCACCATCAGCCATGAGTACACCTTCCAGTCCTGCGCAGAGCTCTAATTCATCAATGGCATCCACATGGCCAACACATGATGTTATATGTCATCGTTGCACTGGTCGTGGTCACTATGCGAGCAAATGCCCATCTCAACGTGTCATGATTGCTACTGAGGATGGTGGTTATAAGTCCTCTAGTGACTATGATGTGGAGACATTGGCTCTTATTACACGTGAAGAACACGATGGAGATGATTCTGAAAATGAGACGCAATACATGGCTCCTGAAGACACCGACATGTAGACACCGACATGTATGAATGTTTAGTTGCTCAACGTGTTTTGAGTGTGCAGGTCGCGTAGGCGGATCAAAATCAGATGCATAATTTGTTCCATACAAAGGGAGTTGTGAAGGAACGTTCTGTTCGCATCATCATAGATGGAGGGAGCTGCAACAACTTGGCTAGCATGGAGATGGTGGAGAAGATATCTCTCACCACAAGACCACATCCACATCCTTACTACATCCAATGGTTCAACAACAGCGGCAAGGTTAAGGTAGCACGTACTATTCATGTGCATTTTAGTGTCTCTACAAATGTTGATTGTGATGTGGTACCCATGCAAGCATGTTCGTTATTACCTGGTAGACCATGGCAATTTGATAAAAATTCTATACACCATTGATCAGGACAACACTAACAAAGTTACACCCACAGCCCTAACTGATACATATATAGGACCAATTACTAGAGCTCGCGCACGCCAATTAAATTACGAGGTACGTTCGTTTCTTGGTAATGATTCTAATGTTCATTAGAATATGATGCTGCCTAAATTGGATACATTTGTCTTGCTTACAAATTAAGGGCCTAGCTTGGACAAGAAGGATGAACATTGGAGCAAGATGAAGCATGGAGATGATGGCAGGCACAAGGGGAAAAAGAATGAAGTTACAACTGATGATTTCAGGACTTTGAAGCCACCATAATGAGTGCGTGAAGCCTTGGATGAAATATACAAGATGCCACTTCATAAATTTCGTCTAGAGGCTATTATAGGTGCTGCGTCACCTTATTATTGGGCTAGGTCCATGTAATTTTGAAATACTTGAGTATAGGCTATTTTTAGAGTCCATATGTGTGGGGAAACAAGAGTTAGGTTTGGTTTCCGACCCCTCCTCCAAGGGCCACGAAATCCCCCCCCCCTTCCTCCATATATACAACCCTTAGGGCGTCGTTTATACTTTGGGTTTTGTTTAGATTAAAGTTCGCCATAGCTGCAACTTCGCGTACTTCGTTTGTGTTCAACGACCAGACAACGACATCACAAAAGCCCCGCCCCTTGATCAATAAAGCTTTCCTCTTATATTCGCAATATCCAGATTGCAATATTAGTTTCTTGCTTGTTCTTTGTTTGCCTGTAGGAAATAGACACTCGTGGTTAGGTTGATCGTGCTCCGACGTGGTCAATAACCTCTCGGAGTTGGTTTAGCGATTGCTAAGGCGCGACGTCCTCGCACGTTCTTAGTCGGATCGTCAAAGTCTATGCCACCAAAAACGATAGCCACCATCATCGAAAGACCGGATACCTTTGCCTCTATCAAGTGGTATCAGATTTCCAGGTTGCTCGGTGAGATTTTACAGTTTTTGTAGATTAGATCGAGTCTGTCCTTCGTACCTACAATCCACGAAAAAACCAAAACAAAATTAGGGTTAGTTCATCATATCCGAACCAGTTTGAGCCTTTGCATAGTCTTTTAAGTATTTTGCTTTGTTGAATTTGCGGTTGCATCGTCCTGGCAAGTTGCTGGTCTTAGTGTCTAGTCTTTTAGAGTTTCGAGTTCTGGTCATAAGTTGTCATGCCGCCGCCACACCATCTTCATCTCCCCTTCCACATACCACCACCAATATGTATCCATATAACACCACCCCTCCCATATACCACCACCACTGCCATATTCTACCACCATATATCCACCACCAATCCGAGTTCTTTTCATTTTAGATTTGTTTTCGAGATCCATCTAGTTTCAGTTTCGTGTTTCCGTGCCTGAGTAGGTCTCGAAAAAAAATCGACAGGTGAAAAAAATCAGAGTGTGATTTCCCCTTGATTACGTGCAGCGCCGTGATTTGTTAGTGTTCGAGGCTCGCGTCTCTAGTAGGGTCTAGCCTAGGACCAGCACAGTACCGTCGTTGATCGTTTATTCATCTTTGCATCTATGAATTGATTATTGCTGACATTTGTGCTACCATATTGTAAGCCTTTCCTGCTCCACATACATCTACGTCGTGCGTTTGACTCTCCTGGTAATCGCTTTATCCAAGCTTTGAGAGTTTAGACTACCACGGTTGCATATCACCACCTGCTGCTGGGTAAGAACTGGTAAGAATTTGAGATTTGCTTGACGGATTTGTGATGCCCACCACCACCATTTTCTAGCAGTCTGTAGGATCATATTTTTGTGTGTTTCTGTTGCTGCAAACCATGGCAGGATCACAAGTCGATGAGACTAACTGGGAGAACATGATGAACAAGGAGTTGCATGATAAATTTCAGCAAATGATGGGTCAATAGGTAGAAGATGTGATGACCAGTTTGGGCGATGCACTAGCGAGGATGGATGGCATTGAGAAGTCAATTCTCACCAAGTTGGATGCCAAATTCGCAGAAATGCTTGTGCGTCTACCTCCACCTGCTGCACCATTGCAGCAACAACAACAACAACCACCTTCACGTCGCCAAACAGCCCTCCGCAAAGCGAGCCGTATCCCTCTTCAGCCTGGTCAAACTATTGGTGCTATTGTTGATACTTCTGTGGCTCCTGCTACTGCTGAGGAGGAGGACGATTACGCGGGAGATTACGAGGATGAGGTTGTTCAAAATCACAACTACGTGCAACAACCAGCACCACAACCACCAGGTCGTCCACATGCAATAATAGCAATGGTAGGGCTGCATCTCACCCTCAGGTATGAGATCATGACCATCTCCCTAAACTAAAATTGAATATTCCACCATTTGAGGGTAGATATGTTCCTGATATATATCTTACTTTGGTGTTAGAAACGTAAAATGATTTACATGTTTAGGATATCCCGTGGAGAGACGTGTTGCTGCTGCTCTTTGTGCTTTCACTAGTTTTGCTTGGGTGTGGTGGTATGAATATTGTAGATTATATCTGAATAATATTCCAACTACTTGGGCTGCTTTGAAAACTGCTATGCGTACTCGTTGGGTCCCACCATATTATCAACGCGAATTACTTCAAAAATTGGAGTGTTTAAGACAAGGAAAAATTCTGTACAGGAATATTATCAGGAATTACAAACTGGACTGATTAGATGTGGTATTGTTGAGGACAATGAGGCCATGCTTGCACGTTTTATGGGTAGTTTAAATAGAGAGATTCAGACTATTCTAGAGTATAAGGAGTATAATAATATCACTCATTTATTCCATCTTGCTTGCAAAGCTGAACGTGAAGTGCAGGATCGACAAGCCTTGGCGCGAACTAATTTTTCTGCAGGTCGACCTTCATCATGGACACCGCGTGCATCCTCTACTTCGACACGTTCGGCTACACCACCGTGTACTTCATCCATCACTTCTAGCCGTGATAAAGGAAAACGGGCACCACCACCATCATGTTGGAAATATGCCCTAGAGGCAATAATAAAGTTGTTATTATTATATTTCCTTGTTCATGATAATTTTTTATTGTTCATGCTATAATTGTATTACCCGAAAATCGTAATACATGTGTGAATACATAGACCACAACATGTACCTAGTGAGCCTCTAGTTGACTAGCTTGTTGATCAATAGATGCTTACGGTTTCCTGACCATGGACATTGGATGTCATTGATAACGGGATCGCATCATTAGGAGAATGATGTGATGGACAAGACCCAATCCTAAGGATAGCACAAGATAGTGTATTTCATCTACTAGAGTTTTTCTAATGTCAAGTATCATTTCCTTAGGCCATGAGATTGTGCAACTCCCGGATACCATAGGAATGCTTTGGGTGTGTCAAACGTCACAACGTAACTGGGTGGCTATAAATGTACACTATGGGTATCCCCGAAAGCATCTGTTTGGTTGGCATGAATCGAGACTGGGATTTGTCACTCCGTGTGACGGAGAGGTATCTCTGGGCCCACTCAGTAAGACATCATCATAATGAGCTCAATGTGACTAAGGAGTTGGTCACGGGATGATGTGTTACGGAACAAGTAAAGAGACTTGCTGGTAACGAGATTGAACAAGGTATAGGGATACCGATGATCGAATCTCGGGCAAGTATCATATCGATGGACAAAGGGAATTGAATACGGGGTTGATTGAATCCCCGACATCGTGGTGTATTCGATGAGATCATCGTGGAACCTGCAGGAGCCAGCATGGGTATCCAGATCCCACTGTTGGTTATTTACCGGAGAGATGTCTCGGTCATGTCTACATGTCTCCTGAACCCGTAGGGTCTACACACTTAAGGTTCGGTGATGCTAGAGTAGTAATGAGACTGGTAAGCGTTTAACCGAAGGTTTTTCGGAGTCCCGGATGAGATCCTGGACGTCATGAGGAGTTTCGAAATGGTCCGGAGGTGAAGATTTATATATATGGGAAGTCATCATACGGTCACTGGAAGTGTTCGGTGGTTTGCCGGTATTGTACCAGGGCAACGGAAAGGGGTTCAAGGGGTCCACTGGGAGGGTCCACCTGTCCCGGAGGGCCCTATGGGCTGTATATGGACGGGAACCAGTCCCTAAGTGGGCTAGGCACCATCCCCCCTGGGCCCATGCGCTTAGGGTTGAGGGGAAACCCTAAAGGGGGCACCCCCCTTGGCTTGGGGGCAAGCCCCCTCTCCCTGGCCGCTGCCCCACCCCCCCTTAGATGGGATCTGAGGGGGGCGGCCCCTGATACGTCTCCAACGTATCTATAATTATTGATTGTTCCATGCTATTATTTCTGATGTTTTGGATGTTTAATGGGCTTTGTCATACACTTTTATATTATTTTTGGGACTAACCTACTAACCCAAAGGCCCAGTCTAGATTGTTGTTTTTTGCCTGTTTTAGGGTTTTACAAAAAAGGAATATCAAACGGAGTCCAAACGGAATGAAACCTTCGGGAGAGATATTTTTGGAGCAAAATACGCACGGGAAACTTGAGAACCACGAAGTAGGGCTGACGTGGCGTCCACGAGGGTGGGGGCGCGCCCCCCTATAGAGCACGCCCCCTGCCTCGTGGGCACCCCGTTTGGCCCCCGGTGCCCGCCTTCCTCTTATATATATCCACGTACCCCTAAATTATCAAAACAACAGAGAACACCCTAGTTCCACCGCCGCAACCTTCTGTTCCTGTGAGATCCCATCTTAGGGCCTGTTCCGGAGCTCCGCTGGAGGGGGGATCTTCCACGGAGTGCTTCTACATCATCATCATCGTCTCACCATGAGTTGTGAGTACTTTACCACAGACCTTCGGGTCCATAGCTAGTATCTAGATGGCTTCTTCTCTCTCTTTGGATCTCAATACCAAGTTCTCCTCGGTCTTCGAGGAGATCTATTCGATGTAATCTCTTTTTGCGGTGTGTTTATCGAGATCCGATGAATTGTGGGTATATGATCAAGATTATCTATGAGAAATATTTGGTTCTTTTCTGAACTCTTTATGTATGATTATAACATCCTTGCAAGTCTCTTCAAATTATTGGTTTGGTTTGGCCTACTAGATCTATAGTTCTTGCAATAGGAGAAGTGCATGGCTTTGGGTTCAATCTTGCGGTGTTCTTTCCCAGTGACAGTAGGGGAAGCAAGGCACATATTGTATTGTTGCCATCGAGGATAAAAAGATGGGGTTTATATCACTATGTTTGAGTTTATCTGTCAGGACCCCGATCCTAAGTCACATAGGTCTAGCCTGTAACACATCATATCACTTTGCGGCCTCACGCACGGTATCCCCACGGGTGCCACCTTACCTTGCCCGGGACCGTTTGCGCATTTTGGCACACGTATATGATAGTGTCGCTAGCATCCATATGACAGAGAACCCGGGCCGACATGACTAGTTATAAACCAAAAGTGGCACTAAATTACAGAGACAGGCATACATGGCCCAGCAACGAACGTGTCGGTCATCAACGTATGAACCCAAGTTGTAGCAAGCTACAAGGACTTAAAGGAACACAGGAACGAAGAAGGACACATGCCGGCCAGACTAAGTGTTCCGGAGCAGTAGCAAGCTACCAAGGTTCAGTGGAAGCACTACGAGACATTTCCCTGTAAGATAGGCTACCAAGGGTAAACAACTAGGTGTCGGATCCAACACATAGCAATACACATTACACGTACACATAACATGCAAGTATGTGCTGTACAACATGGCATCACAACATAACTCAACAACTCATATAGATAAAGGCCCAGAAGGGCCATCATAGCATTTATTACAAACAGAGGTCACATGACCCGACATACAGAGCATACAGTCAACGGAAGCATAACATGTCTGAGTACATTCAACTACAAATGAAAAAGGCTGAGAAGCCTGACTATCTACAAGACCCTCCCAAGGGTAAAAGATCGTAGCTGAGGTAACAAGCTAAACGTCGAAGTCCATGCGGAACCACTAGCGAGACTGAAGTCTCTCTGCAAAAACATAAATTAAGCAAACGTGAGTACAAAGGTACTCAGCAAGACTTACATCAGAACTATCTACATATGCATCAGTATCAACAAAGGGGTGGTGGAGTTTGACTGCAGCAAGCCAGCTTTGACTCGGTGGCTATCCTAAACTACGACTGCAAGTAACTCTTTTGAGGTGGCGCACACGAGTCCACATATTCACCAATCAATACACCACTATGGATCCGCTCCCGTCTCCCTACGAGAAGGCCATCCATAGCACTCACGCTTCTCTTGCGCGTTTTAGAGTATCCACTTCCACTTGTCTATGAAATGTTATAGGCAACCCAGAAGTCCATTACCGCGGACACGGCTATTCGAATAGATCATATATAACCCTGCAGGGGTGTACTTCTTCACACATGTTTCCACCACTTAGCGTCTGCACACGACATGTGCTCGGCAGACTTCAAGTGAAAGCCGATGTGGGTGTAGACCACAACCTAACCAACCACTCAAGTCTCTCGTCCAGGTTTATCGCCTATTTTGGTTCCATCCGTGGGGAGATCCGGCCGGGGTGTCGCTCATGGCCCCAAACGATGTGTACAGGGTTCCCGCGTCACCAAACGGGCGACCGGTACACTGTGCCACGTACCTGCCGCGTCACAGCCCACCCCGAGGGTCAGCGCTGCGCACGACCTCCAGTAAACTACAAACGCCAGAAACTAGTTGCAACTCCTGGACAGAGAACAAGGGCAGCCAATAAGTCGAGCGGGGTCATATTTCAGGGCCCAACGTGTGGTAGTAGCTGTTTCATGGATCAACCAACACAGAACTCAGTTCCTGAGGACGGTTTCAATGAGACAACCCACCATGTGCTCCTACATGGCCTCTCATCGCTACCTTTACCAAATCGTGTTCACACACTTAACTCTCAACAGTAGGACATGTTCACCACATTCCAATTCATCCCCGATGAATCAGACCTGACACAACTCTAAGCAATAGCAGGCATAACCAGAAAGCATGAATGAGTAGGCACAACATGGCTCAAACAACTCCTACTCATGCTAGTGGGTTTCAACTATTTACTGTGGCAATGACAGGTCATGCAGAGGAAAGGGGTTCAGCTACCGCAACAAAAAGCAGTTCAAAACGTTGTTGTCCTAATGCAGTAAAGAGAGCAGGAGCGAGAGAGTGGGATTGTATCGGAATGCTCAATGGGGGTTTGCTTGCCTGGCACTTCTGAAGATAACATTGGGTCTTCATCGGTGTCATCGATCACATCGTCGGAACACGTCTACTGAAAGGGAACAACACCGGCAACAGAGAAGAAACACAATCAATGCAATGCACAATATGATGCATGATCATGACATGGCATTATGTTGTGATTTGAGCTAATGCAACTAACAACAGGTTAAATGACGTTGGTTTGAATCCAAGATTCAAATTCAAACTCCATATGTGGATATTCAAATGCCATTTATATGATTTGGCCTAAACTGCAGTCATAAGTTGTTCTAACATGCATGAGAATGCCATAAACAGATTCCTCATATTTTTCTTATCATTTTTCATATATAAATTATTTTCATCTGAGCTACGGTTGATTTTATATGATTTTTTTAAGTTTTGAATATTTTCTGAAATAAATAAATAATTTCTGATTTATTTAAAATTCCAGAAAGCACTTATTGCGTCAGCATGACGTCACTGTGATGTCAGCAGTCAACAGAGGCTGGTCCAGGTCAGTGACACAACTAACTAAACTAACTTATTTAGCACTAACCTAGTTTAGTTAGCCGAGCGGGGCCCACATGTCAGTGAGTCAAAGGGTTAACTAATTGCAAATTGGCACTAATCTAAAATTAGCAGGGCACTGGGCCGACCTATCAGCGTCTACTTACGCTAATGTCAGCAATTAAACCTTAACTAAAACCCTAAGCTAATACTAGTCAAAGGCTGGCCCCACATGTCATTGACCCAGGGGAGTCAAACCCCAGGTCAAACGGGCTAATCCCGCCGACGGCTCGACGCCGGCGAGGCCAAAAGCGGCGGCAGTGCTCGGGCTTCCTCCTCCGGCGACCAAATGGCCGGCGGAGGGCATCTACATGGAGCTGGGACTCGCCCGCATCCAGTGGAGTAGGCGGCAGGGATTGAGGTGGCCGGAGCTCGTCGGAAACAAGCTCGCGGCGGCGCCGGAGTTCTGGCTACAGCGGAGACGGTGTTGCAGCGCACAGCAGGAGCAACCGGTGGCTGGAATCGATGCGCG
Source organism: Secale cereale (assembly GCA_902687465.1). Classification (NCBI taxonomy): domain Eukaryota; kingdom Viridiplantae; phylum Streptophyta; class Magnoliopsida; order Poales; family Poaceae; genus Secale; species Secale cereale. The sequence continues at coordinate 394,122,959 of LR738712.1, read as the reverse complement.
GGGGTGCACTGAGTGCAGTGATGAGCTCGGACACGAGCGGCGGGGGCTAGAACGACGGCGGCGACATTGCCGGCGGCGAGGTGTTCGCGGGCACAGTGGGGGTCGGAGCTACAGCACGCGCGTGAGTAAGGAGATAGGGGGAGGAGCAAGAGGGGCTCACGGCGGTTCGTATGAAGGAGACGGCGAGCTCGGGGGCAGCCTGACAGCGGCATATGGGTGAAGGGCATCTCCGATGGCCGGCGGTGGAGAAGTCGAGGGTGAGGGCGAAGCAGGGCACCTGAGGACGCGTGCCTCGGTGTGGAGATCCACGATCATCAGCCGGATCCAGTGGGCACTTAGGGAGGGGGTGATTTGGTGTGGGGATCCCGACTCATAAGTTGTGATCACCGAATGCACGTGTACAGTGATCCCAGAGATCAATGCTCACTGAACACACAGAAGCTGAATAACAAGAGTCTTACATCCATACATACCGTATTACACAAATAGGACCATAATGGTCAAGTCTTGAGTATATCGTTGCAGCGGAAATCTTCAATAACAACTTGGACCCATGCCATCTGCCTTAACCCTACAGGCATTCTGACTGGGAAGCGTCCTAGCTCGCATGCTCGTCACCAAGAAATCTTCATCATAACCTGTTCTCTCATGCCTGGCCAATAAAATAACCAGTGGCAAGCCAATGAGTACTTTAAATGTACTCGCAAGCAACCCAAGTGTGATGATAGAATAATTATGCAAGGCTCTACTGCTAGATTGGCAGTTTTGCGGAAAGCTAGTTTTTCATATGCAAGTATGATCAACATATAACATGGACATGCATGTGTCTGCAACAAGTATCAGGAGGTCACAGACCTCATTATCGAGAAAGAGTTGTCATCAACTCATGCTCAAGCTCATTGTGACTTCCTCAAGAATCACATCATCAATATCTCTGAACCGTGTTGTTTCCTCACACACACACACACCAGGTTTCGCAAACATTGGACATAGCCCAAGAGCGGTTACCCAACTGTCCTTGACCGTGGACACGGCTATTCGAATAGTTTGACACTCTGCAGAGGATGCACACTTTACCCACAAGATCCGGGGAACTTCCGTGTCATTCACGACCCGCGGTACCTCAAGTACCCGGGGTAAGTTCCCGATCACTATCTTTCCCTAGACGACACTAACATAGAGTCCACTCGATTGGTAACAGCCCCGTGCCAAACATTTCACATCTTAAAGATTCTGGAGCCTCGCTCCCATATTCATCTCATACAACTGACACGGGTGTAATGCCCAGGATGGAACTATACCTCCTACGTGTCGAGGCACGACTTAAAGGTATAAGTCCATCCTAGAATGACCTCAAGTTTGGTAATCTTTGCACATCTCATGTAAAAGAGGGGATTGTAAACATAAATAGTTGGCTTACACTCGCCACGTCACACAAATACGATACATGTCTCAAACATCATACATTAAGAACATCACAACCCTCTAAGGGCAAAATTCCAAATGTCATGATACCAAACTTAAATAAAATCCACAGGTCGGATCGAATCCTAGTAGAAGTCTCCACTACTGATCATCAGGATAACGGACATAGTATCGACTACGCTCCTCGTCGTACTCCCAGTCTAGCTCGGTGCCATCACCTGGATAGCTCACAACTGGACCTGCATCTGGTGTGGTGAAGTAACTGTGAGCCACAGAGGACTCAGCAATCCCGTTCCCGGGTAACAAGACTATTTAAGCCTTGGGAGAGGATAAGGCTGAAGAAAAGAATAAGTGTCTGCAGCAGCAACTAGCAACTAGCTTACGTGAGTGAGAGCAAGAAGAGAAAGCCTCGGATGAGAAGTGATCACGAAGTGATCCTAACTACAGCTCAACAAACATAACCCCTCCGTGTTCAACTCCCGAATCCCTATTCGAAAATTGACAGTCACGAAACGCACGCTGGTAGTGTATTAGAAACGTTGTGTCAAGTTATCTACAACCGGATATTAACAAGCTCCCATCTGCCACATAACCGCGGGCACGACTTTCGAAAGTTCATAACCCTGCAGGGGTGTTCCAACTTGACCCATTACAAGCCCACGATCTGCGGAGTCGCAACTCCAAAGTGGGAAGACCCGAGTATTCTCGGAATCCCGTGCTCAAGATACTCCGGACTAAGGTAAGGCTAATCCAGCAAATCCTCCCGGCGTGCCGACACCCTGATAGTAGCCGCGCGTATCTCGTCTCAGGCCATGACCGGATGGGCGATTCTACAGGTTTATATCAATCCTCGAGTTTCCTCGTGGTGACCCCGCAGACTCCCCGTTTCGGACCAACACTCATGAGGAGCACTGGCCCGTGGTGGTTGATTAAGAACTCGGGTTAATTACTCCCTATGCAAGTTATTTAGTTATTAGGCAAATAGTACCAATGTTGGGACTTGCTGGAAAAGACTTAGCACTTAGCGGTTTATCGAGGGGGTCCCATACACCCCAACCGTGTTAGGAACGCATAATCAAGGAACATAACACCGGTTTATACGGTTCCTAACGGCATGAGTGGAACAAATCACCAAGCAAAAGGCTTAGCCTTCCACCCTTGCCAATATATAGATGATTTCGTTTTAAGCATTTATATAGTGTGATATAACCCAACAAAACTTCAACATGAAGCAAGCATCTTCGATCTTCACCTGGAACTAGCAATGCTATAAGAAGGGCTGAGCGAAGCGTACTTAGCCAAGCAACGGTTTGCATAGTTAGGGTGGTTAAACATGGTAACGGTTACAAGTAGGAGGCTGACAGGAAGAACATGGGCATCGAGGCAAAACTATAGAGCGGAACTACTAGCAATAGGCAAAGATAGTAATGTTATCGGGCTTCGGTCATCTTGCCTGAAGAGAAGTCGTTCGGATCGTAAGAAGAGTCCTCGTGCTCAACCTCGTTGGTAACCTCGTGCTCGTACTCGTACTCGGTCTCAGCTTCCGGCTCTAAACAATACAATCACAAAAGGCACGAATCAACAAGATGCAATGCGCACTCGAAAATGATGGATGCATGATGGATGCACTAAGGATGCACACGGAGCACGTAAAATAGCACTCAAGCAAAACACCTCAAAACATGATAACAAAAGGAGATTATGAATCTACACGGAAAATCAATCAAGTTTCATATAAGACTCGCTGAAATCGGAGCTACGGGCTAAAAGTTATGCCCGAAACAAGAAATGAGCGAAAGCTGAAAATTACAGCAACATAGCAACTTCGGAGCACAAAATAATTAAGCTACAGCACTCAAACAACATGGCAAAGAGCATGAACATAAACTAGACATATCCTACAGCAATTAAGTCCAAAGGCGCACCCCCAAAGGAGCAATTAAGATCCACCCCAAAACTATCATGGTTTGTCCTAGAGCAGCAAGCAAACATGGCATCGGAATGTTACAGATTACAGACTTAGTGAAAATCCACTAAGTGTTGAAACAGCAGTTTCATCATGGCATCTAAAAGAGCAAGTTTAAGTCACCTCGAAACTAAACATGGCAAGTGGTAAGCACCACATCAAAGTACACATGATGGTGATTCGGAAACACACAAGCATGCATCATGGAGATAAACACAACGATAGCAACAAGCTCAACAAGATGGCATTTCATAACGAGTGAAACAACATCACAGCCACATGGCACTTTGCAACGATGATAAACATGGCAAGAATAAATCTATCATGCAACCTAACACAAGCAACATGTAGAGCATGGCAAGACGAACACGTGGACATGTCATTTGCATCATTCGGACAAACGAGCTAAAAGATATCACATGGCAAAGATGGCATAAAAACATCACATAGCAGCAATTATATCATGATGCACTCTTGCAACAGAAAAATAAGCATCTAGATGACCTCTAACATGCATGTCACAGTGGAATGAAACATAGTGCAAGTCTCCACGAACGTCTGGACATGCTATTTGCGCGAAACGGACATCCACACAAAAAGTTATAGCAGTTCTAGTATAGCATCACAGATTAAAAACATCAGGGACTAGGGTTGGAAAAGAGGTAAACCTCAGGAGATCTGAAAAAAAACAAGCAACGACCCGATCTGGAGGAAGGCGGCGGCCCAGGGCGGCGGACTTGACGATGGGCCGCGGGGCGGCGGATCTGGCCCGCGGGGCAAGCGGACGGCGGCGGCCCGGTCGGGAGGGGCGGCTGCAGCCCGCGAAGACGGCGGCCCACCCGAGGCGAAGGTCCGCACGGAGTCGATGGCCCGGAGTGGAGGCGCTGGGTGGCTGGCGCTGGCGCGGCGATCTGGCGCGCGGGAGGAGTGGGCCGACGAGGCGATGCGGACGACCCGGCTGGCCGGTGGCTGCGGGAGCGCGGGAGGGCGCCTGATCGGGGCCGGCTGGCCCAGCGGAGACGAGGTGGAGCTGGGCCCTCGGTGGCGCGGTGGAGATGGGCCGACGGCGGGGTGTACGGGCCTGGAGGCGCTCGTGCGACGAGGGGAGGTGGCTGGCGAGGCCTCGTCGGGCGATGTGGTCCTGGGCCCTGGCGATCGAAGTGGCCGAGCGGATCGATCGAGGGAGTGGCGGCTGGGCGAAGTGGTCCCTCGAGGCCAGAAGGATTGATGCGGCCGTTGACTTGCGAGGGGATCTGGCGATCTGGTCGGCGCGGTCGAAGGAAACGGCTGGCTGCGGCTGGTCGGCGCCCGATCCCAGGCGCGGGAGGGTGTGGATCCGGTCGGGAGCTGCGGGAGGAGTTGCCAAGTGGAGAGATGGGGGTGGAGGATCCAGAATTTCTTTAGGGGAAGGAGGAGGAAGAGGCTAGAGATGCCAAAATAGACATAGGGTCTATTATATAGCAGATTTTTAGGGTTTGAGGGATGTTGGGGGTGCTTAGGAGCCCTCCGATCGCGATCCGACGGATCCGATCGCGGGGAAAGTTTAGATGGGCCTAGGAGAGGGTAGAGGGCTGCTGTAGGGGTGTTTCTGGGCCACAAGTGGAGGCACTTGAGCCCACACGAATAACTGTTGGGAGAGCGAACGGACTCCAAACGCGACGAGATTTGAGAGGCGGGTTGCACACAACAAAACAACAACACACGACAAGTCTCGCGCCACACCGGCAACATTACACGCCCAACGACAAAGTAGGCCTACGGGACGCCATGGACACGTGAGGGAGCTCCGGAACGCGAAACGGACAACGGGAAGGAACGCGCGGAACCGGATGCAACCGACAACACAAATGCAATGCGATGCACATGTCTACATGATATGAATGAATGCCACACACGCACACAACAACACGACAAAAACCCGAAAGACAAAGAACCCGAAATGGAATAGATGAAGCCGGAGATATATTATATGCCCAAAAGGGAAAGTATTACATCCAGGGCATTACAACGGGGTACCAACGGTGTGTCCGGTGCCCTGTGAAAACAGTCATGGCCGCCTATCCGAGCACGACCCCGTCCCGGGAGTGACCTCATGTCACCCCTGTCACTAGTAATGCGGGCACCATGCTAGTATCGACCTAGGTAATCAATAATGCCCTTTCCCATATAAGGTAGAGTGGTTGCGCATGTTTGGTTGGAATAACGGTCGCAACTTAAACCAATCCGTTTGAAAAACATCACACACGCTTGTCTCGGTACACCACTTCGTCATCAAGTGGTTACCCATATCACCATCTCCCTCGGGCATAAGTGGCACCCGACGGGGTTTTCGAAAAGTCCTTTGAAGGTACTCTGCCTCCGTCACCATGCATATACCTGCCCTATTTGTGTAGCCACTACTATAGCATCCGAACTACTCCCACCCACATAACCCTCATAGGAAGGTAGGGTCATGCTTGATGCAAGTTTCAATAGTAAAGTAACAGATGAAGCAACCAAAGTGGTCTCCACCTCAACATGATTCCGATGCATTGATAATAAGGTGCTATGAGACATGCACAAAAAGGTTTCTCGAACATGGTCAAAGGGCTGCTTGCCTTATTCTTCTGAGTCTTCAAACCTTCTGGTCCTTCTCCGAGTACTTCGTTTATTTCGTCAACTAACGATGGAAACAATCATAATAAGCAACACAACAAAGCAACAATAAAAGTGCTCTAAAAATAGCAGTTGGACTTTTCTAGGATACCTCTGGTCATATTAGAAATGACCAAGGTGTTTATATTGGTGTATGATCAATGGATGGTTTGGCACATTTCAATATGATGGAATCAAGGGTTTTATGAATTCGAAAGAAGTGTACAGAAATATATTATTGAACAATGAGCAAAGGCAGCTATCCATCAAGTCATGATTTTAGAAGCATCTAGGAGTTGGTTTCACTCGATTTGGAATTTAAATGAATTTCCTAGGATTTTGCAAAGTTGATAAATATGAAGAAATGGCTCATTATTTGGTGGGGCACAAAAAGTATTAATAAAAATGTTCCAAAACTAAGTTTGAATATGACAAGCACCTAGGAATTTGAACCGCTGCATTTGGATCAAATTTGAGCCCTCTGTGATTTTCTAAAGTTCATCATAGAAAATGGAATAATGGCATTTGATAATGATTTGTGAAGGAAATGATTCTAGAAAAATGTGCATGTTGCACCATGTGGTAGAGCATGATTTTAGAGACTACCAGAAATTTGAATCATCAAATTTGGAGTTCATTTGAATTATTAATTGATTTATGAAGTTTACAGCAAAAAGGAAAAAGGGAAAAAGGGAAGGGGCTTTACCCCTTTACTGCGCACAGGGCGCAGTATTGGGCCGCAGTGCACTGGGCCGGCCCAACTACACAGCCGCGCACAGGGGACCTAGCCACGTCGAAGGCGTCTCCGCCTAGTGCGCCTCCAGAGCGGAGAGGCGGGAACTGCCGGGGCCGCCTCCACTTAAACTGCTGGGCCCGCTGGCCGGGTCACTGACAGGTGGGGGCCCCCCGCAGGGTCATCTTCCTCCTCCCGCTCGAACAGAGGCGAGGCAGGGGAGGCAAGGCCGAGCGTTCGCCGGCATGGCCCCGTCGACTCAGGCCGTCTCCGGCGACGCCCCGGCCACCGGAATGACCAGCGCGGAGAGGCGCATCAGGCCATGGGTGACACGCCTGCCGGGGAGGACCAGATCGAGCAGGGGTCCAACCATGGCGGAGAAGGGCTTCGACCATTTTGGGCTTCGAGCGCACGGGCACCCCGGGGAGGATTGGCGGAGGTGGGGAGCTCCCTGGAGGTCGTGCGATGGCACCGGAGTGGGCAGGAGGGAGAGAGAGGCTCGGGGTTGCTTGAATTCGAGCGGCGGCCGGCGGCTCTGCTCCGGCCAGGGAGGTGGCTGTAGGGCACAGGGAGAGCAATGGGTTGGCCTGGGGGGCGTACGAGAGAAGGAGAGGGCCAAAGGAGCAGCAAGGGGGCTCGGGGGTGGCCTATAAATGGGTGGGCGGCGGTCCACCGAGGGCTCGTGCGCCGGCGAGCTTGTTCCCGTCGCTGCAAGCCACGGGGGCGCCTGTGGGTGTGTCCGGGGTGTTCCTGGGGTTGGTCTAGGGCGAGGGGAGAGAAGAGAGGCAGTGGGGAAAGGCCTGAGCGTCGCGCATGTGGGGCTATCCACTGGGGCGCTCGGGCGGCCATGGCGCGCGTGCGAGCAGGGGTGAGAGAGGGGGAGAGAGGAAGGGGCCGACCGTCCAGCGTGACCCGGACGCCGAGGCGGCCTTGGGGGACACGAGGGGGAGGCCCGAGGTGGTCGGGGCTGGTGATTGGGCGAGGCTACAGTGCGCCAGGGCACTGTAGCGCGCTCCAGAGCGCCCGTTTGGCCGGCATGGGCGTGTCCTCGCCGCTCTGGATGCGTCTACCTTGCCCAATGATGTCTAGGGGGTAGAGGGAGTAGTAAACAAATGTGTGATGGTCTTGGATGCCCTGGGGAGCCACTGGAATGAGGAGGGAGGTGAGGAAGAAGGAGATTACTGTTGTCCAGAAGAGTAAAATGGGGTTTTACCCTCTCCAATGATTGAGCTGAGGCAGGGGAGAGTTACTGGAGGTAGAAGATGACTAGGAGAAGCTGTGGTAGATAGTTGAGCTCAAGGGAAATAGTAAAAGTGGTCCAAACAATGGTTTTGGTAAATTGGCAGAAGGTGTTTGATCATGTTTTGGGCAAGCAAATGATCTCCACTGGCTATGACACTTAAAAGGATTAAATGTCACATATATTTAGGCCCTTCCACCAAATTTGAGCTCATTTGGGAAAAGTTGCCAATGTAACTTTGGTGAACCCTAGAAATCAACAGAAATGGTTTCACCATGTTTGAGTTAATCTAATCATCTCCCCTTGATGCACCACTTGGTGTAGAATCATCATTTGGGGTTATGATCATGCCCACAAGGTTTGAAGCCCCACGTAAAAAGTTGGTAATGTAAAGTTGTTCAAACTTGAATTTGAACAGAAATGGTTTTGGGGCACTTAGATCAAGTTATGCTTCTCCAAAACTTGTGCCATTTGGCATAGATGCATAATTGCATCATTTTAGCATGTGCACCAAGTTTGAGAGCATTTGGACAAGTTTGGCAATGTAAAGTTGCTCAAACTTCAAAATGGACAGAAATGGCTTTGAGGGGATTAGAGGATGATTCCTTGATTTTCAAGGCATGAGGCTTTGCAAGATCATCAAATATGTCATATATGACATGATAGAATTTCCCTGGAATTTTTGAAGAATATTTCCTTTGCAAATATTTCGAAAGCTTGAAATATCCAGAAAGGGTTTTGGAAGGATTTGTCGAATATTTTGAACATGACCATGTGTTGAAACTCTTATATATGGACAATATATGTCCTATGAGTTTCCCTGAATTTTGGCAAATATTTTCGAAATAGTTAAATAATTTTTCCCTATTAAAGACCATTTCTGGCCTTAAGAAAAAGCTTTTAAATAAAATATAAAAATAACTTTTAAAATTATAATTTCGTGGTTTCCGGGAGTCCTATACCTAATAGGATTCAAATATACTTTTTGAATAATTTTTCACACCCTAAATAAGGTACTTGTAGTGCAAACCTTAATTCAGGGGTTTTTGAAAAACTAATTTTAGAAAATACTATTTGGCCAAAATATTTATATAAGAAAATACTATACTGGTCTATACACATGGCATGATCATTGGGAAAAGGTTTTGGATCAAGGAGATGAAGTATAAGAGTTGGAGGATTTATTTGATTTTTAGAGCACTAGCAAACAACCAACATAAAAATCAATCAAGCAAAGTCAAAAACACTCAAAGGTTTTTTGTAAATCCACATTTTAGCATGATTATTAGCTTAAGCAATGTGGCCTAAAAATCAGGGTGTGACAGACCTACCCCCCTTACAAGAATCTCGTCCCCGAGATTCCCAGACTAGGCGTAGAAAAGAATACGAAGTCTTGGATACAGGGTAGTCTCCACTTCTTCGTGTTGGTTCGGCTTCCGAGTGGTGCTCCATGGAATCTTGATGTACTTGGGGGTGTGGCTTCTCGCTTGCTGCCTTCTTTGATGCAGGTTGCTGAGGGGTCTCTTGAGTAGGTTAGGTTGAGCTAGATGTCAGAGGCTCGGTGATCGATGTCCTTGTGGGGACCGACTAGTTAGGAAGTAAGAAGTACTTCCAGGGTGGTGACTCGTGGAAAATTTGGTGCACAGAGGGTAACTCAGGTGGTAAGTTAGCTGGGAACCGTCTACTATTTGTCTTGGAGTGGCCTTGAAGAAAGGTCGATAAATCTTGGTGTGAGCATTCCTTCGACACGGAAATGCTCGGCCCCTTCGAGAGGAGTGGTTTGCAGAGGCCAAACGCGGCGGCGGTGCTCGGGTTTCCTCCTCCGGCGACCAAATGGCCGGCGGAGGGCATCTACGTGGAGCTGGGACTCGCCCGCATCCAGTGGAGTAGCCAACAAGGGTTGAGGTGGCCGGAGCTCGTCGGAAACAAGCTCGCGGCGGCGCCGGAGTTCTGGCTATGGCGGAGAGTGTGTTGCAGCGCACAGCAGGAGCAACCGGTGGCTGGAATCGATGCGCGGGGGTGCACTGAGTGCAGTGGTGAGCTCGGACACGAGCGACGGGGGCTAGAACGACGACGGCGACATTGCCGGCGGCAAGGGGTTCGCGGGTACAGTGGGGGTCGGAGCTACAGCACGCACGTGAGTAAGGAGATAGGGGGAGGAGCAAGAGGGGCTCACGACGGTTCGTATGAAGGAGACGGCGAGCTCGGGGGCAGCCTGACGGTGGCATATGGGCGAAGGGCATCTCCGATGGCCGGCGGTGGAGAAGTCAAGGGTGAGGGCGAAGCAGGGCACCTGAGGACGCGTGCGTCGGTGTGGAGATCCGCGATCATCAGGCGGATCCGATGGGCACGTAGGGAGGGGTGATTTGGATGATGGCTATGCCTGAGACGAACGGGGCGATGAGCTCCGCTCGGTGGCTGCGGGAAGACGAAGGAAGGGGGGAAGAGCGACCAGAGGGAGGGAGGAGGGGATTGGGACGCCCAGGGCGTTATGCTGGCGAGGTGAGAAGGGCCGAGGCCTTGCCACCGCGAAGCAGGAGGTGGCCGTGGCTCGGCTGTGCGCCGGGCACGCAGCTGCTTCTCCTCGTGGCAGGAGGAGGAAGACAGTGCTGCCCCTGGTGGGCCGGGCCTGCAGCTAGGCCACACAGGAGCTGGGCCAGGCGGCTGCTAGGTAAGCGCCAGGTAACTCTCTCTCTCTCTCTCTCTCTCTCTTTTATTTCTGTTTTCTATTTTCTGCTTTTTTTTGCTTAAATAAAAATGCCAGAGCATTTTCATAAATATTGGAAATTTTTCTGGGCACTGTCTGGATTAATTCCAACAACCCTCATTTACTTCCAAGATTATTTGGACATTTAAAATTATCTATAGGATTTAAATGTCCAAATGCAAATATCTATGATTTAATTCAAGGATCCAAGATGGCTCCCAAATTTATGAAACCATTTTTGGCAGAGGTTTTAGCCAAGACCAAAAATGATGAACATTTTGTGAAGGGCACTTTGGATACATTGAAAAGTATTTATTTGAACCTAGTTGAGATCACTTGGTGCTAGGGCTTGAACAACCCCATTTCAAGTTTAAAAGAAAATTAGACATGATGCAACACAAGAGTAACTAGACCAGAGCAGACCAGAACTAGGGATGTGACAACTCACCCCGACTAAACAAGAATCTCGTCCCGAGATTCAAGACATGAGGTAAGAAGACAGAGGGGACACAAAGGTAACAACCCGATCTTCATGATCCAACTGCCCTTCTCGGAGATGCTGATTTCTTGCATCATGTTAATTTCGAGGTCTTTGTCCAACACGATGACGACGAAGGAACTCTACAAAATTGATCTCCAGAAGATCGAGCAACTCAAAATCAACTCATCGAGTGAGACGTTGAACCATCTCTTGAGCTGAGATACGGAACACACATCCAGAGGGATGGAGTGAAACAAATGCTGAAGATTCACCTGGCGGCAATAATTCCACACCTAGGAAGATGGTGATCGAGGTCACCAGACGGGGCACCTTAAAGAAGGCGGCTCGTAGAATTATCCCCTTAATTGGCAAAAAGAATTACTTTTGATATAGAGATCATTGAAATTCTCTATACCAGCCTACGGTAATCACAAACGATCGTTTGACGGAGTTCGAGAGAACGACATACTCCGAATAGCATGGATGATGTGGACTACCTTGTTGAAGACAACACAAGGGATGATTTTGCTTATCGTCGGAAATGGATGGGACCCATGGCAAGTCCACTTCTGAAAATAATCCTGAACAGCAGTGGCTGAGAAGGGCAACCCATGGAAAATTGGCACATGGTGGTGCAAGCTGGGAACAAAATGCAAATGCTGGGAATGATTCTGGTAACTGGGAAGAAACCCAACAGTAAAGAGTGAAACTACTCTTTGAGAGGTTATAGCATAACTAAGAACACTGGGAGCAATCCCGGTTAGTGCCAGTGATAACACCTAGTGCTTGTGCGTGCTCTCAAGAACTTGAGCATTCCCATATTCATCAAGGTTTTACCAATATCCGTGTCAAGGATCCTGGCAACACCACATACTACCATGATGAATAATGATGGATGGTGCAGATGCAAAGGAAGATAACACTTTCTCAGATTTCCCCTTAGCGGAGTCAAAGGGCAAAATCTGGATGATCGACCGAGACATTTAGCACTCCGCTTCTAATGTTCTCCTTGATGTGCTAGCACAACCTATTTATTAAAATGGTTTGGTACCTAGAACGTCAAGTAAAAGGTCAGACTTTAGGAGCACAAAAATCCATAAGGAACAACTAGGGAGTAATTCCTACGAAGCCCTTGTGGGGAGGTGGCCAACTTCTTCAATCAAGATGCTACAACAATAGGTCTTCCGGCTGGGTGTGTTGGCCACGACATACACTTTACCGGTTATCGAGAGACCAATATTATAGTTCTTGGAAAATGCTCCAACCATCATATCTGCCTGAGATTCAGTTCTGGTTGGGGTCAGGATATTCCAGACTCATCGAGTCTAGAAAGAAAAATGAAAGTTTGCAACCTAAATCGACGAGACGACGTTGCGGGATTCTCGGGAATGAACTACGATAGCAAGCTGCAAAACATGAGCTAGTTCTGCTACGTACCTGTGAACACATTGTCCCAGACAAGCATGACCACATAGTAGTCTTATAATACAATACTACCGAGTTCAGGTTAGGAACCATCATTGAAGATAACAAAGTCTTGTGCATGCCCGTCCGGGCCCTTCGGGATTAGCGCATGAACTTCTTTTCTTGAACCAATCAATCAGTGGCTTGGTGTGCTAGGGATACATATAGAGTGAAGGTTGCAAGTCTCCAAACCACATGATACTTCGCACGTATGCATGACTGACTTGGGATGATTCCAGAGGAAGCAAAACAAACTTTCTCAAATTCACGGTGACAGCTTTCATCATTTACACGTGAATTAGGGAAGATCACTTCTCTCATCCAAACATATACCTCGTGAACGGAACACGAAGGCCATGCTTGAAAAGTTCCCAATACTAACTTAAATGTTCAACATGAATCATGGTCAAGATAAACGATGTTGATGGGCTCAACAACGGGGCATCGAGATATCCATGAAGATGGAATTCCACAATTTATATGAACAAGGTGGTAGCATTGGTCAGACCAAGAGATATAATGGGGTATGCTCGAAGAACAACCACGTGTAAGGCCACATTACGAACATCGTTGGTTCTGATTTGATTTGAGGATAGCCCACACTCAAATCAATGTTTTGGACAAGACAATAAATCCAATAATTGATCACAAGGATCAACCGATCAAGATATCATCTTTCTTCAACACACACACACACACACAAAAGATATCCCTTAGAAGGAACTAAGTCAGGCAAGCTTTTACTTTCCAACTCTCCAAGTTGTTGTTTAGCTTAACCAACTAGTTCAGGGTATCCAACACAGATTGTTGGAGAAGGGGTGGTTTATAAGAAAACCAACTTGATCACGAACTCAACATAGCGGCCAGGGAACAACCTGGTTATACTTCCAAGAAGATATTCGAAAATCACGAACCACCGATATGTTACTAAGCTCGAGAACAATCTTGCTTTTCAGGGCAAGACGATATGATCAAATGAGCGAGGGATTGACACAATCCTAACTCACTCATCAAGGAGTGCACCAGGAATAAGGACTAGATAGCATAATATATCTTAGAATGATGATTCAATAACCAACACACTAAGAATGAGAATATTGTCCAATTACTACCTAGCAACTAGTTACTAGGAGTATTGATTTCACACATCACGGTTCACTTGTCGGTATTCCGGTTACAATAACACGGAGGCCGAGGAATAAACGATGATGGTGAAAGTATCACTATATTAAGAGTTCATAGGAGGTGGTGCAATTCCCATGACATTCTTGACACAAAAGTGGGTAACACTCCAAGGTAAAACAGAACAGAAGCCGGATTGGCATTTTGATCAACGCGATACAACTGCTCTGACCCAATCCTGGATATGGATAAGGTACTGGAGTTTGTTTTTTCCTAGTCATTCCAGAATAGAATGGCTTGACGGACCACAAGAGTAAAAGGCATCGATGAACACGAGTGCACAACTACTCCTGACTATCTACTGATAGACGAGGGTCATAATACAACTAAAAAGGGACAACTCAAAGTAACATATAACTTTCTGAGTTGTGGATGCATAGATTGGCATGTCGAACTAGTTCAACACATTTCTTCCGGATAACCCATGCAGAAAAGTAGATTTGGCAGAGTCAAAATATGAATGGAGTACTACTCAAGAGCACTCTGGTTGTGATCTTTTGGTTCAGAAGAACTTCTGCCATGGATGGTTCATGGTATTGGAAGAATGATAACCACGGGCCTCGAGGACTATCACAAGGTTACTAATATCCTAAAGGAACGAGCAAATACTACCAACAGGAGGTAAGTGGAGTGAGTCTTGGGTTCAAGAACCCAGGAATAGAATGCCTACTAACTAAATGGCATCTCGGGATGCTTTCGAGAATGATGGCCAGAATCATCACGCTGTGAATATAAAGCATTGCTAGCTTACTGGGTGATCTTCTAATACACCTAGGGTCATAGTAATAGCTCCAACCTATATGTCGAGGCAATGGAGTACCTCAACACACCGACTAGTGTGGTTAATCTGGCCTAAAAGGACATTAAGAACATGTAGGAATGATTTGCAAATGCATCAGATTGTTTAGAAACCTGGAATGACTCGGACAGCATAACGGTTGTAAATGCTCGAAAATACTTTTTAGACTCATGCACAAAGATAGCTTAACCATTCAACATCATAATGTCAAGGTTCTGAGATCAACAGTTGAACACACAGAAGAAGTAGAAACTGAACTGAGGGATGAATACACCATTAACGTGATCCTGATAATTGGAATGAGAATCCTAGTTCTTAATCCCCGTAGAAAGAAGAAGGTGACTCAGATCAGAAGGTCAGGGGGTAAAGGAGTAAAAAGAGCCTTACGTTCCCTTCCACAAACAATTCCCTTACATAACTAAAGAATTTCTACACACGAGTTCGACCAGTTTGGCTTACTAATCCTACAGGCAGTCAGGCTCTGATACCAACGCTGTCAGGACCCCGATCCTAAGTCACACAGGTCTAGCCTGTAACACATCATATCACTTTGCGGCCTCACGCATGGTATCCCCACGGGTGCCACCTTACCTCGCCCGGGACCGTTTGCGCATTTTGGCACACGTATATGATAGTGTCACTAGCATCCATATAACAGAGAACCCGGGCCGACATGACTAGTTATAAACCAAAAGTGGCACTAAATTACAGAGATAGGCATACATGACCCAGCAACGAACGTGTCGGTCATCAACGTATGAACCCAAGTTGTAGCAAGCTACTAGGACTTAAAGGAACAACGTGTGACATTTCCCCTAAGGGACAGACACATGAATGAAGAAGGACACATGCCGGCCAACCTAAGTGTTCCGGAGCAGTAGCAAGCTACCAAGGCTCAGTGGAAGCACTAGGAGACACTTCCCTGTAAGATAGGCTACCAAGGGTAAACAACTAGGTGTCGGATCCCACACATAGCAATATACATTACACGTACGCATAACATGCAAGTATGTGTTTTACAACATGGCATCACAACATAACTCAACAACTCATATAGATAAAGGCCCGGAAGAGCCATCATAGCATTTATTACAAACAGAGGTCACATGACCCGATATACAGACCATACAGTCAACGGAAGCATAACATGTCTGAGTACAGACAACTACAAATGAAAAAGGCTGAGAAGCCTGACTATCTACAAGACCCTCCCAAGGGTACAAGATCATAGCTGAGGTAACAAGCTAAACATCGAAGTCCACGCGGAACCACTAGCGAGACTGAAGTCTCTCTGCAAAAACATAAATTAAGCAAACGTGAGTACAAAGGTACTTAGCAAGACTTACATCAGAACTATCTACATATGCATCAGTATCAACAAAGGGGTGGTGGAGTTTGACTGCAGCAAGCCAGCTTTGACTCGGTGGCTATCCTAAACTACGACTGCAAGTAACTGTTTTGAGGTGGCGCACACGAGTCCACATATTCACCAATCGATACACCACTATGGATCCGCTCCCGTCTCCCTACGAGAAGGCCATCCATAGCACTCACGCTTCTCTTGCGCGTTTCAGAGTATCCACTTCCACTTGTCTATGAACTGTTATAGGAAACCCAGAAGTCCATTACCGCGGACACGGCTATTCGAATAGATCATATATAACCCTGCAGGGGTGTACTTCTTCACACATGTTTCCACCACTTAGCGTCTGCACACGACATGTGCTCGGCAGACTTCAAGCAAAAGCCGACGTGGGTGTAGACCATGACCTAACCAACCACTCAAGTCTCTCGTCCAGGTTTATCGCCTATTTAGGTTCCATCCGTGGGGAGATCCGGCCGGGGTGTCGCTCACGGCCCCAAACGACGTGTACAGGGTTCCCGCGTCACCAAACGGGCGACCGGCACACCGTGCCACGTACCTGCCGCGTCACAGCCCACCCCGAAGGTCAGGGCTGTGCACGACCTCCAGTAAACTACAAACGCCAGAAACTAGTTGCAACTCCTGGACAGAGAACAAGGGCAGTCAATAAGTCGAGCGGGGTCATATTTCAGGGCCCAACGTGTGGTAGTAGCTGTTTCATGGATCAACCAACACAGAACTCAGTTCCTGAGGACGGTTTCAATGAGACAACCCACCATGTACTCCTACATGGCCTCTCATCGCTACCTTTACCAAATCGTGTTCACACACTTAGCTCTCAACAGTAGGACATGTTCACCACATTCCAACTCATCCCCGATGAATCAGTCCTGACACAACTCTAAGCAATAGTAGGCATAACCAGAAATCATGAATGAGTAGGCACAACATGGCTCAAACAACTCCTACTCATGCTAGTGGGTTTCAACTATTTACCGAGGCAATGACAGGTCATGCAGAGGAAAGGGGTTCAGCTACCGCAGCAAAAAGCAGTTCAAAACGTTGTTGTCCTAATGCAGTAAAGAGAGCAGGAGCGAGAGAGTGGAATTGTATCGGAATGCTCAATGGGGGTTTGCTTGCCTGGCACTTCTGAAGATAACATTGGGTCTTCATCGGTGTCATCGATCACATCGTCGGAACACGTCTACTGAAAGGGAACAACACCGACAACAGAGAAGAAACACAATAAATGCAATGCACAATATGATGCATGATCATGACATGGCATTATGTTGTGATTTGAGCTAATGCAACTAGCAACAAGTTAAATGAAGTTGGTTTGAATCCAAGATTCAAATTCAAACTCCATATGTGGATATTCAAATGCCATTTATATGATTTGCCTAAACAGCAGTCATAAGTTGTTCTAACATGCATGAGAACGACATAAACAGATTCCTCATATTTTCCTGATCATTTTTCATATATAAGTTATTTTCATCTGAGCTACAGTTGATTTTATATGATTTTTAGAAGTTTTGAATATTTTCTGAAATAAATAAATCATTTCTGATTTATTTAAAATACCAGAAAACACTTATTGCGTCAGCATGACGTCACTGTGATGTCGGTAGTCAACAGAGGCTGGTCCAGGTCAAACCTGACCAGTGGGGCCCAGTGGTCAGTGACACAACTAACTAAACTAACTTATTTAGCACTAACCTAGTTTAGTTAGCCGGGCAGGGCCCACATATCAGTGAGTCAAAGGGTTAACTAATTGCAAATTGGCACTAATCTAAAATTAGCAGGGCACTGGGCCCACCTGTCAGCGTCTACTTAAGCTAATGTCAGCAATTAAAACTTAACAAAAACCCTAAGATAATACTAGTCAAAGGCTAGCCCCACATGTCGTTGACCCAGGGGAGTCAAACCCCAGGTCAAACGGGCTAATCCCGCCGACGGCTCGACACCGGCGAGGCCAAACGCGGCGGCGGTGCTCGGGTTTCCTCCTCCGGCGACCAAATGGCCGGCGGAGGGCATCTACGTGGAGCTGGGACACGCCCGCATCCAGTGGAGTAGGCGGCAGGGGTTGAGGTGGCCGGAGCTCGTCGGAAACAAGCTCGCGGCGGCGCCGGAGTTCTGGCTACGGCGGAGACGGTGTTGCAGCGCACAACAGGAGCAACTGGTGGCTAGAATCGATGCGCGGGGGTGCACTGAGTGCAGTGGTGAGCTCGGACACGAGCTGCGGGGGCTAGAACGTCGGCGGCGACATTGCCGGTGGCAAGGGGTTCGCGGGCACAGTGGGGGTCGGAGCTACAGCACGCACGTGATTAAAGAGATAGGGGGAGGAGCAAGAGGGGCTCACGGCGGTTCGTATGAAGGAGATGGCGAGCTCGGGGGCAGCCTGACGGCGACATATGGGCGAAGGGCATCTCCGATGGCCGGTGGTGGAGAAGTCAAGGGTGAGGGCGAAGCAGGGCACCTGAGGACGCGTGCGTCGGTGTGGAGATCCGCGATCATCAGGCGGATCCGATGGGCACGTAGGGAGGGGTGATTTGGACGGTGGCTATGCCGGAGACGAACGGCGGCGACGAGCTCCGCTCGGTGGCTGCGGGAAGACGAAGGAAGGGGGGAAGAGCGACCAGAGGGAGGGAGGAGGGGATTGGGACACCCAGGGCGTCGTGCTCGCGAGGTGAGAAGGGCCGAGGCCTTGCCACCGCGAAGCAGGAGGTGGCCGTGGCTCGGCTGTGCGCCGGGCACGCAGCTGCTTCTCCTCCTGGCAGGAGGAGGAAGACAGTGTTGCCCCTGGTGGGCCGGGCCTGCAGCTGGGCCACACAGGAGCTGGGCCAGGCGGCTGCTAGGTAAGCGCCAGGTAACTCTCTCTCTCTCTCTCTCTCTCTCTCTCTCTCTCTCTCTCTTTTATTTCTGTTTTCTATTTTCTGCTTTTGTTTTGCTTAAATAAAAATGCCAGAGCATTTTCATAAATATTGGAAATATTTGTGGGCACTGTCTGGATTAGTTCCAACAACCCTCATTTACTTCCAAGATTATTTGGACATTTAAAATTATCTATAGGATTTAAATGTCCAAATGCAAATATCTATGATTTAATTCAAGGATCCAAAATAGCTCCCAAATTTATGAAACCATTTTTGGCAGAGGTTTTAGCCAAGACCAAAAATGATGAACATTTTGTGAAGGGCACTTTGGATACATTGAAAAGTATTTATTTGAACCTAGTTGAGATCACTTGATGCTAGGGCTTGAACAACCCCATTTCAAGTTTAAAAGAAAATTAGACATGATGCAACATAAGACTAACTAGACCAGAGCAGACCAGAACTAGGGATGTGACATTATCCCTCTACATCATTGCAACGCCCAGGATGGGACTATATCTCCTACGTGTCGAGGCACGACTTAGAGACATAACCCCATGCTGGAATGATCGCAAGTCTGGTATCTTTGCACAACTCATGTAAAAGATGGGGATGGAAAACATAAAATAGTTGGCTTACACTCGCCACGTCACGCAAATACAATACATGTCTCAATCATCATACAATAAAACATCACAGCCCTCTAAGGGTAAAATCCAAATGACAAGATACCAAACATAATTTAAATCCACGGGTCGGATCGAATCCTAGTAGAAGTCTCCACTACTGATCATCAGGATAACGAACATAGTATCGACTACGCTCCTCGTCATACTCCCAGTCTAGCTCGGTGCCATCACCTGGATAGCTCACCATCGGACCTGCATCTGGTGTGGTGAAGTAACTGTGAGCCACAGAGGACTCAGCAATCCCGTTCCCGGGTAACAAGACTATTTAAGCCTTGGGAGAGGATAAGGCTGAAGAAAAGAATAAGTCTCCGCAGCAGCAACTAGCATTAGCTTACGTGAAGGAGTGCGAGAAGAGAAGTGCCTCAGTTGAGAGGTGATCACGAAGTGATCCTCGCTAAAGCTCAACAAACATAACCCCACCGTGTTCAACTCCCGAATCCCTATTCGGAAATTGCCAGTCACGGTACACACGCTGGTAGTGTATTGGAACATTGTGTCAAGTTATCTACAACCGGATATTAACAAGCTCCCATCTGCCACATAACCGCGGGCACGGCTTTCGAAAGTTCATAACCCTGCAGGGGTGTTCCAACTTGGCCCATGACAAGCCCACGATCCGCGGAGTCGCAACTCCAAAGTGGGAAGACCCGAGTATTCTCGGAATCCCGTGCTCAAGATACTCCGAACTAAGGTAAGGCTAATCCAGCAAATCCTCCCGGCGTGTCGACACCCTGATAGTAGCCGCGCGTATCTAAGTCTCAGGACACGATCGGATGGGTGAAGCTACGGGTGTATGCCAGATACCTCAGGTTTCCCCAAGGCGGCCCCGCAGGCTCCCCGTTTCGGACCAACATTCATGTGGAGCACTGGCCCGGGGTTGTTGATTAAGAAAGAGGGTTAATTACTCCCTATGCAAGATTATTTAGTTATTTGGAAAATAGTACCAAAGTTGGGACTTGCTGGAAAAGACTTAGCACTTAGCGGTTTATCGAGGGGGTCCCATACACCCCAACCGTGTTAGGAACGCATAATCAAGGAACATAACACTGGTTTATACGGTTCCTAACGGCATGAGTGGAACAAATCACCAAGCAAAAGGCTTAGCCTTCCACCCTTGCCAATATATAGATGATTTTATTTTAAGCATTTATATAGTGTGATATAACCCAACAAAACTTCAACATGAAGCAAGCATTTTCAATCTTCACCTGCAACTAGCAACGCTATAAGAGGGGCTGAGCGAAGCGTACTTAGCCATTCAACGGTTTGCATAGGTAGGGTGGTTGAACAGGTTCATGGTTACAAGTAGGAGGCTGACAAGAAAGACATGGGCATCGAGGCAAAACTATAGAGCGGATCTACTAGCAATAGGCAAAGATAGTTATGTTATCGGGGTTCGGTCATCTTGCCTGAAGAGTAGTCGTTCGGATCGTACGAAGGGTCCTCGTGCTCAACCTCGTTGGTAACCTCATGCTCGTACTCGTACTCGGTCTCAGCTTCGAGCACTAAACAATACAATCACACAAGGCACGAATCAACAAGATGCAATGCGCACACCAAAATGATGGATGCATGATGGATGCACTACGAGAGCACACGGAGCACGGAAAATAGCACTCAAGCAAAACACCTCAAAACATGATAATAATAGGAGATTATGAATCTACACAGAAAATCAATCAAGTTTCATATAAGACTCGCTGAAAACGGAGCTACGGGCTAAAAGTTATGCCCGAAACAAGAAACATGCGAAAGCTGAAAATTACAGCAACATAGCAACTTCAGAGCACTAGAAAAATAAGCTACAGCACTCAAACAACATGGCAAAGAGCATGAACATAAACTAGACATATCCTACAGCAAATAAGTCCAAAGGTGCACCCCCAAAGGAGCCACGGATCAATAGCAACAAGCTTGGACATATTGAACTTGACAATAAAATCCTGACAGCAGAATTTTATTGAAACTTTGGAGCAAAAGTTAAACATGCTACATCCACTTAAATAAGCATGTGAGAACATGAATGGAAAGCCAACAATATATACTACAAGGAACCATCAAGATCCACTCCAAAACTATCATGGTTTGTCCTAGAACAACACGCAAACATGGCATCGGAACATTACAGATTCCAGACTTAATGAAAATCCACTAAGTGTTAAAACAGCAGTTTCATCATGGCATCTAAAAGAGCAAGTTTAAGTCACCTCTAAACTAAACATGGCAAGTGGTAAGCACCACATCAAAGTACACATGATGGTGATTCCGAAACATACAAGCATGCATCATGGAGATAAACACAACGATAGCAATGAGCTCAACAAGATGGCATCTCATAACAAGTTAAAACAACATCATAGCCACATGGCACTTTGCAACGAAGATATACATGTCAAGAATAAATCTATCATGCAACCTAACACAAACAACATGTAGATCATGGCAAGACGGACACGTGGACATGTCATTTGCATCATTCGGACAAACGAGCTAAAAGATATCACTATGCAAAGATGGCATAAAAACAACACATAGCAGCAGTTATATCAGGATGCACTCTTGCAACAGAAAAATAAGCATCTAGATGATCTCTAAAATGCATGGCACAATGGAATGAATCGTAGTGCTAATCACCACGAACGCCTGGACACCTCCTTTGCGCAAAACAGAGCTACACACAAGAAGTTATCCTCAATTGAATATTGCATCAGACAGATAAACATCTCAGGGACTTAGGGTTTGGAAGCAACCTTCAGATCTGAAAATGAGGTCAACGGGCCTCGGGCCCGCGGCGGATCTGGTGCGGCCCGGCGGATCGGGCCGATGGAGAGGCGAACTGGTGGCTGGAGACGGGCCGCGGCTCAGGAATCTGGCTGAGGCCCGCGGAACTGCAGCGGCTGGGCCGGCCTGAGCGAGGGAGGTGGAGCGGCCTGGCAGCTTCGGCCTAGGGCGGACGTCAGCTGGAGGCCTCGAGGCTAGCGAAGCGATCGGGCCCCGATCGGGAAAGCGGCGGCGCGCGGCCTGGCTGAAATGGCCCGCTGGGAGGAGAGCCCACCCGGCCGGAGCGGACGGCTCGGGGCGGCTGGGCCACTGGCGCTTGTGCGGCCTGGCGATGCGAAGCTGGCTACGCGGCCCGCGGTGGAGATCTTGCGGGGAGGCGACCGCCCTGGCCTTCGATGGCGCCTGTGCGAGCGGCCTGGATCTGGGCCTGCGCCCAGCTGGCGGGGCTGGCGACCGCGGCCTCAGCGAGCGGGAGGACCAGATCGAGCGTTGACCCGGCTATTCCAGATCAGATCGAAGGAGGGGTCGCGGGCGCTCTTCCAGGCACGACGGCGGCGGCTGGTTCCGGCTGGTTACAGCGGGATTCGAGGAGGGGACAACCAAGTGGCGTTTTGGATCTGGTGTGGCACAAAAATTGAGGGGAGAAGGGGCTAGAGGTGGGTAGAGGGGGTTTAGGCTGCCAAAAATGGCATGGGGGATGTTTATATAGGGTAGGTGCTAGGGTTTGAGGGATTTGGGGTGTTTTGGAGCCCTCCGATCGCGATCCGACGGATCCGATCGCGAGGGGAGTTAGGATGGGCCAAGAGGAGGGAAGTGGGCTGTTGGAGGGGTGTCTTGGGCCTCAAAGTGGAGGCACTTTGAGCCCACACGAATAACTGTTGGGGTAGCAAACGGACTCGAAACGCGATGAGATTGACAGGCGGGTTACACACACCAAAACAACAACACACGACAAGTCTCGCGCCAAACCGGTAACGTTACACGGTCAAACAACAAAGTAGGCCTACGGGACGCCACGGACACGTGATGGAGCTCCGGAACGTGAAACGGACAACGGGAAGGAACTCGTGGAACCGGATGCAACCGACAACACAAATGCAATGCGATGCACATGTCTACATGATATGAATGAATGCCACACACGCACACAACAAAACGACGAAAACCCAAAAGACAAAGAACCCGGAATGGAATAGATGAAGCCGGAGATATATTATATGCCCAAAAGGGAAAGTATTACATCCGGGGCATTACAAACTCTCCTCTACTACAAAAAGATCTCGTCCCGAGATCTAGGACTGGAAAAAGGAAGGGTACTCGGAACGAAGATGATCTTCTCGTTCCCACGTAGCCTCTCGGTCGGTGTGATGTGACCACTTGACTTTCAAGAATTTGATGGACTTGTTGTGGGTCTTGCGTTCGGTTTCTTCGAGAATAGTAATGGGATGCTCTCGGTAGGACAAGTCTTGTTGAAGATCAATCTCTTCAAACGGAATCATGCGCTCAGGTGCCTTGAAGCATTTGCGGAGTTGAGACACATGGAACACATCATGAACATTGGCGAAGTTGGAAGGGAGCTCAAGTTGATAGGCTAGATCGCCTCTTTTGCCAAGAATCGTGAAAGGCCCGACGTATCTAGGAGCAAACTTTCCTTTGATACCGAATCTTTGGGTGCCTTTCATTGGAGACACACGGAGATAGACATGATCACCAATGTTGAAGGCCAAATCATGATGCTTGCCGTCATAGTAGCTCTTCTGACGCGACTGAGCGGCCTTGAGATTCTCACGTATGACTTTGCACATCTCTTCAGCTTCTGAGATCAAGTCATTGCCAAGAAGTTGACGTTCACCTGTTTCAGACCAGTTGAGAGGGGTACGGCACTTTCTGCCATAGAGGATTTCAAACGGAGCTTTGCCTGCACTTGCTTGAAAGCTGTTGTTGTAAGAGAAGTCGGCAAATGGAAGGCAGTCTTCCCATTTCATGCCGAAAGATATGACACAGGCTCTGAGCATGTCTTCTAGAATCTGATTCACTCGCTCGACTTGACCACTAGTCTGAGGGTGAAAAGCAGTGCTGAATCTGATCTTAGTGCCCATGGCGGACTGAAAGGAGTCCCAGAACTTTGAAGTGAACAAACTTCCACGGTCTGAGGAGATAACTTGAGGAATGCCATGTAAGTACACAATTCTGGAAGTGTACAACTCTGCCAATTGAGCTGCATTGATGGATTCTTTGACTGGAAGGAAGTGGGCGACTTTGGTAAGCTTGTCAATCACCACGAAGATAGAATCATTCCCTCTCTTGGACTTAGGAAAGCCAGTGACGAAATCCATTTCAATGTGGTCGAACTTCCACTCGGGAATGGGAAGAGGTTGGAGAAGACCGGCTGGACGTTGATGTTCTGCTTTCACTCTTCTGCAAACATCACAGTCATTCACGAATTGGGAAATCTCCCTTTTCATGCGTGTCCACCAGTAAGAATTCTTGAGGTCTTGGTACATCTTGGAACTGCCAGGATGAATGGAAAGGAGAGAATCATGTGCTTCTTCCATTATGAGCTTCCTGAGATCACCTTTGGGAACAACGAGTCTGCCCTCGAAGAACAAGGTATCTCTCTCATCAACACGAAAGCACTTGTATTTCGGAGTGCCCTTTGCAATACCATGTTTCACCTTCTACACCATGGCATCACTAAGTTGGGCCTCACGGACTTGATATTCCAAGGTAGGAGCCACTTGAAGATTTGCAAGAAAACCCTGCGGAACAACTTGAAGGTTGAGTTTCCTGAATGCTTCACAAAGCTCAGGCTGGAACGGCTTGATAAGAAGGCTGTTGCAATATGCCTTTCTGCTCAAAGCATCTGCAATCACATTCGCCTTGCCAGGAGTGTATTCAATGCTGGGATCATACTCTTGGATCATTTCAACCCAACGAGTCTGGCGGAGGTTCAGATTCGGCTGTGTGAAGATGTACTTCAAGCTCTTGTGATCGGTGAAAATGTCGACCTTTCTGCCCAACAACAGATGTCTCCACGTAATCAAAGCATGTACCACAGCTGCTAGCTCGAGATCATGTGTGGGATAGTTCTTCTCACTTGGCTTGATCCGACGAGAAGTATATGCCACAATTCTCTTATCTTGCATAAGCACACCACCAAGTCCTTGAAGAGAAGCATCACATAATACTTCATAGGGCTTGGACTCATCTGGAGGAGTCAGAACTGGAGCAGAGACGAGCTTTTCTTTGAGAGTTTTGAATGCCACTTCACACTCTGGAGACCAAAAGTATTTGACATTCTTCTGAAGCAAGTTGGAAAGAGGCTTGGCAATCTTGGAGAAGTTCTCAACGAACCTTCTGCAATAGCTGGCAAGACCCAGAAAACTGCGGAGTTGCTTGACGTTCTGAGGAGCTTCCCAGTTGACAATTGCTTCAACTTTCTCGGGATTTACCGCAATACCGTCAGCTGAGATGATATGGCCCAGGTACAAAACCTTATCAAGCCAAAATTGGCACTTGGAGAACTTGGCATAGAACTTATGCTCTCGGAGTCGATCAAGAACCAGACGTAAGTGCTTTTCGTGATCTTCTTCATTCTTGGAAAACACCAGAATATCATCCAGATACACAAGCACAAACTCGCCAGTATAGGGGTTGAAGATGTAGTGCATCATTCTCGAAAAGGTAGGAGGAGCATTGGCGAGACCAAAGGACATGACTGTATACTCGTATGAACCGTAGCTCGTTCTGAAGGCAGTCTTGGGAATGTCTTGCTCGCGAATGCGAATTTGGTGATAGCCCATTCGGAGATCGAGCTTAGAGAACACTTTAGCTCCTTTGAGCTGCTCGTAGAGTTCGTTGATGTTGGGGAGCGGATACTTGTTCTTTATTGTCTTCTTGTTCAATGGCCGGTAATCAACACAGAGACGCTCCATGCCATCTTTCTTCTTGACAAATAAGACACCACAGCCCCAAGGAGACGTACTAGGCCTAATGAGACCCATACGCTCCTCTTTATCAAGCTACTTCTTCAATTCCTTCAATTCATCAGGAGAGAGCTTGTACGGACGCCGACATGCTGGCTCAGTACCTGGCTCGAGTTCAATTACGAATTCCACCTGACGGTGTGGAGGCATGCCTGGAAGTTCTTTAGGAAAGATGTCTTGATATTCGTTCACCACCGGAATTTGAGATATGGCATTAATTTCGCCCTTATCATTGAGAGGGAAAAGCCTGATAGTGTTATCCCTGGAGGCAAAGGTAATCACATCTTCATCAGGATGAGTCATCTTGACTTCCTTCTGTGCACAATCAATGTGAGCATCATGTTGAGAAAGCCAATCCATCCCGAGGATGAGGTCAATGTCGGAATTACCAAGAACCACCGGATTAGCCAGAAATCGATAATCACCCATGCGAATAGATACATCCGGAGCATATATATTAGAAGTCATACGTCTCCCCGGAGAAATGACTTGCAACTTCTGAGGCAGACTTTTGATGTCAACATTGTACTTGGATGCAAATGGTTGAGACATGAAAGAACATGAAGCACCCGAATCAAACAAAACTTTAGCAGGTATAGAGTTCACTGGAAGGTTACCCAATATGACATCAAAAGAATTCTCCGCTTGCGCTGCATTCATCAGATTGACCCTTGCTGCCTTTGGATCATGCTTGACAATAGCTGAACTGACAGGCGGAGGAGGTGGAAGACGCTTCGGGTTGGGGCACTTGTTGGCATAGTGACCCTTCTTGCCACACTTGTTGCACACCACTTCTGAGAGAGGACGGAAATGAGAACCACTTGACTTTGAGCCTTGAGACTGAAACTGGTTCCTCGACTGGTTGCTCGGGTTGGGTGGGTGGGAGAAACCACGTCCACCGGAGTTCTTGTTGTTGTTGGAGTTGTTGGAGTGGTTGTAAGGAGCTCGAATCACTGGAGGAGGAGGAAGCCAAAATTTTGTTGCTTCGCAGCCAACTGAGACGATGAGGAAGAGTGAACGGCATCTCGAATTCTCTTTTTAGAAGCCTCCATCTTAAGCTGAGCTGCCTCTTGTTTCAAAGCCATGTTATAGAATTTGTCGAATTCATCGGGCTCGAACAAGGTGAGAGCAAGTTGAAGTTCATCTTTGAGACCACCACGAAACTGATAGATTTTGCTCTTGGCGTCAGGAATGTCTTGCTTTGCATAGCGGGCGAGGTTTTGGAACTTGACATTATACTGGTAGACTGTCATAGAGCCCTACTTCAGGTTGCCGAATTGCTCACGCATACCCTCGATGACACTTGTTGGAATGTTGTGAGAGCGAAAATCCTTGAAGAAATCCTCCCAAGAGATCACACGACCTGGCCTGGAGTCTTTGTATTGCTGCCACCAGTCAGCTGCTTGATCTTTGAGTTGGAAGGGTGCAAACTTCACATAGTCCTCTTCTCTTACGTTACTGCATTCAAAATGCTTCTTTATGTCGGTTAACCAATCTTCAGCATCAAGAGGGTCGACGCAGTAACTGAAAGCTTTTGGATTATTGGCCAAGAACTGGTTGAGAGTAGCATGGTCCTGCTGGTTGAAGAAGTTGCCTTGATTCTCTAGAACACCCTGATTAGCTTGATTAGCTTGCATCTTCTGCATCATCTGCATCAACATCTGGGTGTTCTGAGTTGTAGTCTGCATAATCACTCTCCAAGCCTCAGACGGAGGAGGAGGGGAAGGAGGACGATCTGGGACCTCTTTACCCTCTGGGTTAGTGTTGGGAACCCTTTTCGGAGCCATCCTGAAAGAGATGACCACGAATCAGCAATTGATTGACATAAGGTATAAGCTGAATCAATGGAATGAATTGCAACAAGTCTTCTCAATAATCATTCGAACAATAGGAACGAATGAAATCATTCGAACAAGAGGAACGAATGAAATTCTTAGTTAAATGGTAACATCAATCTTCACGAGAAGCCACATAGGGGACAAAAGGTAAATAAGAAAAACAACAAGGTACAGATGGAAACAAACACAAGATAGGAGCTTCGTTCTAACATCTTTGTGCTGAAAGCATATGAACGCGTTACGAAAGGGTTTTGCAATCCCCGGATCAGCATAGCCAAGGACCCTTTAAGATGCAACTCCCGATCGGAACATCGGTCATAATACCACTTCACTCAATGTAGAACCCCGAACTCGCTAACCTGCATTCTTTGGAAGAATGCCTACGATCTACTGGATAAACCCACCTATTAATTTCCGAAAGATTCCAGTTATGCAATCAGGTGTTGGGGATACAGGGGAAGCACCGCGCAATCAACTCTAAACCTACATCCAGTTGTATCCATCCTACAACACATAACCAGTCTTTCTCGGAAACTGTCTACCTCGGACCTTCGAAAAGCATCCACTATAACAAGCTATGGCAATACTCCCGAACTACCTCCCCAGTACTGGGTGATGTCGGGGTTATCTTGCCACTAACCGTATAGGAGTGATTTTCGATGTCGGCCGTCTTAAGTATTTAGTACTGCCGCGATATGCTTATGACGACAATACCCCGAAGCTCAACTCTCTGGGACACTGCCACAACCCCTAATGTCAGGAGGCACCGAGAACAATATTCTCGTCACAAGAACATCGAAACAATCCCAGAATACTCGCGAGATTCCTAAAAAAAATTTGATGCAATTTTTGAAAGTAGAAGAGTCAAGAGTAGTCGTCAGGAGTCCTCACCAGAGAGAAAGGGGATGAGAAGCAAAGAATTCCTACTCTCCGATATAAATATAGGACTCAAAATATTTTCAGTGTGTGCCTAGACTCGACCGTCAACGATTCGATCAATCAGTGGGGTCTCCTAGGTCGGAGAAGGCTCTGATACCAACTTGTAACGCCCAGGATGGGACTATATCTCCTACGTGTCGAGGCACGACTTAGAGACATAACCCCATGCTGGAATGATCGCAAGTCTGGTATCTTTGCACAACTCATGTAAAAGAGGGGGATGGAAAACATAAAATAGTTGGCTTACACTCGCCACGTCACGCAAATACAATACATGTCTCAATCATCATAAAATAAAACATCACAGCCCTCTAAGGGTAGAATCCAAATGACAAGATACCAAACATAATTTAAATCCACGGGTCGGATCAAATCCTAGTAGAAGTCTCCACTACTGATCATCAGGATAACGAACATAGTATCGACTACGCTCCTCGTCATACTCCCAGTCTAGCTCGGTGCCATCACCTGGATAGCTCACCATCGGACCTGCATCTGGTGTGGTGAAGTAACTATGAGCCACAAAGGACTCAGCAATCCCGTTCCCGGGTAACAAGACTATTTAAGCCTTGGGAGAGGATAAGGCTGAAGAAAAGAAAAAGTGTCTGCAGCAGCAACTAGCACTAGCTTACGTGAAGGAGTGCGAGAAGAGAAGTGCTTCGGTCGAGAGGTGATCACGAAGTGATCCTAGCTAAAGCTCAACAAACATAACCCCACCGTGTTCAACTCCCGAATCCCTATTCGGAAATTGATAGTCACGGTACACACGCTGGTAGTGTATTGGAACATTGTGTCAAGTTATCTACAACCGGATATTAACAAGCTCCCATCTGCCACATAACCGCGGGCACGGCTTTCGAAAGTTCATAACCCTGCAGGGGTGTTCCAACTTGGCCCATGACAAGCCCACGATCCGCGGAGTCGCAACTGCAAAGTGGGAAGACCCGAGTATTCTCGGAATCCCGTGCTCAAGATACTCCGAACTAAGGTAAGGCTAATCCAGCAAATCCTCCCGGCGTGTCGACACCCTGATAGTAGCCGCGCGTATCTAAGTCTCAGGACACGACCGGATGGGTGAAGCTACGGGTGTATGCCAGATACCTCAGGTTTCCCCAAGGCGGCCCCGCAGGCTCCCCGTTTCGGACCAACACTCATGTGGAGCACTGGCCCGTGGTTGTTGATTAAGAAAGAGGGTTAATTACTCCCTATGCAAGTTTATTTAGTTATTAGGCAAATAGTACCAAAGTTGGGACTTGCTGGAAATGACTTAGCACTTAGCGGTTTATCGAGGGGGTCCCATACACCCCAACCGTGTTAGGAACGCATAATTAAGGGACATAACACCGGTTTATATGGTTCCTAACGTCATGAGCGGAACAAATCACCAAGCAAAAGGCTTAGACTTCCACCCTTGCCAATATATAGATGATTTTATTTTAAGCATTTATATAGTGTGATATAACCCAACAAAACTTCAACATGAAGCAAGCATTTTCAATCTTCACCTGCAACTAGCAACGCTATAAGAGGGGCTGAGCGAAGCGTACTTAGCCATTCAACGGTTTGCATAGGTAGGGTGGTTAAATAGGTTCATGGTTACAAGTAGGAGGCTGACAAGAAAGACATGGGCATCGAGGCAAAACTATAGAGCGGATCTACTAGCAATAGGCAAAGATAGTAATGTTATCGGGGTTCGGTCATCTTGCCTGAAGTGTAGTCATTCGGATCGTACGAAGGGTCCTCGTGCTCAACCTCGTTGGTAACCTCGTGCTCGTACTCGTACTCGGTCTCAGCTTCCGGTTCTAAAAAATACAATCACACAAGGCACGAATCAACAAGATGCAATGCGCACACCAAAATGATGGATGCATGATGGATGCACTGCGAGAGCACACGGAGCACGGAAAATAGCACTCAAGCAAAACACCTCAAAACATGATAATAATAGGAGATTATGAATCTACACAGAAAATCAATCAAGTTTCATATAAGACTCGCTGAAAACGGAGCTACGGACTAAAAGTTATGCCCGAAACAAGAAACATGCGAAAGTTGAAAATTACAGCAACATAGCAACTTCGGAGCACTAGAAAAATAAGATACAACACTCAAACAACATGGCAAAGAGCATGAACATAAACTAGACATATCCTACAGCAAATAAGTCCAAAGGTGCACCCCCAAAGGAGCCAAGGATCAATAGCAACAAGCTTGGACATATTGAACTTGACAATAAAATCCAGACAGCAGAATTTTATTGAAAGTTTGGAGCAAAAGTTAAACATGCTACAGCCACTTAAATTAGCATGTGAGAACATGAATGGAAAGCCAACAATATATACTACAAGGAACCATCAAGATCCACTCCAAAACTATCATGGTTTGTCCTAGAACAGCACGCAAACATGGCATCGGAACATTACAGATTCCAGACTTAGTGAAAATCCACTAAGTGTTAAAACAGCAGTTTCATCATGGCATCTAAAAGAGCAAGTTTAAGTCACCTCTAAACTAAACATGGCAAGTGGTAAGCACCACATCAAAGTACACATGATGGTGATTCCGAAACATACAAGCATGCATCATGGAGATAAACACAACGATAGCAATGAGCTCAACAAGATGGCATCTCATAACAAGTTAAAACAACATCACAGCCACATGGCACTTTGCAACGAAGATATACATGGCAAGAATAAATCTATCATGCAACCTAACACAAACAACATGTAGATCATGGCAAGACGAACACGTGGACATGTCATTTGCATCATTCGGACAAACGAGCTAAAAGATATCACTATGCAAAGATGGCATAAAAAAACACATAGCAGCAGTTATATCGGGATGCACTCTTGCAACAGAAAAATAAGCATCTAGATGATCTCTAACATGCATGGCACAATGGAATGAATCTTAGTGCTAATCACCACGAACGCCTGGACACCTCCTTTGCGCAAAACGGAGCTACACACAAGAAGTTATCCTCAATTGAATATTGCATCAGACAGATAAACATCTCAGGGACTTAGGGTTTGGAAGCAACCTTCAGATCTGAAAATGAGGTCAACGGGCCTCGGGCCCGCGGCGGATCTGGTGCGGCCCGGCGGATCGGGCCGATGGAGAGGCGAACTGGCGGCTCGAGACGGGCCGCGGCTCGGGAATCTGGCTGAGGCCCGCGGAACTGCGGCGGGTGGGCCGGCCTGAGCGAGGGAGGTCGAGTGGCCTGGCAGCTTTGGCCCAGGGCGGACAGCAGCTGCAGGGCTCGAGGCTGGCGAAGCGATCGGGCCCCGATCAGGAAAGCGGCGGCGCGCGGCCTGGCTAAAACGGCCCGCTGGGAGGAGAGCCCACCCGGCCGGAGCGGACGGCTCGGGGCGAGGGGCGGCTGGGCCGCTGGCGCTTGTGCGGCCTGGCGATGCGAAGCTGGCGACGCGGCCCGCGGTGGAGATCTTGCGGGGAGGCGACCGCCCTGGCCTTCGATGGCGCCTGTGCGAGCGGCCTAGATCTGGGCCTGCGCCCAGCTGGCGGGGCTGGCGACCGCGGTCTCAGCGAGCGGGAGGACTAGATCGAGCGTTGACCCGGCGATTCCAGATCAGATCGAAGGAGGGGTCGCGGGCGCTCTTCCAGGCACGACGGCGGCGGCTGGTTCCGGCTGGTTCCAGCGGGATTCGAGGAGGGGACAGCCAAGTGGCGTTTTGGATCTGGTGTGGCACAAAAATTGAGGGGAGAAGGGGCTAGAGGTAGGTGGAGGGGGTTTAGGCTGCCAAAGATGGCATGGGGGATGTTTATATAGGGTAGGTGCTAGGGTTTGAGGGATTTGGGGTGTTTTGGAGCCCTCCGATCGCGATCCGACGGATCCGATCGCGAGGGGAGTTAGGATGGGCCAAGAGGAGGGAAGTGGGCTGTTGGAGGGGTGTCTTGGGCCTCAAAGTGGAGGCACTTTGAGCCCACACGAATAACTGTTGGGGTAGCAAACGGACTCGAAACGCGACGAGATTGACAGGCGGGTTACACACACCAAAACAACAACACACGACAAGTCTCGCGCCAAACCGGTAACGTTACACGGTCAAACAACAAAGTAGGCCTACGGGACGCCACGGACACGTGAGGGAGCTCCGGAACGCGAAACGGACAACGGGAAGGAACGCGTGGAACCGGATGCAACCGACAACACAAATACAATGCGATGCACATGTCTACATGATATGAATGAATGCCACACACGCACACAACAAAACGACGAAAACCCGAAAGACAAAGAACCCGGAATGGAATAGATGAAGCCGGAGATATATTATATGCCCAAAAGGGAAAGTATTACATCCGGGGCATTACAATCATGTCATCTTGCTTAAGGCGTTACTCTATTCTTATGAACTTAATACTCTAGATGTATGTTGGATAGCAGTCAATGTGTGGAGTAATAGTAGTAGATGCAGAATCATTTCGTTCTACTTGTCACGGACGTGATGCCTATATTTAATGATCATGCCTAGATAGTCTCATAATTATTCGCTTTTCTATCAATTGCTCGACGGTAATTTGTTTACCCGTCGTAGAATATCGCTATCATGAGAGAAGCCACTAGAGAACACTATGGCCCCCGGGTCTATTCTCAACATATCAATCTACAATCTACTTTACTTTTCCGCTTTTACTTTTTGTTCTTATAACCAAAAATACCAAAAATATCAAACTATCATCTCTATCAGATCTCACTTTCGTAAGTGACCGTAAAGGGATTGACAACCCTTTATCGCGTTGGTTGCGAAGATCTTATTTGTTTGTGCAGGTGCGAGGGACTCGAGCGTGGTCTCCTACTGGATTGATACCTTGGTTCTCAAAAACTGAGGGAAATACTTACGCTAATGTGCTGCATCAACCTTTCCTCTTCGAGGGAATACAACGCAAGCTCGAGGAGTAGCATGAAGAATATCTGGCGCCGTTGCCGGGGAGGCTTACGCAAAAGTCATACACCAAGTACCTATCACAAACCCTTATCCTTTGCATTACATTTTTTCCTCTCCTTTTCCTCTCCCCCACTTCACCCTTGTCGTTTTATTTGTCCTTCTTCTGCCGTGTGTTTATCGTTCGCTTGCTTCTTGTTTGCTTGTGTTTTGCTTGCTTGCTTGTCATCATGTCTAGCACACCTATCATTATCAACACTCCCGAGGATGAGTTTCTCAACTTTAAACGAAGGGATGAAGAAAACTTAAAAGATGCCTGATATAGAATTTGCAATGCTCAAAATAGATCTAATAGGAAGCTTTCCACTTCTGTGCTTCTTCACAATTTTTATGTTGGCATAACTCCGTGGAATAGATTTATCTTCGATACCATTACCGGAGGGAATTTCTTGGGTAGCCATACTTTTGATTCTTATAATGTAATGACTGAATTATTTGGCTCACCACCTCTTATAGTTAATGGGACCGTTTTAACTTTGGAGCATGTTATGCAAAGGTTAGAAATCATTGAAAACAAAGTTGCCACGGTAGAACTGGTAGAGAACTTGGATAGAAAAATCCATAATGAAATTACCCAATATGTATCCAAATCTTAAGGAAAAGGAACCCACAGTTAAAGAAAAATTAGATCAGGATTCTACTAGAATCAATAAGCTTGAGGATATTATTACTAATGTGGGTTCTGCTCTTTCTGCAATAAAAATTACTCCAAATCCTTCTACCACTAAATTATCTAAGTTCATGTATGTTCCTAAAGACAAGGGTGGAACATCTAGTAAAGGAATCGCGGATCTCAAATCCATAAGTGTTCACCCTAATTTTCTTACTTTTGCAAGAGACCCTTTTGACACTGTAGAAATTATTGATTTCTTGCCCAAAAGTTTGATTATCAATAGGGATAAAGAAGTGCCTAAGAATCACAAGTGCTTAATGAAAGAATTGCCTTCCAAAGATGGCAATACCTAGATCTATCCATGTATCGTGCCTAGCTAGGGGCGTAAAATGATAGCGCTTGTTGGGAGGCAACCCAATTTTATATTTTTTGTTTTTCCTTCTGTTTAGGAATAAATATTGCATTTAGATTTTGTTTAGATGTGGTTTTGTGTTTTAGTTAGTGTTTGTGCCAAGTAGAATCTTTGGGAAGACTTGTGTGAAGTTTATATGATCTTGCTGTGAAAAACAGAATCGTTAGCGCTCGCTAGAATGGTCACCAGATTTTACTGGAGCGTGCTATTTAGTTGATTCTTTTTGCAGATGATTAGTAGACAAATTCTCATCTTTACCAATTTAGTTCAATTTTTTTGGAGTTACAGAAGTATGCGAAAACTGCAGATTACTACAGACTATTCTGTTTTTGACAGATTCTGTTTTTCGTTTGTTGTTTGCTTATTTCAATGCATCTATGAGTAGTATTGGGAAGTATGAATCATAGAGAAGTTGTAATATAGTAGGTTTAACACCAATATAAACAAAGAATGAGTTCATTACAGTACCTTTGAGTGGTGGTTTGTTTTCTTATACTAACGGAGCTCATGAGATTTTTGTCTAAGTTTTGTGTTGTGAAGTTTTCAAGTTTTGAGTATTGCTTTGATGGACTATGGAACAAAGAGTGGCAAGAGCCTAAGCTTGGGGATGCCCAAGGCACCCCAAGGTAAAATTCAAGGACAACCAAAAGCCTAAGCTTGGGGATGCCTCGGGAAGGCATCCCCTCTTTCATCTTCATCTATCAGTAACTATACTCGGAGCTATATTTTTATTCACCACATGATATGTGTTTTACTTGGAGCGTCCTGTATCATTTGAATCTTTGCTTGTTAGTTTTCCACAATTATCCTTGATGGACACACCTTTTTCAGAGAGATAAATATGGCCTAGGAATTGTTAGAACACTCTATGTGCTTCACTTATATCTTTTGAGTTGAATAGTTTTTGCTCTAGTGCTTCACTTATATCTTTAGAGCACGGTGGTAATTATATTTTGTAGAAATTGTTGATCTCTCATGATTCACTTGTATCCTTTTGAGATTCTATGAGAATTCCATGGTAATGTGCTTTGGCTATAAAACTAGCCTTCACATGATAGGCATCCAAGATCAATGTAGTAAAAACTTTCACACTAAGGGCATTGAATAAGATGAGAAGTTGGATGCTTGATAACTGTTTTGAGATATGAGGATAGTGATATTAGAGTCATGCTAGTGGAGTTATTATGAAATTGAGAAATTCTTGTGTTAAAGTTAGTGATTCCAGTAGCATGCAC
The DNA here is from genome assembly GCA_902687465.1 of Secale cereale. Classification (NCBI taxonomy): domain Eukaryota; kingdom Viridiplantae; phylum Streptophyta; class Magnoliopsida; order Poales; family Poaceae; genus Secale; species Secale cereale. The sequence continues at coordinate 394,086,623 of LR738712.1, read as the reverse complement.
GTATGGTGAACCGCTATGTGACGAAGTTAGAGCATGAGGTATTTGTAAAGTGTCAACCTTTGTGTGGAGGTCGGGGGCGCGCGATGGTTAACTCCTACCAACCTCCCCCCTAGGAGCATGCATTGATTGCTTTGTTTTGAGGACTCGTAAATTGTTGCAATAAGTATATGAGTTCTTATGACTAATGCTGAGTCCATGGATTATACGCACTCTCACCCTTCCACCATTGCTAGCCTCTCTTGTACCGCGCAACTTTCGCCTGTACCATACACCCACCATATATATTCCTCAAAACAGCCACCATACCTACCTATCATGGCATTTCCATAGCCCTTCCGAGATATATTGCCATGCAACCTTCCACCGTTCCGTTCATATGACACGCTTCATATTGTCATATTTCCATGCATGATCATGTATTTGACATCATATTTGTGGCAAAGACACCATGCATAATTTTTCATACATGTCGCTCTTGGTTCATTGCACATCCCGGTACACCGTCGGAGGCATTCATATAGAGTCATACTTTGTTCTAGTATCGAGTTGTAATATCGAGTTGTAATTCAAAGAAAGTGTGATGACCATCATTATTAGAGCATTGTCCCATGTGAGGAAAGGCTAAATCAAGAAAGCCCCTCCAAAAAAAGAAAAAGAAGAAGAAAAAGAAAGGCCAAAGGAAAAAAAGCCGAAAAAAGGAAAAGAAAAAGGGACAATTGCTACTATCTTTTTCCACACTTGTGCTTCAAAGTAGCACAATGTTCTTCATGATAGAGAGTCTCATGTTTAGTCACTTTCATATACTAGTGGGAATTTTCATTATATATCTTGGCTTGTATATTCCAACGATGGGCTTCCTCAAATGCCCTAGGTCTTTGTGAGCAAGCAAGTTGGATGCACACCCACTAGTTTCTTTTGTTGAGCTTTCATACATTTTTAGCTCTAGTGCATCTGTTGCATAGCAATCCCTACTCACTCACATTGATATCTATTGATGGGCATGTCCATAGCCCATTAATACGCCTAGTCGATGTGAGACTATCTCCCTCCTTTTTGTCTTCTCCACAACCACCTCTCTATTCCACATAGTGCTATGTCCATAGCTCACGCTCATGTATTGCCAGAAAGTTGAATGGTTTGAAAGAATAGAGTATGAAAACAAGTGCTTGGCTGAAACCGGGGTTGTGCATGATATGAATATTTTGTGTGATGAAGATGGAGCATAGCCAGACTATATGATTTTGTAGGGATAATTTTCTTTAGCCATAGTATTTTGAGAAGACATGATTGCTTTGTTAGTATGCTTGAAGTATTATTATTTCTTATGTCAATATAGACTTTTGTATTGAATCTATCAGATCTAAACATTCATGCCACAATTAAGAGAATTACATTGAAAAACTATGTTGGTTAGCATTCCACATCAAAAATTATGTTTTTATCATTTACCTACTCGAGGACGACCAGGAATTAAGCTTGGGGATGCTTGATACGTCTCCAACGTATCTATAATTTTTTATTGTTCCATGCTATTATTTATGATGTTTTGGATGTTTAATGGGCTTTGTTATACACTTTTATATTATTTTTGGGACTAACCTACTAACCCAAAGGCCCAGTCCAGATTGCTGTTTTTTTGCCTGTTTTAGGGTTTTATAGAAAAGGAATATCAAACGGAGTCCAAACAGAATGAAACCTTCGGGAGAGATATTTTTGAAGCAAAATACGCACGGGAGACTTGAGAACCATGGAGTAGGGCTGACGTGGCGTCCACAAGGTGGGCCCCCCCATCGGGCGCGCCCCCCTACCTCGTGGGCACCCCGTCTGGCCCCCGGCGCCCTCCTTCCTCCTATATATACCTACGTACCCCGAAATTATCAGAACAACAGAGAAAACCCTAGTTCCACCGCCGCAACCGTCTGTTCCCGTGAGATCCCATCTTGGGGCCTGTTCCGGAGCTCCGCCGGAGGGGGGATCTTCCACACAGTGCTTCTAAATCATCATCATCGCCTCACCATGAATTGTGAGTAGTTTACCACAGACCTTCGGGTCCATCGCTAGTATCTATATGGCTTCTTCTCTCTCTTTGGATTTTAATACCAAGTTCTCCCCGGTCTTCGAGGAGATCTATTTGATGTAATCTCTTTTTGCGGTGTGTTTGTCGAGATCCGATGAATTGTGGGTTTATGATCAAGATTATCTATGAGAAATATTTGTTTCTTTTTTGAACTCTTTATGTATGATTATAATATCCTTGCAAGTCTCTTCTATTTTTTGGTTTGTTTGGCCTACTAGATCTATAGTTCTTGCAATGGGGGAAGTGCTTGGATTTGGGGTTCAATCTTGCGGTGTCCTTTCCCAGTGACAGTAGGGGCGGCAAGGCACGTATTGTATTGTTGCCATCGAGGATAAAAATATGGGGTTTATATCACTATGTTTGACTTTATCCCTCTACATCATGTCATCTTGCTTAAGGCGTTACTCTGTTCTTATGAACTTAATACTCTAGATGCATGCTGGATAGCGATCGATGTGTGGAGTAATAGTAGTAGATGCATAATCGTTTCAGTCTACTTGTCACGGACGTGATGCCTATATATAATGATCATGCCTAGATAGTCTCATAATTATTCGCTTTTCTATCAATTGCTCGACAGTAATTTGTTTACCCGCCGTAGAATATCGCTATCATGAGAGAAGCCACTAGAGAACACTGTGGCCCCCGGGTCTATTCTCAACATATCAATCTACAACATACTTTACTTTTCCGCTTTTACTTTATGTTCTTATAACCAAAAATACCAAAAATATCAAACTATCATCTCTATCAGATCTCCCTTTCATAAGTGACCGTAAAGGGATTGACAACCCCTTATCTCGTTGGCTGTGAAGTTCTTATTTGTTTGTGCAGGTGCGAGGGACTCGCGTGTGGTCTCCTATTGGATTGATACCTTGGTTCTAAAAAACTGAGGGCAATACTTGCGCTACTATGCTGCATTACCCTTTCCTCTTCGAGGGAATACAACGCAAGCTCTAGAAGTAGCAGCCCCCCTCTCCCTTGCCCCTATATATAATGGAGGGGGGAGAGGGCATCCGGACCTTTTGCCTGGCGCAGCCCTCCCCCCTCCCAACACCATCTCCTCCTCTGTAGGCTTGGCGAAGCCCTGCCCGAGTCCCGTTTGCTCCACCACCACGCCATTGTGCTGCTGGAGTTCTCCCACAACTTCTCCTTCCCCCTTGCTGGATCAAGAAGAAGGAGACGTCCCCGGGCTGCACGTGTGTTGAACACGGAGGCGCCGTTGTTCGGTGCTTGTATTGGAATCGACTGCTATCTGAATCGCTGCGTGTACGACTACACCATGCGCGTTCTAGTAATGCTTCCGCTTTTTGATCTTGAAGGGTATGAAGATGCACTCCCCTCTCTCGTTGCTAGTTTCTCCATAGATTGATCTTGGTGATGCGTAGAATTTTTTGGATTTCTGCAACAATCCGCAACAGTGGTATCAAAGCTAGGTCTATGCATAGTTTCTATGCACGAGTAGAACACAAGTTGTTGTGGGCGTCGATTTTGTCAATTTACTTGCCGTTACTAGTTTTATCTTGATTTGGCGGCATCGCGGGATGAAGCGGCCCGGACCGACCTTACACGTACGCTTACGTGAGACAGGTTCCACCGATTGACATGCCCTAGTTGCATAAGGTGGCTAGCCAGTGTATGTCTCTCCCACTTTAGTCAGATCGGATTCGATGAAAAGGGTCCTTATGAAGGGTAAATAGAAATTGGCATATCACGTTGTGGTTTTGGCGTAGGTAAGAAACGTTCTTGCTAGGGACCTATAGCAGTCACTGTTCAAGAAATCTTCCGATACAACGATTTATCATCCGATTTATTGCTACTCTTGGGGTGGCCGATAAGATTATGCCTTATCTTCATCATTTATCATTTGGGCTGATTTATCGCTATGACAAGAGATTTATCAGGAATCTGCCGATAAATCGGGCCTATTCATAGCACTATGTTTGAAAAAAGTATGTTTATTTGTGTTTTGCTGACCTTGTTATGCAATATGTAATGTTGTCCTATTTTGTTCGTCATTATACAAGGATTCAAAGGTTAGGTATCATTGTAACACTTCTGTCCAATATTATTTTGGTGTTGACTATAGCATATTTTAGTGTTGGAAATCTATGCTTTGCAAAAAAAAAAATGGTCGATTAATAGTCGACCGATAAAATCGATTAATCGGCCGATTTCCGATTAATCTCTAATCCACAGCTGACCGAGACGATAACGATAAGTGATATCCTCAACATTGATAGCAGCTATGTAAAAACTTGCAACAACAATTAGAGGACATCTAACTTGTTCTTGCTGCATATGCCGTGTGATGTGAAATGGCCAACAGGATGTGATGAATGATATATGCGATGTATGAGATTGACCATGTTCTTGTAATAGGAATCACGACTTGCATGTCGATGAGTATGACAACCGGCAGGAGCCATAGGAGTTGTCTTAATTTATTGTATGACCTGTGTTTCAATGTGAACGCCATGTAATTACTTTACTTCATTGCTAACCGTTAGCCATAGTAGTAGAAGTAACAGTTGGCAAGACAACTTCATGAAGACACGATGATGGAGATCATGGTGTCATGCCGGTGACAATGATGATCATGGCACCCCAAAGATGGAGATCAAAAGGAACAAAATGATATTGGCCATATCATGTCACTATTTGATTGCATGTGATGTTTTTCATGTTTTAAATCTTATTTGCTTAGAACGATGGTAGCTTAAATAAGATGATCACTCACTAAAAAATTTCAAGAATTGTGTTCCCCCTAACTATGCACCGTTGCTAAGGTTCGTTGTTCCGAAGCACCACGTGATGATCGGGTGTGATAGGCTCTAACGTTCGCATAGAAAGGGTGTAATCCAGATTTACACACGCAATACACTTAGGTTGACTTGACGAGCCTAGCATGTACAGACATGGCCTCGGAACACGGAGACCGAAAGGTCAAACATGAGTCGTATAGGAGATACGATCAACATGGAGATGTTCATCATTAATGACTAGTCCGTCTCACGTGATGATCAGACACGGCCTAGTCGATTCGGATCATGTATTACTTAGATGACTAGAGAGATGTCTATCTAAATGGGAGTTCATTAAATAATTTGATTAGATGAACTTAATTGCCATGAACATAGTCCAAATACCTTTACAATATGTCTTGTTGATCAAATGGCTCAGGCTAATGTTGCCCTCAACTTCAACGCGTTCCTAGAGAAAACCAAGCTGAAAGACGATGGTAGCAACTATATGGACTGAGTCTGTAACTTGAGGATCATCCTCATAGCTACCAATAAAGCATATGTCCTTGAAGCACCGCTAGGTGACACACCCATTTCCCCAGCAACTCAAGACGTTATGAACGCCTGGTAGTCGCGTAGTGATGATTAATCCCTGGTTCAGTGCGGCATGCTTTACAGTTTAGAATTGGGGCTCCAAATGCGTTTTGAGCAACATGGAGCATATGAGATGTTCCAACAGCTGAAAATGGTTTTCCTAGCTCATGCCCGGGTCGAGAGATATGAATTCTCTGACAAGTTCTACAGTTGTAAGATGGAGTAAAATAGTTCTGTCAGCAAGCATATACTCAATATGTCTGGGTTGCACAACCGCTTGTCTCAGCTGGGAGTTAACCTTCCAGATGACTCGGTCATTCACAGAATCCTCCAGTCGCTCTCACCTAGCTACAAGAGCTTTGTGATGAACTACAATATGCAAGGGATGGAGAAGTCCATTCCCGAGTTGTATTCAATGATGAAATCAGTGGAGGTGGAGATCAAAAGGTAACATCAAGTGTTGATGGTGAATAAGACCACTAAGTTCAAGAAAGGCAAGGGTAAAAAGAACTTCAAGAAGGGCGGCAAGGGAGTTGCCACGCCCGGTAAGCCAACTTCCGGAAAGAAGCCAAAGAATGGACCCAAGACTGAGACTGAGTGCTTTTATTGCAAGGGAACAGGTCACTGGAAGCGGAACTGCCCCGAGTACTTAGCGGATAAGAAGGCCGGCAATGTCAAAGGTACATATGATATACATGTTATCGATGTGTAACTTACCAGCGCTCGTAGTAGCTCCTGGGCATTGGATACCTATGCAGTTGCTCACATTTGTAACTCTAAGCAGGAGTTGTGGAATAAGCGGAGACTGGCGAAGCACAAGGTGACGATGTGCGTCGAGAATGGTTCCAAGGTCGATGTGATCGCCGTCGGCACGCTACCTCTACATCTACCTTCGAGATTACTTTTAAACCTCAATAATTGTTATTTAGTGCTAGCTTTGAGCATGAACATTGTATCAGGATCTCGTTTAATGCAAGATGGCTACTCATTTAAATCCGAGAAAAATTGTTGTTCTATTTATATGAGAGATATGTTTTATGGTCATGCCCCAGTGGTCAATGGTTTATTTTTATTGAATCTCGAACATGATGTTACACATATTCATAGTGTGAATACCAAAAGATGTAAGGTTGATACAGATAGCGCCACATACTTATGGCACTGCCGCCTTGGTCATATTGGTGTCAAACGCATGAAGAAACTCCATGCAGATGGACTTTTGGAGTCTCTTGATTATGAATCATTTGACACGTGCGAACCATGCCTCTTGGGAAAGATGACAAAGACTCTGTTCTCCGGAACAATGGAGCAAGCAACCAACTTGCTGGAAATCACACATACGGATGTGTGCGGTCCAATGAGCGTTGAGGCTCGCGGTGGCTATCGTTATGTTCTCACCCTCACTGATAACTTAAGTAGATATGGATATGTCTACTTAATGAAACACAAGTCTGGGACCTTTGAAAAGTTCAAGGAATTTTAGAATGAGGTAGAGAATCTACGTGATAGAAAAATAGAGTTCTTACGATCATATCGTGGAGGAGAATATTTGGGTCACGAGTTTGGTACGCACCTAAGGAAATGTGGAATTGTTTCACAACTAACGCCACCTGGAACACCTTAGCGTAATGGTGTGTCCGAACGTTGTAATCGCACTCTGTTGGATATGGTGCGATCTATGATTTCTCTTACCGATTTACCGCTATCTTTTTGGGGTTATGCTTTAGAGACTGCCACACGCACTTTAAATAGGGCACCGTCTAAATCCGTTGAGACGACACCGTATGAACTATGGTTGGGCAAGAAACCCAAGTTGTCGTTTCTAAAAGTTTGGGGATGTGATGCTTACGTCAAGAAACTTCAACCTGAAAAGCTCGAACCCAAATCGTAAAAATGCGTCTTCATGGGATACCCTAAGGAAACTATAGGGTATACCTTCTGCCTCAAATCCAAAGGCAAGGTCTTTGTTGCCAAGAATGGATCCTTTCTTGAGAAAGAGTTTCTCTCGAAAGAAGTAAGTGGGAGGAAAGTAAAACTTGAAGAGGTGATTGTAACCTCTCTTGAACCGGAAAGTAGCGCATCACAGGAAGATGTTTCTGTGGTGCCTGCACCGACTAGAGAGGAAGTTAATGATAATGATCTTGAAACTTCGGATCATGTTGCTACTGAACTTTGTAGGTCCACGAGGACACGTTCCGCACCAGAGTGGTATGGCAACCCTGTCCTGGAAATCATGTTATTAGACAACAGTGAACCTTCAAACTATGAAGAAGCGATGGCGGGCCCGAATTCCAACAGATGGCTTGAAGCCATGAAATACGAGATAGGATCCATGTATGATGACAAAGTATGGACTTTGGTGGACTTGCCCGATGATCGGCAAGCCATAGAAAACAAGTGGATCATTAAGAAGAAGAGTGACGCGGATGGAAATGTGACCATCTATAAGGCTCGACTTGTCCCTAAGGGTTATCGAAAAGTTCAAGGAATTGACTATGATGAGACTTTCTCCCCCGTAGCGATGCTGAAGTTCGTCCGAATCATGTTAGCAATTGCCGCGTTCTGTGATTATGAGATCTGTCAAATGGACGTCAAAATGGCATTTCTTAACGGTTTCCTTAAGGAAGAATTGTATATGATGCAGCCAGAAGGTTTTGTGAATCCTAAGAATGCTGACAAGGTATGCAAGCTCCAACACTCCATCTATGGGCTGGTGCAAGCATCTCGGAGTTGGACCATTCGTTTTGATGAAGTGATCAAAGCGTTTGGGTTCATGCAGACTTATGGAGAAGCATGTATTTACAAGAAAGTAAGTGAGAGCTCTGTAGCATTTCTCATATTATATGTGGATGACATATTGTTGATGGGAAATGATATAGAACTTTTGGAAAGCATAATGGCCTACTTGAATAAGTGTTTTTCAGTGAAGGACGTTGGAGAAGCTGCTTACATATTAGGCATCAAGATCTATAGAGATAGATCAAGACGCCTCATTGGTCTTTCGCAAAGCACATACCTTGAGAAGATACTGAAGAAGTTCAATATGGATCAGTCCAAGAAGGGATTCTTGCCTATATTGCAAGGTGTGAGATTGAGCATAGCTTAATGCCCGACCTCGGCAGAACGTAGAGTAAATATGAGTGTCATCCCCTATGCCTCAGCCATAGGTTCTATTATGTATGCCATGTTGTGTACCAAACCTGATGTGAACCTTGCCATAAGTTTGGTAGGGAGGTACCAAAGTGATCCCGGAATGGAACACTGGACAGTGGTCAAGAACATTCTGAGGTACCTCAAAAGGACTAAGGATATGTTTCTTGTTTATGGAGGTGACGAAGAGCTCGTCATAAACGGTTACATTGATTCCAGCTTCGACACAGATCCGTATGACTCCAAGTCACAAACCGGATACGTGTATATTTTGAATGGTGGGGCAGTCAGCTGGTGCAGTTGCAAGCAAAGCGTCGTGGCGGCATCTACATGTTAAGCAGAGTACATAGCTGCTTCCGAAGCAGCACGGGAAGGAGTCTGGATGAAGGAGTTCATCACCGACCTAGGAGTCACTCCAAACGCGTCGGGCCCGATGACTCTCTTCTGTGACAACACTTGAGCTATCGCCATTGCCAAGGAGCCCAGGTTTCACAAGAAGACCAAGCACAACAAGCGCCGTTTCAACTCCATTCGTGGTTATATTCAAGATGGAGTCATAGATATTAGTAAAGTACATACGGATCTGAATTTCGCGGATCCGTTGACTAAACCTCTTCCACGTGCGAAACATGATCAGCACCAGAACTCTATGGGTGTTCGATTCATCACAATGTAACTAGATTATTGACTCTAGTGCAAGTGGGAGACTATTGGAAATGTGCCCTAGAGGCAATAATAAAATGGTTATTATTATATTTCCTTGTTCATGATAATTGTCTATTGTTCATGCTATAATTATATTATCTAGAAATCGTAATACATGTGTGAATACATAGATCACAACATGTCCCTAGTGAGCGTCTAGTTGACTAGCTCGTTGATCAAAACATGGTTACGGTTTCTTGACCATGGACATTGGATGTCATTGATAACGGGATCACATCATTAGGAGAATGATGTGATGGACAAGACCCAATCCTAAGCATAGCACAAGATCGTGTAGTTCGTCTGCTAGAGCTTTTCTAATGTCAATTATCATTTCCTTAGAATATGGGATTGTGCAACTCCCGGATACCATAGGATTGCTTTGGGTGTGCCAAACGTCACAATGTAACTAGCTGGCTATAAAGATACACTACGGGTATCCCCGAAAGTATCTGTTGGGTTGGCAAGAATTGAGACTAGGATTTGTCACTCCGTGTGACGGAGAGGTATGTCTGGGCCCACTCGGTAAGACATCATCATAATGAGCTCAATGTGACTAAGGAGTTGGTCGCGGGATGATGTGTAACGGAACGAGTAAAAAGACTTGCCCGTAACGAGATTGAACAAGGTATAGGGATACCGATGATCGAATCTTGGCCAAGTTTCATACCAATGGATAAAAGGAATTGAATACGGGATTGATTGAATCGTCAACATCGTGGTTCATCCGATGAGATCATCATGGAACATGCAGGACCCAAAATGGGTATCCAGATCCCGCTGTTGGTTATCGACTGGAGAGATGTCTCGGTCATGTCTACATGTCACCCGAACCCTTAGGGTCTACACACATAAGGTTGGGTGATGCTAGAGTTGTAATGAGAATGGTAAGCAGTTAACCGAAGGCTGTTCAGAGTCCCAAATGATATCATGGACGTCACGAGGAGTTCCAGAATGGTCTGGAGGTGAAGATTTATATACATGGGAAGTCATCATACGGTCATCGGAAGTGTTCGAGGGTTTGCTGGTATTGTACCGGGGCCAGCGAAGGGGTTCCGGGGGTCCATCGGGAGGGTCCACCTGCCCCGGAGGGCCCTATGGGCTGTATATGGAGGGGAACCAGCCCCTAAGTGGGCTCGGCGCCATCCCCCTAGGGCCCATGCGCCTAGGTTTGAGGGGAACCCCTAAAGGGGACGCCCCCCTTGGCTTGGGGGGCAAGCCCCCTCTCCCTGGCCACCCCTCCCCCCTAGATGGGATCTAAAGGGGCCGACCCCCTCTCCCTTGCCCCTATATATAGTGGAGGGGGGAGAGGGCAGCCGGACCTTTTGCCTGGCGCAGCCCACCCTCCTCCCAACACCATCTCCTCCTCCGTAGCCTTGGCGAAGCCCTGCCCGAGTCCCGCTTGCTCCACCACCACGTCGTTGTGCTGCTGGAGTTCTACCTCAACTTCTCCTTCCCCCTTGCTGGATCAAGAAGAAGGAGACGTTCTCGGGCTGCACGTGTGTTGAACGCGGAGGCGCCGTTGTTCGGTGCTTGGATCAGAATCGACTGCGATCTAAAACGTTGCATCTACGACTACACCAACCGCGTTCTAGAAACGCTTCCTCTTTGCGATCTTCGAGGTTATGAAGATGCACTCCCCTCTCTCATTGCTAGTTTCTCCATAGATTGATCTTGGTGATGCGTATAATTTTTTTGATTTCTGCAATGATCCCCAACACATTAGCCAAGAGTGCACCTTCCGGTCCTGCGCAGAGCTCTTCTTCGTCCATGGTATCCACAAGGCAAACATATGATGTTATATGTCATCGTTGCACTGGTCGTGTTCACTATGCCAGCAAATGCCCATCTTAGTGTGTCGTGATTGCTACCGAGGATGGTGGTTATGAGTCCGCTAGTGACTATGATGAGGAGATTTTGGCTCTTATTACACGTGAAGAACACGGTGGAGATGATTCTGAAAATGAGACGCAATACATGGCTCCTGAACACGTTGACAGGTACGAATGTTTATTTGCTCAACGTTTTTTGAGTGTCCATGTCACACAAGCGGAGCAAAATCATAGGCATAATTTATTCCATACAAAGGGAGTTGCGAAGGAACATTCTGTTTGCGTCATCATAGATGTAGGGAGCTGCAACAACTTGGCTACCATGGAGATGGTGGAGAAGCTATCTCTCACCAGAAGACCACATCCACATCTTTACTACATCCAATGGTGCAACAACAGCGACAAGGTTAAGGTAACACGTACTGTTCGTGTGCATTTTTGTATCTCTACATATGGTAATTATGTTGATTGTGATGTGGTAACCATGCAAGCGTGTTCCTTATTACTTGGTAAACCATGGCAATTTGATAAAAAAAATTGTACACCATGGTAGAAACAATCAGTATATTCTTGTTCATAAGGATAAACGTATTACTTTGCTTCCTATGTCTCCTGATGCCATTTTGAAAGATGATATTAATAGAGCTAATAAAAGGAAAGAGGAACAAAATCAGAGTGAAAATCAGATTGTGGAAAAGAATTTGAGCAACAAATGAAGCCTAATAACACACCAGCATCTCATGTTCCATCTGAAAAATTAAGAAGTGGATGTTTACTTACCACCGCATCTGATATTGATGATCTAGATTTCAGCAAATCTTTTTGCTATGCTTTTGTGTGCAAAGAGGCATTTTTTTCATTCGAGGACGTGCCTTTCACTTTGCCTCCTGCTGTCACTAACATTTTGCAGGAGTTCGCGGATGTCTTTCCACAAGACGTGCCACCGGGATTACCACCTATTCAAGGGATTGAGCATTAGATTGACTTAATTCCTGGAGCATCGCAATCCAACCGCGCACCATACCGTACCAATCCAAAGGAGACGAAGGAGATTATGCGTCAAGTACAAGACCTACTCGACAAAGTTTATATACGCGAATCCCTTAGTCCTCGTGATGTTACTATTATTCTAGTGCCAAAAAAGGATGGTACATCGCGTATGTGTGTTGATTGCTCTATGTGATGCACGTTTGTTTGGTTACCTTGGAAAGTGCACCTTTTGCACCGACCGAGTATCTTTTCTTGGCTATGCTATTACTCCATAGGGAATTGAGGTTGATAAAGCCAAGATTGAAGCTATTGAGACTTGGCCAAAGCTATTGTGACCGTTTTGGGCTGCGGTAACGAATAGTAATATCATCTAGCCTAGGAATAGGATGACGATAACGAATAGTACTATTATTAATGCCTCTACAATCAAGACACATGCGCGATGTACCATCCTTTTTCGGCACTGGAATAATAGGAATAGCACAAGGACTAAGGGATTCGCGTATGTAACATTTGTCGAGTAGCTCCTGTACTTGATGCATAATCTCCTTCATCTCATCTGGATTGGTATGGTATGGTGCGTGGTTGGGTAGCGATGCACCGGGAATTAAGTCAATCTGATGCTCAATCCCTCGAATAGGTGGTAATCCCGGTGGCACGTCTTGTGGAAAGACGTCCGCGAACTCCTACAAAATGTTAGTGACATCATGAGGCAAGGAGGAAGGCACGTCCTAGAATGAAAATAATGCCTCTTTGCACACAAAAGCATAGCAAACAGATTTGCTGAAATCTAGATCATCAATATCAGATTTGGTGGCATGTAAACATCCACTTTTTAATTTAATTTCATATACAACATAAGATGATGGTGTTTTATTAGGCTTCATTTGTTGCTCAAATTATTTTGCCACAATCTGATTTTCACTTTTATTTTGCTCCTGTTTTTATTTATTAGATCTATTAATGTCATCTTTTAAAATGGAATCAGGAGACATAGGAAGCAAAGTAATACGTTTATCCTTATGAACAAGGGTATACTGATTGTTTCTACCATGGTGTATAGAATTTTTATCAAATTGCCATGGTCTACCAAGTAATAAGGAACATGCTTGCATGGGTACCACATCACAATCAACATAATCAGCATATGTAGAGATATTAAAATGCACATGAACAGTACATGTTACCTTAACCTTGCCGCTGATGTTGAACCATTCGATGTAGTAAGGATGTGGATGTGGTCTTGTGGTGAGAGATAGCTTCTCCACCATCTCCATGCTAGCCAAGTTGTTGCAGCCCCCTACATCTATGATGACACGAACAGAACGTTCCTTCACAACTCCCTTTGTACGAAATAAATTATGCCTCTGATTTTGCTCCGCTTGTGTGACGTGCACACTCAAAACACGTTGAGCAACTAAACATTCATATATGTCAGCGTCTTTAGGAGCCATGTATTGCGTCTCATTTTCAGAATCATCTCCACTGTGTTCTTCATGTGTAATAAGAGCCAAAGTCTCCTCATCATAGTCACTAGCGGACTCATAACCACTATCCTCGGTAGCAACCATGGCCGCTGAGATGGGCATTTGCTTGCATAGTGATCACAACCAGTCCAACGATGACATATAACATCATGTGTTTGTCATGTGGATGCCATGGATGAAGAAGAGCTCTACGTAGGACCGGAAGGTGTACTCCTGGCTGATGGTGTTGGTGCGTGTTTGCCTTTATCACGCCTAGAAGTGACGGATGAAGTAGGCAGTGGTGAAGCCTGACGTGTCGAAGTAGATGATGCATGCGGTGTCCATTATGAAGGTCAGCCTGCAGAAAAATTAGTTCGCGCCAAGGCCTGTCGATCCTGCACTTCATGTTTAGCTTTGCAAGCAAGATGGAATAAACGAGTGATATTATTATACTCCTTATACTCTAGAATTGTCTTAATCTCTCTATTTACACCACCCATAAAATATGCAAGCATAGCTTCATTATCCTCAACAATACCACATCTAATCAGGCCAGTTTGTAATTCCTGATAAGATTCCTCTACAGAATTGTTTCCTTGTCTTAAATGCTGCAATTTTTTAAGTAATTCACTTTGATAATATGGTGGAACCCAACGAGTACGCATAGCAGCTTTCAAAGAATCCCAAGTAGTTGAATAATATTCGGATATAATCTACGATATTCAGACCACCACACACAAGCAAAACTAGTGAAAGCACAAAGAGCAGCAGCAACACGTCTCTCCTCGGGATATTCTAAACATGTAAAACGTTGTTCGGTTTGTAACTCCCAAGTAAGATATATAGAAGGAACATTTCTCCCCTCAAATGGTGCAACACTCAATTTTAGTTTAGGGAGATGGTCATGATCTTGTACCTGAGTGTGTGGTGCAGCCCTACCATTGCGATTATTTGCATGTGGACGACCTGATTGTTGTGGTGCTGGTAGTTGCACGTAGTTCTGATTTTGATGAACCTCATCCTCGTAATCTCCCGCATAATCATCCTCCTCAGCATCAGTGGGAGCCAGAGAAGTATCAACAACAGCACCAACAGTTTAGCCAAGCTCAAGAGGAACACAGCTCGCTTTGCAGAGGGCTGTTTTGCGACGTTGTTGTTGTTGTTGTTGTTGTTGTTGTTATTGCAATGGTGCGGCAGGTGGAGGTAGACGCGCAAGCACCTTAGCGAATTTGGCATCCAACTTTGTGTCAATTGACTTCTCAATGTCATCCATCCTCGCTAGTGCGTTGCCGAAACAGGTCATCACGTCTTCTACCTATTAACCCATCATTTGCTGAAATTTATCATGCAACTCCTTGTTCGTCATGTTCTCCCAGTCAGTCTCGTTGACTTGTGATCATGGCATGGTTAGCAGCAATAGAAATACACAAAACTATGATCCTATAGACTACTAAACAATGGTGGTGGTGGGCGTCACAAATCCATCAAGAAAATCACAAATTCTTACCAGTTCTTACCCAGCAGCAGGTGGTGATCGGCAACCGTTGTAGTCAAAACTCTCAAAGCTTGGACAAAGCGATTGCGAGGTGGTGTCAAAAGCACGATGTAGATGTATGTGTAGCTAGGAAGGCTTATGATATGGTAGCAAAAATGTCAGCAATAATCAATTCAGAGATGTAAAGGTGAATAAACGCTCAACGACGGTACTGTGTTGGTCCTAGGCTAGACCGTACTAGAGACGCGAGCCTAGAACACTAACAAAATCACGACACTGCACGTAAACAAGGGAGGAGCACACTCTGATTTTTTTTCTTTTTTTCACTTTTTTCCTCTCTTTTTTTGCCCCGCGATATTTTTTTCGAAAAAGTCTACAAATGGTCTAGAAACTGCCTAGCCAGAATTTTCTAGACTTAGTTTTTTTCGAAACTGGTACTATTTTTCTTCTGCGGGTGGCTCGGAAGTTGGGATGTCCGACTCGGCCACGACACGTAATATCATGTGATCCCGAACTCAAAAACAAAGGATCAAATACAGGACTTGGTCTAGGACTGATGGCAGAGATGAATCTGGTGGAACTCGGGCTGGTGGTGGAGATGAATCTGGTGGAACTCGGACTGGTGGCGGATGTATGTTCGATGTGGACTCGGATTGGTGTGATGGCGGCGGATATGTGGTGGCGTATATGGACTCGGATTGGTAGTGGATATGTGCTGGTGGTATATGGCAGCGGCGATGAAGATGGTGCGGCGGCGGCGTGACAACCTGTGATCAGAACTCGAAACTCTAAGGTAACTAGACGCTAAGACCAACAACTCGACACGACGATGCAACTGCAAATTCAACAAAGCCAACACGGAAAAGATTATGCAATGGCTCCGACTCGTTCGGATATGATGAACTAACCATATATTTTTTTTGGCTTTTTCGTGGACTATAGGTATGAAAAAAGACTCGATCTAAACTACGAAAACTGTAAAATCTCACCGAGCAACCTAGAAATTTGATACCACTTGATAGAGGCAAAGTTGTCCCGTCTTTCAATGAGATGGTGGCTATCGTTTTCGGTGGAGTAGACTTCGATGATCCGACTACGAACGTGCGAGGACGTCGCGCCTTAGAAATTGCTAAACCAACTCTGAGAGGTTATTGACCACGCCGGAGCATGATCAACCTGACCACGATGGTCTATTTCCTACAAGCAAATGAAGAACAAGCAAGAAACTAAGATTGCAATCTGGATATTATGAATATAAGAGGAAAGCTTTATTGATCAAGGTGGGGTTCTATGACGTCTTTGTCTGGTCGTTGAACACAAACGTGTTGGAAATATGCCCTAGAGGCAATAATAAAAGTATTATTATTATATTTCCTTGTTCATGATAATCGTCTGTTATTCATGCTTGAATTGTATTGTATGGAAACAGCGATACATGTGTGAATACATAGACCAAAAATGAGTCCCTGGTAGGCCTCTAGTTACCAGCTCGTTGATCAACAGATGGTCACGGTTTCCTCACCATGGACATGGGATGTCAGTGATAACGGGATCACATCATTAGGAGAATGATGTGATGGACAAGACCCAATCCTGAGCATAGCACGAGATCGTATAGTTCGTAATGCATAAGCTTTTCAGTGTCAAGTATTTATTCCTTAGACCATGAGGTTGTACAACTCCCGGATGCCGTAGGAATACTTTGGGTGTGCCAAACGTCACAACGTAACTGGGTGGCTATATAGGTACGCATCGGGTATCTCCGAAAGTGTCTGTTGAGTTGGTACGAACCGAGACTGGGATGTTGTCACTCCATATGACGGAGAGGTACCTCTGGGCCCACTCGGTAAGACATCATCATAATGAGCTCAATGTGACTAAGTAGTTAGTCACGGGATGATGGATTACGGATTGAGTAAAGAGACTTGCCATGACGAGATTGAACAAGGTATCGGGAATACCGACGATCAAATCTCGGGCAAGTACCGTACCGATGGACAAAGGGAATAACATACGGGATTAAGTGAATCCTTGAAACGGTGGTTCATCCGATGAAGATCATCGAGGAACACGTGGGAACCAACATGGGTATCCAGATCCCGCTGTTGGTTATTGACCGAAGAGTGGTCTCGGTCATGTCTACGTGTCTCCCGAACCCGTAGGGTCTACACACTTAAGGTTCGGTAACGCTAGGGTCGTAGAGATACATGCACGTGGAAACCAGAAAGTTGTTCGGAGTCCCGGATGAGATCCCGGACGTCACGAGGAGTTCCGGAATGGTCCGGAGGTAAAGATTGATATATAGGAAGTCCAGTTTCGGCCATCGGGTGATCTCCGGGGGTCACCGGGAGCGTCCCGGGACCACCGGAGGGGCCCCGGGGGTCCACCGGGTGGGGCCACCCATCCCGGTGGGGCCCCTAGGCCGCAAGGGGAAGTGTCCAGCCCTAATGGGCTGGCGCACCCCCTGGCCCCCTATATATATGTGGGGAGGGAGAGGGCAGCCGCACCCTTGCCCTGGCGCCTCTCCCCCTCCCGTCATGCCTCCATACTCCAACGCAGGGCGCCCGGCGAAGCCCTGCTGCGATCTCCGCTGCATCCGTCATCACGCCGTTGTGCTGCCGTATCTCTGACGACTTCTCCTCCCCCCTTGATGGATCAAGAAGGAGGTGACGTTGCTGCACCGTACGTGTGTTGAACGCGGAGGTGCCGTCCGTTCGGCGCTAGATCATCGGTGACGAAGAACGCGAAGAGTACGACTACTTCAACCATGCTTCTTCGAAAGCTTCCGCTCGCAATCTCCATAACGGTATGTAGATGCACTCTCACTTGCTCGTTGCTAGATGTCTCCATAGTTGGATCTTGGTGAAAGCGTAGAAATTTTTGAATTCTGCTACGTTCCCCAACAGTGGCATCTGAGCTAGGTTTTATGCGTAGCATCTTGCACGAGTAGAACACAAAGCAGTTGTGGGCGTTTGAGTTTGTTCAACTTTCTTACCGTTACTAGTCAATCTTGATTCGGCGGTATTGTGGGATGAAGCGGCCCGGACCGACTTTACACGTACGCTTACGTGAGACTGGTTCCACCGACAGACATGCACTAGATGCATAAGGTGGCTGGCGGGTGTCTGTCTCTCCTACTTTAGTCGGATCGGATTCGATGAAAAGGGTCCTTATGAAGGGTAAATAGAAGTTGACAAATCACGTTGTGGTTTTGGCGTAGGTAAGAAACGTTCTTGCTAGAAATCCTATAGAAGCCACGTAAAACTTGCAACAACAATTAGAGGACGTCTAACTTGTTTTTGCAGCATGTGTTTTGTGACGTGGTATGGCCAAGAACGAAGATGTGATGAATGATATATGTGATGTATGAGATTGATCATGTTTTTGTAATAGGGAATCACGACTTGCATGTCGATGAACTTGACAACCGGCAGGAGCCATAGGAGTTGTCTTAATTTTTGTATGACCTGCGTGTCACTGAATAACGCCATGTAATTACTTTACTTCATTGCTAAACGTTAGCTATAGTAGTAGAAGTAATAGTTGGCGTGACGACTTCTTCAAGACACGATGATGGAGATCATGATGATGAAGATCATGGTGTCGAGCCGGTGACAAGATGATCATGGTGCCCCGAAGAAGGAGATCCAAGGAGCAAGATGATATTGGCCATATCATGTCACTTTAATTGATTGCATGTGATGTTTATCATGTTTATGCATCTTGTTTACTTAGAACGGCGGTAGTAAATAAGATGATCTCTCACTAAAATTTCAAGTATTGTGTTTCCCCTAACTGTGCACCGTTGCTAAAGCTCATTGCTCCGAAGCACCACGTGATGATCGGGTGTGATAGGTTCTAACGTTCGCATACAACGGGTGTAAGACAGATTTACACACGCGATACACTTAGGGTTCACTTGACGAGCCTAGCATGTACAGACATGGCCTCGGAACACGGAAGACCGAAAGGTCGAACACGAGTAGTATAGAAGATACGATCAACATGAAGATGTTCACCGTTGATGACTAGTCTGTCTCACGTGATGATCGAACACGGACTACTCGATTCGGATCGTTTATCACTTGGATGACTAGAGAGATGTCATTCTGAGTGGGAGTTCATTCAAATTTGATTAAGATGAACTTAATTATCATGAACTTAGTCTAAATTATTTACAATATCTCTTGTAGATCAAATGGCCCACGCTCAGGTTTCCCTCAATTTCAACGCGTTCCTAGAGAAAACCAAGCTGAAAGACGATGGTAGCAACTATACGGATTGGGTCCGTAACCTGAGGATTATCCTCATAGCTGCCAAGAGATCATATGTCCTAGAAGCACCACTAGGTGATGCACCTGCTCCCGATGCGGCCCAAGACGTTTTGAACGTCTGGCAGTCGCGTAGTGATGATTACTCCCTGGTTCAATGCGGCATGCTTTACAGCTTAGAGTCGGGGCTCCAAAAACGTTTTGAGCACCACGGAGCATATGAGATGTTCGAAGAGCTGAAAATGGTTTTCCAAGCTCATGCCCGAGTCGAGAGATATGATGTCTCCGACACATTCTACAGCTGTAAGATGGAGGAGAACAGTTCTGTCAGTGAGCACATCCTCAAGATTTCAGGATTGCACAACCGCTTGTCTCAGCTGGGAATGAATCTCCCAGATGAAGCGGTCGTTGACAGAATCCTCCAGTCGCTCCCACCAAGCTTCAAGAGCTTCGTGCTGAACTTCAATATGCAGGGGATGGAGAAATCCATTCCCGAGGTGTATTCGATGCTGAAATCAGCGGAGGTGGACATCAAGAAAGAACATCAAGTGTTGATGGTCAATAAAACCACTAAGTTCAAGAAAGGCAAGGGTAAGAAGAACTTCAAGAAGGACGGCAAGGGAGTTGCCGCGCCTGGCAAGCCTGTTGCCGGGAAGAAGCCAAAGTATGGACCCAAGCCTGAGACAGAGTGCTTTTATTGCAAGGGAACGGGTCACTGGAAGCGGAACTGCCCCAAATACTTAGCAGACAAGAAGGCCGGCAACGTCAAAGGTATATATGATATACATGTTATTGATGTGTACCTTACCAGCGCTCGTACTAGCTCCTGGGTATTTGATACCGGTGCAGTTGCTCACATTAGTAACTCAAAACGGGAGCTGCGGAATAAACGGAGACTGGCGAAGGATGAGGTGACGATGCACGTCGGGAATGGTTCCATGGTCGATGTGATCGCCGTCGGCACGCTACCTCTACATCTACCCTCGGGATTAGTTTTAAACCTCAATAATTGTTATTTAGTACCAGCTTTGAGCATGAACATTGTATCTGGATCTCGTCTTATGCAAGATGGCTATTCTTTCAAATCAGAGAATAATGGTTGTTCTATTTATTTGAGAGATATGTTTTATGGTCATGCCCCTCTGGTCAATGGTTTATTTTTGATGAATCTCGAACGTAGTGATACACATATTCATAGTGTAGATGCGAAAAGATGTAAAGTTGATAATGATAGTCCCACATACTTGTGGCATTGCCGCCTTGGTCATATTGGTGTCAAACGTATGAAGAAGCTCCATTCAGATGGACTTCTAGAGTCTCTTGATTATGAATCATTTGACACGTGCGAACCATGCCTCTTGGGCAAGATGACCAAGACTCCGTTCTCCGGAACAATGGAGCGAGCAACCAACTTGTTGGAAATCATACATACCGATGTGTGCGGTCCAATGAGTGTTGAGGCTCGCGGAGGCTACCGTTATGTTCTTACCCTCACGGATGACTTGAGTAGATAAGGGTATATCTATTTGATGAAACACAAGTCTAAGACCTTTGAAAAGTTCAAGGAATTTCAGAATGAGGTTGAGAATCAACGTGACAGAAAAATAAAGTTCTTGCGATCGGATCGCGGGGGTGAATATTTAAGTCATGAATTTGGCACACACCTTAGGAGCTGTGGAATTGTTTCACAATTGACACCGCCCGGAACACCTCAACGTAATGGTGTGTCCGAACGTCGAAATCATACTCTGTTGGACATGGTGCGATCTATGATGTCCCTCACCGATTTACCGCTATCTTTTTGGGGTTATGCTTTAGAGACTGCCGCATTCACTTTAAATAGGGCTCCGTCGAAATCCGTTCAGACGACTCCGTATGAACTTTGGTTTGGCAAGAAACCGAAGCTGTCGTTTCTAAAAGTTTGGGGTTGCGATGCTTATGTCAAGAAACTTCAACCTGAAAAGCTCGAACCCAAATCGGAGAAATGCGTCTTCATAGGATACCCAAAGGAAACAATTGGGTACACCTTCTACCACAGATCCGAAGGCAAAGTCTTTGTTGCCAAGAATGGATGCTTTCTTGAGAAAGAGTTTCTCTCGAAAGAAGTGAGTGGGAGGAAAGTAGAACTTGATGAGGTGACAGTCACCCCTCCTGCACCGGAAAGTAGCGCAGTGCAGGAAACTGTTCCTGAGGTGCCTGCACCGACAAGGGAGGAAGTTGATGATAATGACCATAAAGAAACAGATCAAGTTACTACTGAACTTCGAAGGTCCACAAGGGCACGTTCAGCACCAGAGTGGTACGGCAACCCTGTACTGGAAATCATGGTGTTAGACAACGGTGAACGTTCGAACTATTAAGAAGCGATGGCGGGCCCAGATTCCAATAAATGGCTTGGAGCCATGAAATCCGACATAGAATCCATGTATGAAAACAAAGTATGGACTTTGGTGGACTTGCCTGATGATAGGCACGCCATAGAAAACAAATGGATATTTAAGCAAGCTCCAACGCTCGATTTATGGGCTGGTGCAAGCATCTCGGAGTTGGAATATTCTCTTTGATGAAGTGATCAAAGCGTTTGGATTTATACAGACTTATGGAGAAGCCTGTATTTACAAGAAAGTGAGTGGGAGCTCTATGGCATTTCTCATATTATATGTGGATGACATATTGCTGATGGGAAATGATATAGAATTCTTGGAAAATGTAAAGGCCTACTTGAATAAAAGTTTTTCAATGAAGGACCTTGGAGAAGCTGCTTACATATTAGGCATCAAAATCTATAGAGATAGATCAAGACGCCTCATTGGTCTTTCACAAAGTACATACCTTGACAAAATATTGAAGGAGTTCAATATGGATCAGTCAAAGAAAGGATTCTTGCCTGTTTTACAAGGTATGAGATTGAGCAAGGCTCAGTCGCCGACCATGGCAGAAGATAGAGAAAAGATGAGTGTCATTCCCTATGCCTCGGCCATAGGTTCTATCATGTATGCCATGCTGTGTACCAGACCTGATGTGAACCTTGCCATAAGTTTGGTAGGGAGGTACCAAAGTGATCCTGGTACGGAACACTAGACAGCGGTCAAGAACATCCTGAAGTACCTGAAAAGGACTAAGGATATGTTTCTCGTTTATGGAGGTGACGAAGAGCTCGTCGTAAAGGGTTACGTCGATGCTAGCTTCGACACAGATCTGGATGACTCTAAGTCTCAAACCGGATACGTGTATATTTTGAACGGAGGGGCAGTTAGCTGGTGCAGTTGCAAACAGAGCGTGGTGGCAACGTCTACATGTGAAGCGGATTACATAGCTGCTTCTGAAGCAGCGCAGGAAGGAGTCTGGATGAAGGAGTTCATCACCGACCTAGGAGTCATTCCAAGCGCGGCAAGCCCGATGACTCTCTTCTGTGACAACACTGGTGTTATTGCCATTACCAAGGAGCCCAGGTTTCACAAGAAGACCAAGCACATCAAGCGCCATTTCAACTGCATCCGGAATTATGTTCAGGATGGAGACATAGATATTTGTAAAGTGCATACGGATCTAATTGTAGCAGACCCGTTGACTAAACCTCTTTCACGAGCAAAACATGATCAACACCAGAACTCTATGGGTGTTCGATTCATCACAATGTAACTAGATTATTGACTCTAGTGCAAGTGGGAGACTGTTGGAAATATGCCCTAGAGGCAATAATAAAAGTATTATTATTATATTTCCTTGTTCATGATAATCGTCTGTTATTCATGCTTGAATTGTATTGTATGGAAACAGCGATACATGTGTGAATACATAGACCAAAAACGAGTCCTTGGTAGGCCTCTAGTTACCAGCTCGTTGATCAACAGATGGTTACGGTTTCCTGACCATGCACATGGGATGTCAGTGATAACGGGATCATATCATTAGGAGAATGATGTGATGGACAAGACCCAATCCTGAGCATAGCACGAGATCGTATAGTTCGTAATGCATAAGCTTTTTAGTGTCAAGTATTTATTCCTTAGACCATGAGGTTGTACAACTCCCGAATGCCGTAGGAATACTTTGGGTGTGCCAAACGTCACAACGTAACTGGGTGGCTATAAAGGTACGCATCGGGTATCTCCGAAAGTGTCTGTTGAGTTGGTACGAACCGAGACTGGGATGTTGTCACTCCATATGACGGAGAGGTACCTCTGGGCCCACTCGGTAAGACATCATCATAATGAGCTCAATGTGACTAAGTAGTTAGTCACAGGATGATGGATTACGGAACGAGTAAAGAGACTTGCCATGACGAGATTGAACAAGGTATCGGGAATACCAACGATCGAATCTCGGGCAAGTACCGTACCGATGGACAAAGGGGATAACATACGGGATTAAGTGAATCCTTGACACGGTGGTTCATCCGATGAAGATCATCGAGGAACACGTGGGAACCAACATGGGTATCTAGATCCCGCTGTTGGTTATTGACCGAAGAGTGGTCTCGGTCATGTCTACGTGTCTCCCGAACCCGTAGGGTCTACACACTTAAGGTTCGGTAACGCTAGGGTCGTAGAGATACATGCACATGGAAACCCGAAAGTTGTTCGGAGTCCCGGATGAGATCCCGGACGTCACGAGGAGTTCCGGAATGGTCCGGAGGTAAAGATTGATATATAGGAAGTCCAGTTTCGGCCATCGGGTGATCTCCGGGGGTCACCGGGAGCGTCCCGGGACCACCGGAGGGGCCCCGGGGGTCCACCGGGTGGGGCCACCCATCCCGGTGGGGCCCCTAGGCCGCAAGGGGAAGTGTCCAGCCCTAATGGGCTGGCGCACCACTAGGGGCCCACCTCCCCATGCGCCTAGGGTTAAAACCCTAAGGAGGAGGGGGGCCACCACTTGCCTTGGGGGGCAAGGACTCCCCCCTGGCCGCCGCCCCCCTGCAGATTGGGTCTGCAGGGGCCCTGGCGCACCCCTTGGCCCCCTATATATATGTGGGGAGGGAGAGGGCAGCTGCACCCTTGCCCTGGCGCCTCTCCCCCTCCCGTCACGCCTCCATACTCCAACGCAGGGCGCCCGGCGAAGCCCTGCTGCGATCTCCACTGCATCCGTCATCACGTCGTCGTGCTGCCGGATCTCTGACGACTTCTCTTCCCCCCTTGCTGGATCAAGAAGGAGGTGACGTTGCTGCACCGTACGTGTGTTGAACGCGGAGGTGCCGTCCGTTCGGCGCTAGATTATCGGTGACGAAGAACGCGAAGAGTACGACTACTTCATCCATGCTTCTTCGAAAGCTTCCGCTCGCAATCTCCATAGCGGTATGTAGATGCACTCTCACTTGCTCGTTGCTAGATGTCTCCATAGTTGGATCTTGGTGAAAGCGTAGAAATTTTTGAATTCTGCTACGTTCCCCAACAAAACGAAGTACGCGAAGTTGTAGCTATGGCGAACTTTAATCTAAACAAAACACAAAGTCTAAACGATGCCCTAAGGGTTGTATATATGGAGGAAGAGGGGGGGTTTAGTGGCCCTTGGAGGAGGGGTCCGAAACCAACCCTAACTCTTGTTTCCCCACACATACAGACTCTAAAAACAGCCTATACTCAAGTATTTCAAAATTACATGGGCCTGACCCAATAATAAGGTGACACGACACCCATAATAGCCTCTGGACGAAATTTATGAAATGGCATCTTGTATATTTCGTCCAAGGCTTCAAGCACTCATTATGGTGGCTTCAAAGTCCTGAAATCATCACTTGTAACTCCCCTCTTGTTCCCCTTGCGCATGCCATCATCTCCATGCTCGATCTTGCTCCAATGATCCTCCTTCTTGTCCAAGCTAGGCCCTTCAGTTGAAAGCAATAAAAATGTATCCAATTTAGGCAGCATCATATCTTCATTAATATTAGAATCATTACCAAGAAACGAAAGTACCTGGTAATTTAATTTGCATGCGCGAGCTCTAGTAATTGGTCCTGTATATGTATCAGTAGGGGCTGTGGGTGTAACTTTGTTATTTATGTCCTCATCACCGTACCAATCTAGAGGAGACGAAGCAGATTATGCGTCAAGTACTGGAGCTACTCGACAAAGGTTATAAACGTGAATCCCTTAGTCGTTGTGTCGATCCTATTATTTTAGATTCGAAAAATGATGGTACATCGCGTATGTGTGTTGATTGTAGAGGCATTAATAATATTACTATTAGTTATCGTCATCCTATTCCTAGGCTAGATGATATGCTTAATAAATTGAGTGGATCTACAGTATTCTCCAAAGTTGATTTGCATAGTGGATACCATCAAATTTGTATGAAATTGGGAGATGAATGGAAAACAGCATTTAAAACTAAGTTTGGATTATATGAGTGGTTAGTCATGCCTTTTTGGTTAACTAATGCACCTAGTACTTTCATGAGATTAATGAATGAAGTTTTACGTGCTTTCATTGGATGATTTGTGGTAGTGATGAGCACATCACTAATAGAGTTACACCCACAGCCCCAACTAATACATATACATGACCAATTACTAGAGCTTGCACACGCCAATTAAATTACCTGGTACTTTCGTTTCTTGGTAATGATTCTAATGTTCATGAGAATATGATGTTGCCTAAATTTGATACATTTGTCTTGCTTACAAATGAAGGGCCTAGCTTGGACAATAAGGATGAACATTGGAGCAAGATCAAGCATGGAGATGATGGCATGCGCAAGGGGAAAAAGAACGGAGTTACAACTGATGATTTCAAGACTTTGAAGCCACTATAATGAGTGTGTGAAGCCTTGGCCGAAATATACAAGATGCCACTTCATAAATTTGGTCCAGAGGCTATTATAGGTGCTGCGTCACCTTATTATTGTGCCAGGCCCATGTAATTTCGAAATACTTGAGTATAGGCTGTTTTTAGACTCCGTATGTGTGGTGTGACGCCCGGGTAATTAAGCTACAATAACCCTATGCTAATGGTGCCACGTCACCTCGGTTATTGTTGCTAATCTCGCGTTAGTTCGAAACCGAATCAAATTCAAATTTAAATCAAAGGCCAACAACAAACGCAAACTTTAAAACTAAAATGTTCTAAAGGTGCCAGATATTGCATGGGTAATTGTGGTGGAGGAACCAAACTTTGGTAAAATGTTAAAGGCTCTAAAATAAGTAAAATAGTAGTGAAAACTTTTAAATAAATGTCATTTGAATTTTATATATTATAAAACTATTTTTATTTTAGTTGCCCAAAACTATTGGGACAGTAACTTATTTGTTAACACTAAATTAGGGACTCATTTTTGTATTTGATAAAACTTTAAAAAAAAGGTAGCAGAATAGAAATAAAATGAATAAAAAAAGAAAACAAGTAATAAAGAAAAGGGACCCCCCGGGCCAACCGGCCCAGCTGGCCACTCCAGCTGGCCCAGCCGAACCGGCCCAGCCCAGCACTACTTTCCCCTACCTCCTCGCTACAGGGAAGCAAAGAGCCGGTGGCAGGCATCCATCGGCGCCATGGCCATGCCTTGCGTGCATGTCGATCATCCAGCCCTCCCAGTGCCCTACTTGAGGCCTCAACTCCGCTCGACCGAAACCCTAGTCGTCCTCGCTCCCTCACGTCCCCCCCCCCCTTCTTCCAACGCTGCCCCGAGGGCATCCATGGCCGCGCCACCGCCGTTCTCATCACCGGAGCCGTCCTCGACCCGCGAGGAGATGCTCTAGAGCTTCGCCGGCCTCGTATGCATCGCCTACAACCTCAAGTGAGAGTTGGATCCCTCCACGACCTCGCCATCTGGTCGTCTTCCCCGCCGCGGCCATCGCCGTCGATCTCCACCATCGGCACCTCCCTGACCTTCCCCGAGCTCGTCACCGTTGTTCGCTCCAGCAAGTCCTCCCCGGGCCTTCCCAGCAACGGAGGTGAGCCCTTCCTTCGGTTTCTCCGTTCCCCTTATGATTCCATCGCCGTAGGACGCCGCACCAGCCCGAACTCGCGGCCAACGCACCCGTCGTCATGCCCATGTGTGCTAAGCATCATTGGGCGTGCCCCCTGACCCGTTTGACAGCACCCGTCCGTGACCAACCCCCGCGCGCGCGGCCTCGCCCTCCCCTCTTGCTCGCTGATGGCCGCTCCACCACGCCGGCGCCAGCACGCTGCTCACGCCCGCCGCGTTCCTCTGCAAGCCGTTGCTGCTCAACCCCCTTGGCAACGCCCTGCCATTGGCTTCCACCCGCCGCTGCTCGGACCTGCCTCCCCGTGACACCAAGGCCGCAGCCGCTCGTCGCCCTGCCTCGACCTCCTCTGCCTCGCACACCGCTGCCGCTCGCCGGTCGTCGCCACCGCACCTGCCTCCGGCCCCGGTGGCCACCAGCGTCGCACGTCATGCGGCCTCGGTTGCGGCCGCCGGCGCGTGGACGCGCTAGCCGCGCCCGCTCGCCCCTCCCCTAACGCGTGGCCGGCCCGGCCCTAGTACTGGCCGGCCCTTCCCCTACCTCGCCGGCGGCCAGCGCCCCGATGCGTTCCCCTCGCGGTTTCCGTTCGGGCGGGCGCCCACGGTGCCCCGCTTCACCCGCCCGCTAAGGCCCCCAGTGGGCCACTGACCACTGGGCCCGCCCCTTATGTTTAAAAAAAAGATTTTATAATAGTACTAATAAAAATAATATTAAAATAATCATTAATTAATCAGTTAAACTATAAATTAACTTAATTAATTAGTCTTAATTAATCTAATTAACTAGTTAGTTAACCTATCGGTATGACAGGTGGGCTCCTTAGGCCTAGTTGACCAGTCAACTGGTCAACAATTGACTTGGTCAACGGGGCCGCTATCAGCCTCTGGTGGCCTGCTGTGTGCACTCAGTCGTGTGCACATAGCATTTTCACCTTTTATTTTTAAATTGGAATTAATTCCAGAATATTGTTAAATCTTTGAAAATTCCTAGAAAATAATCTGTAACTCAGATGAAAAAGTTTTATATATGAAAGTTGCTCAGAACGACAAGACGAATCCGAATACGCAGTCCATTCGTCCACCGCACGTCCCTAGCATAGCGAACCTATAACTTTTCCCCCTCCGTTCCATCTAACCTAAAATGCCTAACACCGGGAATACTTTCCCGGATGTTATTCCTCTTCGCCCGTAGCGTCGAGCACTACGTTAGGTCACACGTAGCACCGCATTTTGCCATGTTACACTTTGTGATGCTTTGATTGCTCTGTTATTTATTATGTTCCCCCTCCGTTACTTCTCTCCGATAAACACCGGGACTGAGACTGCTGACTATGCCACTGTGATCGACTGTGTCGACGATGACCCTTCCTTATTGCCAAAGCAACCAGGCAAGCCTCCCCCCTTGATCACCAGATATCGCCCATTCCCCTCTCTATTATTCTTGCATTAGGTTTGCTACTGTTGTTGACCCGATAGCTCCTATTCTGTTGCATAGCCTGTCATTGTTGCTACATCTGTTGATACCTTTACCTCCTATCCTAATGCTTAGTATAGGATGCTAGTATTCCATTAGTGGCCCTACATTCTTGTCCGTCTGCCATGCTATACTATCGGGCCGTGATCACTCGGGTGGTGATCACGGGTATATACTATATACATTTTACATTACACATGATGATGATTCGGATATGGGGGATGAAGGGGCAGGTGGTTCCACACAGGTAGTGGTGGGCCTGGGTTCCCGGTAGCCCCCTAATGGTTACTTTGTTGCGGAGCGACAGGGCTGGTTGCGACCACCTAGGAGACAGGTGGGCCTGGCCCTGGTCGTTGTCCGCGGTTATTTCATAATAACATGTTTAACGGGATCTTGGTATTTGATCCGAGTCTGGCCATTGGCCTATATGCACTAACCAGCTACGTGGGAATAGTTATGGGCACTCGGCGTCGTGGTATCAGTCGAAGCCTTCTTGACGTCAGCGACTTAGCGGCGCGCGCCAGATTGGACCGGAACGCCTACTCTGGTATTAGGAGAGGCTAGGTCTACTTACCGGCCGCCCTCGCGATGTGCAGGTGTGCATTGGGCGATGGGCCCAGACCCCCGTGCACTTAGGGTTTAGACAGGCATGCTGACCTCTCTGTTGTGCTTAGGTAGGGCTGCGACGTGTTGATCTTCCGTGGCCGGGCATGACTCTGGAAAGTGTGTCCGGCCAAATGGGATCAAGCGTGCTGGGTTATGTGGTGCACCCCTACAGGGAAGTTAATCTATTCGAATAGCCGTGTCCCTCGGTAAAAGGACGACCCGGAGTTGTACTCTGACCTCATGAAAACTAGCACTGGATACTTAATAAAACACACCCAGACAAGTTCCAGATATAACTCGGTGGTTGCTCTCTCACAGGGTGATGTGCGGGAGGATCGCCGGGTAGAATTATGCTATACGATGTTACTTGGTGAACTCTTCAGCTACTCAAGATGGAGGCTGTCAGAAGCTTTGATGCTTGTTACTATTCCATCTACTCTCTTCTACTGGTGCAAGATGGAGGTTGCCAGAAGCGTAGTCTTTGATTGGATTAGCTATCCCCCTCTTATTCTGGCATTCTGCAGTTTAGCCCACAGATATTACCCCTTTACACATATATCATTGCATATGTAGTGTAGATCCTTTCTTGTGAGTACTTTGGATGAGTACTCATGGTTGCTTTGTTCCCCCTTTTCCCCCTTCTTTCTTCTTTCTGGTTGATGCATGTTGACGCTCAAAAGTGGTACAATCATAAAAGTTGCTTTAATCTAAGTCAAGATTACTTTAAACTTATGATTAGAAGTCACCATGAGATGGCTTTCTTTGAGAAGATCAAGATGGATATGAAAGTGGTCTAAAACGGAGTCCGGATGCAAAAGTTATGACAAGTTCAGAGATGCTCATGATGACACCAGATTAAAGAATGGCTTGAAACCCAATTAAGATGACTTCAAATGGAAAAAGTTTCAACATGAAAGTTGTGCGTCTCGTCGAACGGTCGATTTTGATATAAAAATCGTCCCAATCCGAGTTCGTATGCAAAAGTTACAGCCATCCGAACACAGCCCTGTCACAGAGCCATAAGTGGCGCGCCCCACCAGCCACGTGTCTGATGGGTAGCGCGAATAACAGCCTGTATTGCGTGACCGTTTTGGCCTAGAAGATGGCTTCAAATCGAAAAACGTTCAACATGAAAGTTGTTCGTCTTGTCGAAACGGTCAAGATTGCTTTTGGTCTCTTTTCCATCCGAGGTCGTTTACCACCTCAAACATTACCCGCAAGGTACAACCAGTTTAAACCGAACAGTTTTGGAAAGTTCGGACAAAACCAATCCGAATTTGGCTAGGGTTTTGGACGTGAATCTAAGCCTTTTCCTTGCACGGGAAGTCCAGCCGCCTCTTATATACCTAAGGGGTGACGGCCGATTGAACAACACACAATCGATCAATTCATCTACCACTTTTTATCTTTTACCTTTTCTCCTTAACCCTAGTTCTTCTTCTTCCTCGTTCTTCGTTCGTTCTTCTTGTTGCAGGGCGGCGAACCTCGAGGCCCTAGGGGCGGTCAGGTCGACCTAGAGCAGCCCATAGCCGCCGCGAGCCCTGACGGGGTCCCTCCCGGGCAAGCGGGGCTTCGGGTCTACAAAAGCGCCCGCCGGATTGTCTTGCGTACCGCGCTTCCGGCGGGTCTCCTTCGACGTGAGCTGCGGTGCATCACCCCCGGCGTCGAGGGTACACGGTGACGTGTTTGTGTGCGAACACACTTTTTGGCGACTCCGCTGGGGACGAAGCTTTGAACGGTCTCCGGCCCGTTCTTGCTACGAAGAGATCGTCATCTAGGGTTTGCGATCTACAAAGGTAATATGAATACCCAATTCACATATGTAGATGCAAATAATGCATATGTTGTTGCTAGATCATCTAATGAGCATAATGTATCGGCTAGCCCTAGCTTTATCAATCATGCATCTAATTATGTGCAAGGGCCGATGCAACAAAATCTCCATGATTCTACTTCATATAATTTTAGCAACATGCAACATATGTATTCCAACTCCCATGCATCGGCAACCCCACAAATCCATATGCCGATGAACAACATGATGAGTTCGGTTAATCAAGTTGAAACACCTCATGTAGGATCTTTCAATGGCATGCAACATAGTGTTTCATCTTTTTATTCATCGGCAACTAATTTGCAACATGTTAATCCAAACATGCTGGTGGATAGGGAAATTGGCCATGCTACTACTAGTTATTCGGCCAATTACCCTCAAACATCATATGCTACACCTCATGCTACTAGTTTTTTGGCACCATACGCAACTGTTGATGTCCATAATTCGGCTCCGCACCTTAATGGTCATGGCCGAATAAGTGAAACTTCTGCAGGAGCAGAAATGCCTTCACCTACTACCGTGGCATATCATGTCCTCCCTACACAATTACAGAATTTTGGCAACATCTCATTGCCGAAAGAGTCTAAAAGCATTGGGGGGCAACCATATCCAGACTGGGTAATTGAGAACAAGCTTACATTCTCTTAGGATTTGTGCAACTCTATTCGCCAGGAACTAATAGAAGGCGGGAAACCTCATGATTTTGCTGCTGTAAAAGCTAGAGTTGTGCAAATGATGCAGTTGCCCAGTGTTGTACCATCCACTGTACCACCTAAACAATCGCAAAGTTTCGGCACCTCATTGCCGAAAGAGTCTCAAAGTATTGGGGGGCAATCTCATGACGAGTGGATGGAAATTGAGATGAAAAAGTTTAAAGCTCGCCAAGCTGAGATGTGGGCTAAAATTAGACGTGAGCGAGAAGCCTTGCAAATTCAAAAAGATAAAGTTGTTGATTCAGGTAACAAAGAAAATTCGGTTATTCGAAAAGCCGAATCAAGTAGTATATATTCTGAGTCCATCAAAACCAAAGAGGCAAACATTATTGAGAAAGGGCATGGAAAGCATAGCAAAACAGTCATACTTGATTTTTCCGAAGTCAATGGAACCTACTTCCTGACCTATGAGTTCCGTGCCATAGAAATTGACAAGCCTCAAGGACAAGAACAAGTAGCCGAACAAAGTTCGGCTGACATGGATATTCAAAGCAATGATGCACAGAATCAAGAAAAAGATGATGAAAGAGTGTTGGGGAGCCATCCAAATACGGAGCAAGATGTTCTTCAAGTGACATCACCATCATGTTCTCCCAACATATTTGAAGAGGTATGCATAGAGAGTAATTTACCTATTTTCAGATTTGGTCAAAACTATATTGTTGATGCATCTATTAGAAAAATCATCTTAAGTAATTTTGAAAGACCAATGAAGAAGGGTAATTTACTTGTTAGCAATAAAATCGTTATAGAACATATCGGTCAACCCATTATGCCATTTATAAAGACTGATATTGACTTATTGTTACAGCCAAAGCATTCCCCGTTGCTTTATGTAAAGTTCATATCTAGTTGGGTAGCTTTGCTTATTTCGTGCTTGGCTTGCACTTGGTCTCAACTGAGACATGTATGTTCTAAATATCTTCGTTTCAGAAATTTAAAGCCAAGGTTAAATTCTATTGAGAAAACTGATGCTAATATAATATCTTATCCAAAGACATCGGAGATAGAGTGGAAAACACAATGCATAGCCGAATGGGCAGATTACAAATCTGAACCATTCGTTTGCTTATCTACAAAGCCGTTCAAACAGCAAGATCGGCTAGAAAACAAGAAGTATACCTTCAATTCAAGCATGTGTGATCAAATATTTGACTTGTTACTGAAAAATAATTATATTACAATTCTTGATCACCATGTTAAGCCATCAATCCAAGGACGAATGTATTGTAAGTTGCATGATTCATCCAAGCATAATTTTGAGGATTGCAACATGTTTCGTCAAATAGTTAAATCGGCCATTGAAAAAGGACGATTGAAGTTTGTTGAAACACCAAGAGA
Organism: Secale cereale; assembly: GCA_902687465.1. Lineage (NCBI taxonomy): Eukaryota > Viridiplantae > Streptophyta > Magnoliopsida > Poales > Poaceae > Secale > Secale cereale. The sequence goes on along the minus strand of LR738712.1, from coordinate 394,053,411 downwards.
TGACCAGTATATTCCGATTGGTCCCGATGGCAAAAAGTTTTTGCATCGGCTGCTTCAAGCCGATCCATTTAAAGAGAATGTAAAAGCTGCAGGTGATGGGATCAAGCTTTCAAGTAAAGAACTTGTTGAAGAGCATAACGAGCATAATCTTGAGGGCGAGAGTTCCATCGAAGCTACAATGAAGACGCCAAGGACTGGGGGGCAGCAAGCAAATCCAATGATTGATGAAAGGAAACCAAAAGAAAACAAAGGCCGGAATAAGCGCAAGTGTAAGAGATCAAAAATCACCTTCGCTGAACTATTGGATAAATATCAAAAGAAGAGTGAAGAGAAGAATGCTTATCGGCCAAATCATGCAAAGAAACCAAGATCACCCCCAAGGCGCAAGTATGAGGATCGGTATTGGCAAAGTGACAATTTTTATGCAACATATTCATATCCTTATTTTGGGCCGCCAATGCCAATGCCGTGGATGCCTCCCTATGCTCAAGTAGATCCATATCCATCATGGGACAGGTATGATACAAGGGCGCATTCTCCATCTTATTTTAGACCATCTCACCAATATTATGCAGCTCCGAGAAGATCAACATTTGAACAATCACATGTTAAAGACCGTTTCGATCATAAGGAATCGGTCTGGAGCTCAAGGGAGAAGAAAAAGGTGGTCAAGCAAGTTTACCGTGTTAAAAGAGATGGTCGTAAGAGTGCAACTTCAGATTTGATCTCAAATGAAAAAGAGCCAATTAAAGTGTTGACATTGGCTACTAAAGGCAATGAGATGAAGCAACCAATTATTGACAGTCAAAGTGCCAAATCTGAAAAAAAGAAGTTGAGAGTGCACAAGGCCAAAAAAAGATTGCCATTGGCCAAGACAAAATCGCAGCCGGGGTGCCCACTCGGCTTATCATATTGGCAAAAGAAGAAATTACAAAAACTTAGTGCACAAGAACTTGAAGAAAGAAACATGGCATGGGTTCCCAAAGGAAGTGATCAAAATAAGAATTATGTGCAAGCTTCCATTACAAGTAGTGCGGCAAAGGTGAAGAAGGAAAAGAGTGAAAACTATGAAGGACGAAGCCGAAGGTTTCAGCATCTTCGGTCTACACATTATCCATATTCTTCAACTATGCCATTAACGCCCATGTCATGGAATTCGTCATCAGGTATGATTGGTAACCCTCAATGGGCTTATTTTAATCCATGGATGCCATATAATTTCTTACATCATGAAAGGGTATTACCAAGTCACTATACATTTGATTAGTTACAAGTTTGTTGCTGATCCAAAGGGCCGAAATACTTAGTTTGTCATTTCATTTATTTGTTTCGGCTATATGTGCTTTGAATGAAGTTTACATGGTAATGGCCGATATTTATCTATCGTCCTAAGAATATGTCAATGCATGGCTGGTGTAGTATTCTAGCATCGTCCTTAGTTCGAATGGAGAGCGAGACAAGGTGCTATACATCTTGAGGCTTTCGGTGATTCGTTATGAGTAGTGCAACAAATATACAAGGGTTATCAATGTTTTGACGAATCACTTATAGTTTATCTTGAGATATGTCTAGATGCAAAATTTACCTTGGGTTGCTTTAAAATTGTTCTTATATTTAGACATGACAATTCAAAAGAGTTGGCACAGCAAGCATCCGGCTACTACATTAATCATGGTGTATTGTATTTCTCTCAATAGCCGATGCTTCGTCTCGTCAACATAGGTAAGGCCGAACCGAAGTTCACAGCTTCGGCCACTAATGAATTTTGATGCAGGTGATATTAAGGATTGGAGAGAGTTTATTGTTGATTATCTACAAAATCCTAGCAAAAGGGGGAACAATATGGTTCGGAGGATGACCAAGAGATACATATCTATGGAACTTTATCATCGGATTGTTAATGAAGTTGAGAAGGTTTCGCCCAAGTTTGCATCAAGGATTCAAGAACAATAAATGGCCGATATATAATTATCGTCCTAAGCATATAAATGGCCGATGGGGTGTTGACATCGTCCTTAGAACCAACATGGTACAAATTATTTTTCGGCACGCTTGCTTTGCCGAAAAACAGGGGGGCATGTGTTGACGCTCAAAAGTGGTACAATCATAAAAGTTGCTTTAATCTAAGTCAAGATTACTTTAAACTTATGATTAGAAGTCACCATGAGATGGCTTTCTTTGAGAAGATCAAGACGGATATGAAAGTGGTCTAAAACGGAGTCCGGATGCAAAAGTTATGACAAGTTCAGAGATGCTCATGATGACACCAGATTAAAGAATGGCTTGAAACCCAATTAAGATGACTTCAAATGGAAAAAGTTTCAACATGAAAGTTGTGCGTCTCGTCGAACGGTCGATTTTGATATAAAAATCGTCCCAATCCGAGTTCGTATGCAAAAGTTACAGCCATCCGAACACAGCCCTGTCACAGAGCCATAAGTGGCGCGCCCCACCAGCCACGTGTCTGATGGGTAGCGCGAATAACAGCCTGTATTGCGTGACCGTTTTGGCCTAGAAGATGGCTTCAAATCGAAAAACGTTCAACATGAAAGTTGTTCGTCTCGTCGAAACGGTCAAGATTGCTTTTGGGCTCTTTTCCATCTGAGGTCGTTTACCACCTCAAACATTACCCGCAAGGTACAGCCAGTTTAAACCGAACAGTTTTGGAAAGTTCGGACAAAACCAATCCGAATTTGGCTAGGGTTTTGGACGTGAATCTAAGCCTTTTCCTTGCACGGGAAGTCCAGCCGCCTCTTATATACCTAAGGGGTGACGGCCGATTGAACAACACACAATCGATCAATTCATCTACCACTTTTTATCTTTTACCTTTTCTCCTTAACCCTAGTTCTTCTTCTTCCTCGTTCTTCGTCTGTTCTTCTTGTTGCAGGGCGGCGAACCTCGAGGCCCTAGAGGCGGTCAGGCCGACCTAGGGCAGCCCATAGCCGCCGCGCGCCCTGACGGGGTCCCTCCCGGGCGCGTGGGGTTTCGGGTCTACAAAAGCACCCGCCGGATTGCCTGCGTACCGCGCTTCCGGACGGGTCTCCTTCGACGTGAGCTGCGGTGCATCACCCCCGGCGTCGAGGGTACACGGTGACGTGTTCGTGTGCGAACAATGCAACCAGATCAATGGAGTCCAGGAGCCAGAGGATCCCGATGATGTTTCTACATGGAGTTCGGCTTCGAGGAGTAGTTAGGAGGTCCCAGGCAGGAGGCCTTGCCTTTTCGATCGTTGTTACTTTTGTGCTAGCCTTCTTAAGGCAAATTTGTTAACTTATGTCTGTACTCTGATATTATTGCTTCCACTGACTCTTGTGTATTCGAGCTTTTGTATTCAAGCCCTCGAGGCCCCTGGCTTGTAATATAAAGCTTGCATTATTTTAATTTGTGTCTAGAGTTGTGTTGTGATATCTTCTAGTGAGTACCTGAACTTGGTCGTACACATTTGCGTGCATGATTAGTGTACGGTCAAATCGGGGGCGTCACAAGTTGGTATCAGAGCCAACTGCCTGTAGGAATCCCCCTTTCCAACTCCTTGGCCAAAGTTGAGTCTAGTCTTTGAAAAACAAATTTAATAACTTGTTGTGTGGCTTACGGGCCCACAACACAAATGGGTGGTATTATAATCTTTTACTCCTCGTCTATACTCTGGGACTCTGATCTCTCTTCTATTCGGGTTAAAATATTCTACTAACTCTAACTCTAGGTTCTCGCAACTATTTCTCTCGGAGAGCCCTCGTTCCGAAAGATCACCTACTTCGTCAGAAGATTATGAGGATATCCCTCGATATTTTTCCGAGACCCTTGTGCTCACCGCCTTTGCAATTCACTGCCACCGATATATCCCTATGGATATCTGCATGCACTTGCCATTCTCATGATCATTCCTCGTCGCTCTTGTTGTTATAAGATGCCTCGAAATATTCTCCGTTGTCCTGAGAATCCTTTGAGTTTACTGTCTTGCAGTTTTATTTCGCATGAAAACCCTTACGGTTATTTCCTCACAATTATCAAGGATCCATTCTTCTCAATTGTTCATGTGTCTAACAAAATTCTTCCGAATACTTTTCGATCTTTCAAAAAAAAATCTGCAGCCTGTTACTCTTGAAATTCTTGCCTGCTTGCATTATGGTTAATTCCATATGACTAGTAGTCTTCGTTAACATCCCTTGTCTTAGCCATTTTGAGCCTATTGATTCAATATGTGCGTATGCACACAGTCATCTGGTTATCCTTTTTAAAATTATCCTTCCGGCTCAAACGTCATTCCGGACATGAGTTGGTTCTCGGCAATCCAAACCTTTATTGATTGTCCAGCTAAGGGTTTTCAACTTATCCATCCTTGATCAGAGCATCTGCTTCTGATCCTTCATTTTTGAAACCATATTTCCATTCTATTTGAGCATCAGGCTAATAAGGTGATTATTGAATCTGATGCCTCTGTGTTCCTTCTTCCTCCGAGTGAGTACCGATACTCACATCAGCTCCGTCGTGGATCGCCCGATCCATTGTTGGATTGTTATCCGACAGTGTCCATCATGTTCAATCACCTTGTGAGTTCTCCCCCTGATACAAAATGCCTGTGGTAAATTGCATCCTCTGCTTTGACAAACATGCTCTACTTTTGAGCTGGTGATATTTACTTTTGAAACTTGTGGTATATGTTACTAAGTTGCCCGATGGGTTGAACCTATGCCTTCCCGTAATCCGTGAGAACCCGAAAGATTTCACAAGTCATACTCTTTCGGTGTTCTACCAAATAAAATTCCAACACTACAGTTTTATTAAAGCGAGAGCTGAATGAAATGATATGCATTAAAGAAGTGGGAGTCGACCTTGAACTTTGTGCTCATGCCCATGAAATTGATGTATACCATCTCGGAAGCTTCTTGCAAAATGATTATCCAGCTGTATGATTCTTTCGATATTCTTGAATTGATTCCTTACAGTTATGGTTCCGACCATGTTGTCCTGATCTAATATATCTGATGGGAATTCATTCCAGTGCCTTGTCTATTTTTGGCAAGGTTGAAGTATCTACTGTCATAGGTCAATGACCAGGTTCTACTTCTATCATGTTTTACCTTCGAGTATTACCCCCTGGTATCTCGAAGGTGCCTTGCCATTGCACCACATCTTACTAATTTTGTTGAAGTAATGTCTTTCCTTGTCGTGATCACTCTACGGGTTCTAGGTTGTTGTCAACCGAGGACACCGACTAGAGAAATTATTCCGCACTAAAAATTAAATACCGCTAGAATTTTTACTGGGAAATTTTGAACTCAAGCTGGTCATTCCTAGACTATCGGCTACATCATGGTCTTGCTATCTTTGACTGTGCTACCTCGTCCTTCTCTGGTGCACGAATTCTTCAGTGTGTGAGCACGACTTACGTCGATCCCTCAACATCAGGTTGCTAGTCTTGAAAGGCAACTTTGGTTCCGAGCTTGCATCTTATATATTGATCCTATAACTTGCCACTTCGTCATTCCCTTGCTTGTTGCCATTGTTGTTTGATTGCATCCTCTTGAAATCTCCCGGCTAATGTGTCGGATCACCTTCAACACTTTGACTACTACCAAGATGTCACCTGTGTTCATGATGAGAAATACCCTCCTTGCCCTCGATGATTTTCATTATCATCGGCAACACCCTTGACTTCCTTTCATCGCGAACTTGTCCATGTTATGAATACAACTTGCTCTACAACTAGTGTTGTGTTCTGCATTGAAGTATTACTGTCTTTTATGACGAGAATGTTGTGAGGATTGCTTCACCTCTTAGAAATTCTCGGCATGATGATACTTCTCACATCACCATTCTCCCTTGGTCCCCGTGTTGTTTTTAACCGGGATACCAATATGCTAACGTTGCTTCTTGAGTTCTGCACTTCTAGCAGCCCTATTGCTTTGAAGTTAACGATCAACAGTTCGTTCTTAGACTGTTGGTTATTGAATCGTCACTCTAACATTGATCATGCTGCCTAAGGTCATATTTCGGGCACACCTTTCACCTAATGATTAATGGTGTATGTTTTCCTCGAGCATACAACATTATATCATTTGAATTGATAAGTGTCATCCTCTTGTTCACGTTATTGTGGAAATCCATCCGTTTGGAATTTTTGATGAATTGTCGCTGAGCCCATCATCCACCTCCTCATTCTCTCCTTGGTTTAATGATGAACTATTGTTTCAGGAACCCGCTCCCATAGTTCATTTCCCGAGAATCTAGCAATGCCATTTCGTCAATTTGTGTTGCACCTTTTCTTCTCGAACATCCTCAGTCCGAGGTATCATGACACCAATCGGATCTGAATATCGGTTAGATATGATGGTTGGGACAACTTTCCAGTAGTTATAATGTTGGTCCTTTGATGACCCGGTAACAGGATGTCATGCCTAGCACCCCTGGCTGGAGGACCCATCATTATAATTTATTTTGCGAGGATAGCCATTCTTCCAGGAGGGAATTGTAAGACTTATCTTATAAGTTGCTCCTGATGGATCATTTGTGTATCCAAAGTCTGGCCCTTGATTGAAACACCATATCATTGCTACCTCGAAGCATGACTATGATACCCCGCTCATCAACAAGAACATTGGAGGCGCGATGCTAAATGTTTCTTGGTTAGTTATCCAGACACCGTTGTATGGGTAACATCTTGATTAATCCTTGCCACTTTATCTGAATGGTCGGGTCCTTGCTCTCCTACCCTGTACGCCATGTTCTGCTTGTCTATGGGAAGGATATACTCCTATTGATTGTGTGTAATCACAATTTTCCTTTCCATTTGTTGGTTTGACCTTTCTTTGATCTACATATAATCTAAGCAGTAATAGTTTTCTGCTTATGTAAACACCTTGGTGTACAACTCTGTTAGTAAGACCTTGATTCTATTGGTGATAACGTCCCGGTACTGCCGCTGGACGAGAACTTTGCCTATTGGTCCGCCTCGTTTCAACGAGCGCGAAAATGGTTCTCTTTGATCCCCATCCTTGGTTCCGACATTGTTGCCGACATAGCTGACAAGCTATCCACTCACATGCCTCCCTGTCGTGGTTGTGCAAGATGTCACCACCCTTGCTAATTTCAACCCACATGGTGGGCCCATAACCCACAGGTCCACGGGATCGAAACCTGACTCTTCTATACAACCTTGATTTTAAAGTATCCTTTACACTTGGCTCGTAAGTAATTCACGAGCTAAATGGTATACCATGTTTCATCCTAGTATCAAGCACAATAACTACTCTCATTACTCAAGCCCCCGTTTCAGCTTCTGTTTAGGCATCGAACGAATGCCTACCCATCTGAAACTTTTGTACCATCGCGTATTGCTCTTAATGAGTTCACTACAATACTACTCGTAGGGAACTTGGTGTATTTCCCAATTAGTTCACCGTCAGATGCCCAGCCTTGTGGAGATGCGTTCTTCCAAAAAAAATCCCCTTATCGCGTTCGTAGGATGATGAAGACCCCGGAGGAAGCATGACAACTTCATCATGGTGACCGGAAGCAGAGCAAATGAAGACATCAACGCGTGGAGTCAACCTCTTCGAGAAGGGAAACCAAGACCAAGAAGACCCGTTATAATTCCGCAACCAGAACATCCCCCCTTACTCCACCGCTTAAATCTCGGGACGAGATTTCTTGTAGGGGAGGAGAATTGTGACGCCCGGGTAATTAAGCTACAATAACCCTATTCTAATGGTGCCACATCACCTCGGTTATTGTTGCTAATCTCGCGTTAGTTCGAAACCGAATCAAATTCAAATTTAAATCAAAGGCCAACAACAAACGTTTCCAAACTTTAAAACTAAAATGTTCTAAAGGTGGCAGATATAGCATGGGTAATTGTGGTGGAGGAACCAAACTTTGGTAAAATGTTAAAGGCTCTAAAATAAGTAAAACAGTAGTGAAAACTTTCAAATAAATGTCATTTGAATTTTATAAATTATAAAACTATTTTTATTTTAGTTGCCCAAAACTATTGGGACAGTAACATATTTGTTAACACTAAATTAGGGACTCATTTTTTTATTTGATAAAACTTTTAAAAAAGGTACCAGAATAGAAAATAAAATGAATAAAAAAAGAAAACAAGAAATAAAGAAAAGGGACCCCCCGGCCCAGCTGGCCCAGCCGACCCGGCCCAGCCCAGCACTACTTTCCCCTACCTCCTCGCTACAGGGAAGCAAAGAGCCGGTGGCAGGCATCCATCGGCGCCATGGCCATGCCTTGCGTGCGTGTCGATCATCCAGCCCTCCCAGTGCCCTACTTGAGACCTCAACTCCGCTCGACCGAAACGCTAGTCGCCCTCGCTCCCTCACGCCGCCCCCCTTCTTCCAACGCTGGCCCGAGGGCGTCCATGGCCGCACCACCGCCGTTCTCATGGCCGGAGCCGTCCTCGACCCACGAGGAGATGCTCTAGAGCTTCACCGGCCTCGTATGCATCGCCTACAACCTCAAGTGCGAGTTGGAGCTCTCCACGACCTCGCTATCTGGTCGTCTTCCCCGCCGCGGCCATTGCCGTCGATCTCCACTTCCGGCACCTCCCTGACCTTCCCCGAGCTCGTCACCGTTGTTCGCTCCGGCAAGTCCTCCCCGGGCCTTCCCAACAACGGAGGTGAGCCCTTCCTTCGGTTCCTCCGTTCCCCTTATGATTCCATCACCGTAGGATGCCGCACCAGCCCGAACTCGTGGCCAACGCGCCCGTCGTCGTGCCCATGTGTGCTAAGCATCATTGGGCGTGCCCCCTGACCCGTTTGACAGCACCCGTCCGTGACCAACCCCCGCGCGCGCGGCCTCGCCCTCGCCTCCTGCTCGCTGATGGCCGCTCCACCACGCCAGCGCTAGCACGCTGCTCACGCCCGCCACGTTCCTCTGCAAGCCGTTGCTGCTCAACCCCCTGGCGATGCCCTGCCATTGGCTTTCACCCGCCGCTGCTCGGACCTGCCTCCCCGTGACGCCAAGGCCGCAGCTGCTCATCGCCCCGCCTCGACCTCCTCTGCCTCGCACACCACTGCCGCTCGCCGGTCGTCGCCACCGCACCTGCCTCCGGCCCCGCTGGCCACCACCATCACGCGTCGTGCAACCTCGGTCGCGGCCGCCGGCGCGTGGACGCGCTAGCCGCGCCCGCTCGCCCCTCCCCTATTGCGTGGCCGGTCCAGCCCCGGTGTTGGACGGCCCTTCCCCTACCTCGCCAGCGGCCAGCGCCCCGACGCGTTCCCCTCGCGTTTTCTGTTCGGGCGGGCGCCTACGGTGCCCCACCTCACCCGCCCGCTAAGGCCCCCAGTGGGCCACTGACCACTAGGCCCGCCCCTTATGTTTAAAAAAAGATTTTATAATAGTACTAATAAAAATAATATTAAAATAATAATTAATTAATCAGTTAAACTAGAAATTAACTTAATTAATTAGTCTTAATTAATATAATAAACTAGTTAGTTAACCTATCGGTATGACAGGTGGGCCCCTTAGGCCCAGTTGACCAGTCAACTGGTCAACAATTGACCTGGTCAACGGGGGCGCTGTCAGCCTCTCGTGGCCTGCTGTGTGCACTCAGCTGTGTGCACATAGCATTTTCATCTTTTATTTTTAAATTAGAATTAATTCCATAATATTGTTAAATCTTTGAAAATTCCTAGAAAATAATCTGTAACTCAGATGAAAAAGTTTTATATATGAAAGTTGCTCAGAACGACGAGACGAATCCGAATACGCAGTCCGTTCGTCCACCGCACGTCCCTAGCATAGCGAACCTGCAACTTTCCCCCCTCCATTCCATCTAACCGAAAATGCCTAACACCGGGATACTACGTTAAGTCACACGTAGCACCGCGTTTTGCCATGTTACACTTTGTGATGCTTTGATTGCTCTGTTATTTATTATGTTCCCCCTCTGTTACTTCTCTCCGATAGAGACCGGGACTAAGACTGCTGATGGTGCCACTGTGATCGACTGCGTCGACGACGACCCCTCCTTCTCGCCAGAGCAACCAGGCCAGCCCCCCCCCTTGATCACCAGATATCGCCCATTCCCCTCTCTATTATTCTTGCATTAGGTTTGCTACTGTTGTTGACCCAATAGCTCCTATTATGTTGCATAGCCTGTCATTGTTGCTACATCTGTTGATACCTTTACCTGCTATCCTAATGCTTAGTATAGGATGCTAGTACTCCATCAGTGGCCCTACATTCTTGTCCGTCTGCCATGCTATACTATCGGGTCGTGATCACTCGGGTGGTGATCACGGGTATATACTATATAGATTTTACATTACACATGATGATGATTCGGATATGGGGGCTGAAGGGGCAGGTGGTTCCACACAGGTAGTGGTGGGCCTGGGTTCCCGGCAGCCCCCTGATGGTTACTTTGTGGCGGAGCGACAGGGCAGGTTGCGACCACCTAGGAGACAGGTGGGCCTGGCCCTGGTCGTTGTCCGCAGTTGTTTCATAATAACACGTTTAACGGGATGTTGGTATTTGATCCGAGTCTGGCCATTGGCCTATACGCACTAACCAGCTACGTGGGAATAGTTATGGGCACTCGACGTCGTGGTATCAGCCGAAGCCTTCTTGACGTCAGCGACTTAGCGGCGCGCGCCGGATTGGACTGGAACGCCTACTCTGGTATTAGGAGAGGCTAGGTCTGCTTACCGGCCGCCCTCGCAACGTGCAGGTGTGCATTGGGCGATGGGCCCAGACCCCCGTGCGCTTATGGTTTAGACCGGCGTGCTGACCTCTCTGTTGTGCTAAGGTAGGGCTGCGACATGTTGATCTTCCGAGGCCGGGCATGACCTTGGAAAGTGTGTCTGGCCAAATGGGATCAAGTGTGCTGGGTTATGTGGTGCACCCCTGCAGGGAAGTTAATCTATTCGAATAGCCGTGTCCCTCGGTACAAGGACGACCCGGAGTTGTACTCTGACCTCATGAAAACTAGCACTGGATACTTAATAAAACACACCCAGACAAGTTCCAGATATAACTCGGTGGTTGCTCTCTCACAGGGTGATGTGCGGGAGGATCGCCGGGTAGGATTATGCTATATGATGTTACTTGGTGAACTCTTCAGCTACTCAAGATGGAGGCTGCCAGAAGCTTTGACGCTTGTTACTATTCCATCTACTCTCTTCTACTGCTGCAAGATGGAGGTTGCCAGAAGCGTAGTCTTCGATTGGATTAGCTATCCCCCTCTTATTCTGGCATTCTGCAGTTTAGCCCAGAGATATTACCCCTTTACACATATATCATTGCATATGTAGTGTAGATCCTTGCTTGCGAGTACTTTGGATGAGTACTCACGGTTGCTATGTTCCCCCTTTTCCCCCTTCTTTCTTCATTCTGGTTGATGCAACCAGATCGGTGGAGTCCAGGAGCCAGAGAATCCCGATGATGTTTCTACATGGAGGTCAGCTTCGAGGAGTAGTTAGGAGGTCCCAGGCAGGAGGCCTTGCCTTTTCGATCATTGTTACTTTTGTGCTAGCCTTCTTAAGGCAAACTTGTTAACTTATGTCTGTACTCAGATATTATTGCTTCCGCTGACTCTTGTGTATTCGAGCCCTCGAGGCCCCTAGCTTGTAATATAAAGCTTGTATTATTTTAATTTGGGTCTAGAGTTGTGTTGTGATATCTTCCAGTGAGTCCCTGATCTTGGTCGTACACATTTGCGTGCATGATTAGTGTACGGTCAAATCGGGGGCGTCGCATGTGGGGAACAAGAGTTAGGGTTGGTTTCGGACCCCTCCTCCAAGGGCCACAAAATTTCCCCCTCTTCCTCCATATATACGGCCCTTAGGACGTCGTTTAGACTTTGGGTTTTGTTTAGGTTAAAGTTCGCCATAGCTGCAACTTCGCGTACTTCATTTGTGTTCAACGACCAGACAAAGACGTCACAGAACCCCACCTTGATCAATACAACTTTCCTCTCATATTCGCAGTATCCAGATTGCAATCTTAGTTTCTTGCTTGTTCTTCATTTGCTTGCAGGAAATAGACCCTCGTGGTCAGGTGATCGTGCTCCGGCATGGTCAATAACCGCTCGGAGTTGGTTTAGCGATTGCTAAGGCACGACGTCCTCACACGTTCGTAGTCAGATCGTCAAAGTCTACTCCACCAAAAACGATAGCGACCATCTCATCATAAGACATGACACCTTTGCCTCTATCAAGTGGTATCAGATTTCCAGGTTGCTCGGTGAGATTTTACAGTTTTTCGTAGATTAGATCGAGTCTGTTCTTCATACCTACAGTCCACGAAAAAGCCAAGAAAAATTAGGGTTAGTTCATCATATTCAAACCAGTTTGATCCATTGCATAATTTTTTCTGTGTTTGCTTAGTTGAATTTGCGGTTGCATCTTCGTGTCGAGTTGTTGGTCTTAGCTTCTAGTTCTTTAGAGTTTCGAGATCTGTTCACAGTTTATCATGCCACGGCTGCACCATATTCATCGCTGCTGCCATACCACCACCGCTGCCATATCCCACCACTGCTACCACATACCACCATCGCTCCCATAACCTACCACCGCTGCCATAACTTACCACCATATATCCACCACCAATCCGAGTTCTTTTCATATTAGGTTTATTCTCGAGATCCATCTAGTTTCGGATTCGTGTTACCTTGCCTGCGTAGGCCTCAGAAAAAAAGTCTGGAGAACCCCGGGCAGTTTTTTGGCCAATATTTCGGCAGGTGAAAACATTTTTCCCTATCCCGTTTTTAGGCTTTTCCGAGTCTTTTGACACACGTGCCATCATACATTTTTTTACCGCACTTTTTGGTCGTCGCTGCCTGATTTCCGAAATAAAATAGTCAAAAAAATTTGTGTCTATCATCTTAGTTTGACTTGGGAAGACTTCTGAGACACTCGCCATTATATTGATTTTCGGCAAAAAAAATGAGCACAAAAAAATGAGCGCAAAAAAAGAGGCACACAATTCAGAGTGTGCTTTCCCCTTGATTACGTGTAGTGCCGTGATTCTGTTTGTGTTCTAGGCTCGCGTCTCTAGTACGGTCTAGCCTAGGACCAGCACAGTACCATCACTGAGCGTTTATTCAACTTTGCATCTCTGAATTGATTTTTGATGACCCTTTGTGCTACCATATTATAAGCCTTCCCAGCTCCAAATACATATACGTCGTGCATTTGACTCTCCCTGGTAATCGCTTTATCCAAGCTTTGAGAGTTTTGACTACCACGGTTGCTGATCACCACCTGCTGTTGGGTTAGAACTGGTAAGAATTTGAGATTTGCTTGACGGATTTGTGACGCCCACCACCACCATTTTCTAGTAGTCTGTAGGATCATATTTTTGTGTGTTTCTATTGCTACTAACCATGGCAGGATCACAAGTTGATGAGACTGACTGGGAGAACATGACGAACAAGGAGTTGCATGATAAATTTCAGCAAATGATGGGTCAACATGTAGAAGATGTGATGAGCAGTTTTGGCAACGCACTAGCGAGGATGGACGGCAATGAGAAGTCAATTGACACCAAGTTGGATGCCAAATTTTCTGAAGTGCTTGCGCGTCTACCTCCACCTGTTGCACCATTGCAACAACAACAACAACAACAACAACAACAACCACCGTCATGTCGCGAAACAGCCCTCCGCAAAGCGTGTCGTGTCCCTCTTGGGCCTGGCCCAACTGTTGTTGCTGCTATTGATACTTCTGTGGCTCCTGCTGCTACTGAGGAGGAGGACGATTACGCGGGAGATTATGAGGATGAGGTTGATCAAAATACAAAGTACGTGCAACAACCAGCACCACAACCACCAGGTTGTCCACATGCAAATCATCGCAATGGTAGGGCTGCACCACACCCTCAAGTATGAGATCATGACCATCTCCCTAAACTAAAATTGAATATTCCACCATTTGAGGGTAGATATGTTCCTGATATATATCTTACTTGGGAGTTAGAAACCGAACAATGTTTTACATGTTTAGAATATCCCGAGGAGAGACGTGTTGCTGCTGCTCTTTGTGCTTTCACTAGTTTTGCTTGTGTGTGGTGGTCTGAATATTGTAGATTATATCCGAATAATATTCCAACTACTTGGGCTGCTTTGAAGACTGCTATGCGTACTCGTCGGGTTCCACCATATTATCAACGTTAATTACCTCAAAAATTGCAGCGTTTAAGACAAGGAAAAAAAATTGTAGAGGAATATTATCAGGAATTACAAACTGGCATGATTCGATATGGTATTGACGAGGATAATGAGGCTATGCTTGCACATTTTATGGGTGGCTTAAATAGAGAGATTCAGACAATTCTAGAGTATAGGGATTATAATAATATCACTCGTTTATTCCATCTTGCTTGCAAAGCTGAACGTGAAGTGCAGGATCGACAGGCCTTGGCGCGAACTAATTTTTCTGCTGGTCGACCTTCATCATGGACACCGCCATCTACTTCGACACGTCCGGCTGCACCAGCACCTACTTTAGTCATCACTTCTAGCGATGATAAAAGCAAGCAGGCACCATCACCATCAACAAGGAGTACACCTTCCGGTTCTGCGTAGAGCTCTTCTTCATCCATGGCATCCATAGGGCCAACACATGATTTTATATGTCGTCGTTGCACTGGTTGTTGTCACTATGCGAGCAAATGCCCATCTTAGCGTGTCATGATTGCTAGTGAGGATGGTGGTTATGAGTCCGCTAATGACTATGATCAGGAGACTTTGGCTCTAATTACATGTGAAGAACACGGTGGACATGATTGTGAAAATGAGACGCAATACATGGCTCTTGAAGACGCTGACAGGTATGAATGTTTAGTTGCTCAACGTGTTTTGAGTGTGCAAGTCACACAAGCGGAGCAAAATCGAAGGCATAATTTGTTCCATACAAAGGGAGTTGTGAAGGAACATTCTGTTCGTGTCATCATAGATGGAGGGAGCTGCAACAACTTGGTTAGCATGGAGATGGTGGAGAACCTATCTCTCACCACAAGACCACATCCACATCCTTACTACATCCAATGGTTCAACAACAACGGTAAGGTTAAGGTAACACGTATTGTTCGTGTGCATTTCAGTATCTGTACATATGATGATTATTTTGATCGTGATGTGGTACCCATGCAAGCTTGTTCCTTATTACTTGGTAGACCATGTCAATTTGATAAAAATTTTGTACACCATGGTAGAAACAATCAGTATACTCTTGTTTATAAGGATAAACGTATTAATTTGCTTCCTAAGTCTCCTGATTCCATTTTGAAAGATGATATTTATAGACCTAATAAAGCAAAATAGGTGCAAAATAAGAGTGAAAATAAGTTTGTGGCAAAATAATTTGAGCAACAAATGAAGCCTAGTAACACACTATCATCTCTTGTTGCATCTGAAATTAAATTAAGAAGTGGATGTTTACTTGCCACCAAATCGGATATTGATGATCTAGGTTTCAGCAAATCTGTTTGTTATGGTTTTGTGTGCAAAGAGGCATTATTTTAATTCGAGGACGTGCCTTCCTCTTTGCCTCCTGTTGTCACTAACATTTTGTAGGAGGTCGTTGACGTCTTTCCACAAGACGTGCCACCGGGATTCCCATCTATTCGAGCAATTGAGCATTAGATTGACTTAATTCCATATGCATCGCTACCCAACCGCGCACCATACCATACCAATCTAGATGAGACGAAGGAGATTACGCGTCAAGTACATGAGCTACTCGACAAAGGTTATATACGTGAATCCCTTGGTCCTTGTGTTGTTCCTATTATTCTAGTGCCAAGAAAGGATGGTACATCGCATATGTGTGTTGATTGTAGAGGCATTAATAATATTACTATTCGTTATCGTCATCCTATTCCTAGGCTAGATGATATGCTTGATGAATTGAGTGGCTCTACAATATTCTCCAAAGTTGATTTGCATAGTGGATACCATCAAATTTGTATGAAACTGGGAGATGAATGGAAAACAACATTTAAAACAAAGTTTGGATTATATGAGTGGTTAGTCATGCCGTTTGGGTTAACTAGTGCACCTAGTACTTTCATGAGATTAATGAATGAAGTTTTACGTGCTTTCATTGGACGATTTGTGGTAGTTTACTTTGATAATATATTGATCAATAGCAGATCTTTGGAGGAACATTTGTAACATTTACGTGTTGTTTTTATCGCTCTACGTGATGCACGTTTGTTTGGTAACCTTGGAAAGTGCACCTTTTGCACCGATCGAGTATCTTTTCTTGCCTATGTTGTTACTCCGCAGGGAATTGAGGTTGACAAAGCCAAGATTGCAGCTATTGAGAGTTGGCCGCAATCCAAAATGGTCACACACGTGAGGAGTTTCCTTGGCCTCGCTGGATTCTATAGGCGTTTTTGAGAGATTTCAGCACCATTCCTGCACCTCTCAATGAGCTTACAAAGAAGGATGTGCCTTTTGTTTGGGATACTGCATAGAAAGAAGCATCCACGGTATTGAAAGATAAGCTGACACATGCTCCTTTACTCCAGCTTCCTGATTTTAATAAGACTTTTGAGCTTGAATGTGATGCTAGTGGAATTGGGTCAGGAGGTGTGTTATTACAGGATGGTAAACCTGTTGCATACTTTTCTGAAAAATTGAGTTGGCCTAGTATGAATTATTCTACTTATGATAAGGAATTACATGCTCTTGTTCAGAATTTGGAAACATGGAAACATTATTTATGTCCCAAAGAATTTGTTATACATTCTGATCATGAATCTTTGAAGCACATTAGAAGTCAAGCAAAACTGAACCGTAGACATGCTAAATGGGTTGAATTCGTAGAGACTTTCCCTTATGTTATTAAACACAAGAAGGGAAAAGAAAATGTTATTGCTGATGCATTGTCTCGTCGTTATACTATGCTTTCATAACTTGACTTTAAAATATTTGGTTTGGAGACCATCAAAGATCAATATGTGCATGATGCTGAATTTAAAGATGTATTGCATAATTCTAAAGAAGGGAGAACATTGAACAAGTTCATTGTTAATGATGGATTTATGTTTCGTGCTAACAAGCTATGTATTCCAGCTAGCTCTGTTCGTCTTTTGTTGTTGCAGGAGGCGCATGGAGGAGGATTAATGGGATACTTTGGCATGAAGAATACGGAGGACGTACTTGCCACACATTTATTTTGGCCAAAGATGAGACAGGATGTTGAGCGTTTTGTTGCTCGCTGCACTACATGTCAAAAAGCTAAGTCACGACTGAATCCTCATGCTTTATATATGCCTTTGCATGTCCCTAGTGTTCCTTGGGAAGATATATCAATGGACTTTGTTTTGGGTTTACCTCGAACAAAGAAGGGGCGGGAAAGCATATTTGTTATCATGGATAGGTTCTCGAAAATGGCACACTTTATACCATGTCATAAAAGCGATGATGCTGCTAATGCTGCTAATTGCATAAAATGGTACACTTTATACCATGGCACACTTTTGGAGATGTTTATGGGCTAAGTTGGGGACTAAACTGCTTTTTAATACTACTTGTCACCCCCAAACCGATGGACAAACTGAAGTAGTCAATAGAACTTTGTCTACTATGCTTAGGGCTATTTTGAAGAATAACAACAAAATGTGGGAAGAATGCTTGCCCCATATTGAATTTGCTTATAATCGTTCATTGCATTCTACTACTAAGATGTGCCCTTTTGAAATTGTATATGGTTTCCTACCTCGTGCACCTATTTATTTGTTGCCTCTTCCATTTTCGGAGAAGGTTAATTTTGATGCAAAACAACATGTTGAATTGATCTTAAAAATGCATGAGTTAACTAAGGAAAATATTAAGCGCATGAATGCTAAATATAAACTTGTTGGAGATAAGGGTAGAAACGTGTTGTCTTTGCACCTGGAGATCCTGTTTGGTTACATTTGCGTAAGGATAGGTTTCCTAATTTGCGCAAGTCAAAGCTAATGCCACGTGTTGATGGTCCTTTTAAGGTGTTAGAGAAAATAAATGATAATGCATGTAAACTTGAGCTGCGTGCAGATTTTGGGGTTAGTCCCACATTTAATATTGCAGATTTGAAGCCTTACTTGGGTGAGGAAAATGAGCTTCCATCGAGGACGACTTCAATTAAAGAAGGGGAGGATGATGACGACATCACTAACAGAATTACACCCACAGCCCCAACTGATACGTATACAGGACCAATTACTAGAGCTCGTGCACGCCAATTAAATTACCAGGTACTTTCGTTTCGTGGTAATGATTCTAATGTTCATGAGAATATGATGCTACCTAAATTGAAAAAAATTGTCTTGCTTACAAATGAAGGGCCTAGCTTGGAAAAGAAGGATGAACATTGGAAAAAGATCAAGCATGGAGATGATGTCATATGCAAGGGGAAAAAGAACGAAGTTACAAATGATGATTTCAGGACATCGAAGCCACCATAATGAGTGCGTGAAGCCTTGGTCGAAATATACAAGATGCCACTTCATAAATTTCGTCTAGAGGCTATAATAGGTGCTGCGTCACCGTATTATTGGGACAGGCCCATGTAATTTCAAAATACTTGAGTATAGGCTATTTTTAGAGTCTGTATGTGTGGGGAAAAACAGTTAGGGTTGGTTTCGGACCCCTCCTCCTAGGGCCACGAAATGCACCCCTCTTCCTCCATATATACAGCCCTTAGGACGTCATTTAGACTTCGGGTTTTGTTTAGATTAAAGTTCACCATAGCTGCAAGTTCGCGTACTTTGTTTGTGTTCAACGAGCAGACAAAGACGTCATAGAACCCCACCTTGATCAATAAAGCTTTCCTCTTATATTCACAATATCTAGGTTGCAATCTTAGTTTCTTGCTTGTTCTTTGCTTGCTTGCAGGAAATAGACCCTCGTGGTCAGGTTAATCGTGCTCCGGTGTGGTCAATAACCGCTCAGAGTTGGTTTAGCGATTGCTAAGGTGCGACGTCCTCGCACGTTCATAGTCGGATCGTCAAATTCTACTCCACCAAAAACGATAGGCACCATCTGATCGAAAGACGGGACACATTTGCCTCTATCAGGTAGTTTACTTTGATGATATATTGATTTATAGCAGACCTTTGGAGGAACATTTGGAACATTTACGTGTTGTTTTTTTGCTCTACGTGATGCATGTTTGTTTGGTAACCTTGGAAAGTGCACCTTTTGCACCGACCGAGTATCTTTTCTTGGCTATGTTGTTACTCCGTAGGGCGAAC
Source organism: Secale cereale (assembly GCA_902687465.1). Taxonomy (NCBI): domain Eukaryota; kingdom Viridiplantae; phylum Streptophyta; class Magnoliopsida; order Poales; family Poaceae; genus Secale; species Secale cereale. The sequence continues at coordinate 394,034,211 of LR738712.1, read as the reverse complement.
TGAGGTTCGTAAAGCAAAGATTGAAGCTATTGAGAGTTGTCCGTTGCCCAAAACGATCACACATGTGAGGAGTTTCCTTGGCCTCGCTGGATTCTATAGGAGTTTTGTGAGAGATTTCAGCACCATTGCTTCACCTCTCAATGAGCTTACAAAGAAGGATGTGCCTTTTGCTTGGGGTACTTCACAGGAAGAAGCGTTCACGGTATTGATAGATAAGTTGACACATGCTCCTTTACTCCAACATCCTGATTTTAATAAGAATTTTGAGCTTGAATGTGATGCTAGTGGAATTGGGTTAGGAGGTGTGTTATTACAAGATGGTAAACCTGTTGCATACTTTTCTAAAAAATTGAGTGGCCTAGTCTGAATTATTCTACTCATGATAAGGAATTATATTCTCTTGTTCGGACTTTGGAAACATGGCAACATTATTTATGGCCCAAAGAATTTGTTATACATTCTGACCATGAATCTTTGAAGCACATTAGAAGTCAAGAAAAACTAAACCGTAGACATGCTAAATGGGTTTAATTCATAGATAATTTCCCTTATGTTATTAATCACAAGAAGGGAAAATAAAATGTTATTGCTGATGCATTGTCTTGTCGTTATACTATGCTTTCACAACTTGACTTTAAAATATTTGGTTTGGAGACCATCAAAGATCAATATGTGCATGATGCTGAATTTAAAGATGTATTACAGAATTCTAAAGAAGGGAGAACATGGAACAAGTTAGTCGTTAATGATGGATTTGTGTTTCGTTCTAACCAACTATGGATTCCAGCTAGCTCTGTTAGTCTTTTGTTGTTGCAGGAGGCGCATGGAGGAGGATTAATGGGACACTTTGGCGTGAACAAGACGAAGGACGTACTTGCTACATATTTCTTTTTGCCAAAGATGAGATGGAATGTTGAGCGTTTTGTTGCTCACTGCACAACATGTCAAAAAGCTAAGTCACGACTCAATCCTCATGGTTTATATATGCCTTTGCCTATCCCTAGTATTCCTTGGGAAGATATATCTATGGACTTTTGGGTTTACCCCAAACAAAGAAGGGGAGGGATAGCATATTTGTTGTCGTGGATAGGTTCTCGAAAATGGCACACTTTATACCATGTCATAAAAGCGATGATGCTGCTAATATTGCTGATTTGTTCTTTCTTGAAATTATTCGCTTGCATGGTGTGCCAAATACTATTGTTTCAGATTGTGATACTAAATTTCTTAGCCACTTTTGGTGATGGTTATGAGCTAAGTTGGGGACTAAACTGCTTTTTAGTACTACTTGTCACCCCCAAACTGATGCACAAACTGAAGTAGTGAATAGAACATTGTCTACTATGCTTAGGGCTGTTTTAAAGAATATCAAGAAAATGTGGGAGGGATGTTCGCCTAATATTGAATTTGCATGTAATCGTTCGTTGCATTCTACTACTAAGATGTGCCCTTTTGAAATTGTTTATGGTTTCCTACCTCGTGCACCTATTGATTTGTTGCCTCTTCCATCTTCGGAGAAGGTTAATTTTGATGCTAAACAACGTGTCGAATTGATCTTAAAAATGCATGAGTTAACTAAGGAAAATATAGAGCGCATGAATGCTAAATAAAAAATTTTGGAGATAAGGGTAGAAAGCATGTTGTCTTTGCACCTGGAGATCTTGTTTGGTTACACTAGCGTAATGATAGGTTTCCTAATTTGCGCAACTCAAAGCTAAAGCCACATGCTGATGGTCCTTTTAAGGTGTTAGAGAAAATAAATGGTAATGCATATAAACTTGATATGCCTGTAGATTTTGGGGTTAGTCCCACATTCAACATTGCAGATTTGAAGCCTTACTTGGGTGAGGAAGATGAGCTTCCACCGACTTCAATTCTAGAAGGGGAGGATGATGAGGACATCACTAACAAAGTTAAACCCATAGCCCGAACTGATACATATACAAGACTAATTACTAGAGCTCGCACACGCCAATTAAATTACCTAGTACTTTCGCTTCTTAGTAATGATTCTAATGTTCATAAGAATATGATGCTGCCTAAATTGGATACATTTGTCTTGTTTACAAATGAAGAGCCTAGCTTGGACAAGAAAGATGAACATTGGAGCAAGATCAAGCATGGAGATGATGGCATGCGCAAGGGGAACAAGAACAGAGTTACAAGTGATGGTTTCGTGACTTTGAAGCCACCATAATGAGTGCGTGAAGCCTTGGACGAAATATACAAGATGCCACTTCATGAATTTCGTCCAGAGGCTATTATAGGTGCTACATCACCTTATTATTGGGACAGGCCCATGTAATTTCAAAATACTTGAGTATAGGCTGTTTTTAGAGTCCGTATGTGTGGGGAAACAAGAGTTAGGTTTGGTTTTGGACCCCTCCTTCAAGGGCCACGAAATTCCTCCCTCTTCCTCCAAATATACAGCCCTTAGGGCGTCGTTTAGACTTTGGGTTTTGTTTCTATTAAAGTTCGCCATAGCTGCAACTTCGCGTACTTCGTTTGTGTTCAACGACCAAACAAAGGCGTCACAGAACCCCACCTTGATAAATAAAGCTTTCCTCTTATATTTGCAATATCCAGATTGCAATCTTAGTTTCTTGCTTGTTCTTCATTTGCCTATAGGAAACAGACCTTTGTGGTCAGGTTGATCGTGCTCCAGCGTGGTCAATAACCTCTCGGAGTTGGTTTAGTGATAGCTAAGGCGCAACGTCCTCTCATGTTCGTATTCGGATCGTGAAATTTGACTTCATCCAAAACGATAGCCACCATCACATTAAAAGACGGGACAACTTTGCCTCTATCAGAGGTGGTGCAGTGTTTTTGACAACTCTACCTTTGATGAAGTTCTTCTTATCTTTCCCAAACTTATGGCGAGGATCCAGGAACTATCTATGCATGTCGCATAGGGTCTTCCAAAAGTAGCTCAAGAACTTGACATCTCGGTCCTACACAATTGTCTTGGGCATTCCATGTAGACGAAGAATTTCCCTACAAAAGAGATTGGCACCATGTGCATCATTGTCTATCTTGTTGCACGGAATAAAGTGTGCCGTTGTAGAGAATCGGTCCACAACAACAAATATGGAATATTTGCCATTTCTAATTCTAGGTAAGCCAAGCACAAAATCAATGCTAATGTCTTCCCATGGGTGGTATGGAATTGGAAGTGGCATATATAAACCATGAGATTGAGCTTTGGACTTAGCTTTGCGACATGTAGAGCATCGATTGGTGAATCGAGAGATGTCGCGAAACATCTTGGGCTAAAAGTACTTCTTGGAGAGCATAGCAAAAGTATTGTCGCGTCCAAAGTGTTTCATAAGTCCTCCTCCATGAGCCTCTTGCAAAAGTAACAAACGAAGTGAAGACTCGGGGATGCATAGTTTGTTTGCTCTCATAAGATAACCATTGGAAATATGACAATGCTCCCAAGATGTATGCGTCAAACATTTACCATATGGAATAGCAAATGTAAGAGCATGCTCATATAAATCTTTGATATGCTCGAAGTTAATGACATCTAATTCAAGTTTTGTAACAAGCATGCATTTGCGGGAAAGGGCATCCGCTACAATGTTTTCCTTCCCTTTGATATATTTGATGATGTAAGGAAAAGACTCAATAAACTCACTCCATTTTGCATGCATTTTGTTCAATGTAGTTTGGCCCTTGAGATATTTCAAAGTTTCATGATCGGTACGTAAAATGAACACTTGAGGGCAGAGATAGTGTTCCAAACATGCAAAACACTCACTAAGGCATAGAGCTCTTTATCATATATGGGGTAATTAAGTTGCGCTCCGGATAGTTTTTCACTAAAGTAAGCAATTGGACGCTTCTCATGCATTAATACACCACCTATGCGATTACTACTAGCATCACAATGTATCTCAAAAGGTTTGTCAAATTTTGGTAAGGCAAGCAACGATGCATGCGTAAGCAAGTTTTTAAGTTCATTGAAAGTGGTGTCTTGTTATAGTCCCCAAACAAAAGCTTTTTTTTCTTGATCAAAGCGTGCAAACGAGATGCAATGGTGCTCAAGTCCTTCACAAATTTGCGATAAAATCGCGCTAGGCCTAGAAAACTACGCACTTGTGGCAAGTTGGTGGGTTGGGGCCAAGTTTTAATTACTTAAATTTTAGTTTCATCTACATGCACACCCTTAGAAGACACGACAAATCCTAGAAACACTAGCTTGTCAACACCAAATTTGTATTTTTCCCATGTTAGCATAAAGTCTTTCTTTGCGAAGAGTTTGCAAAATGGTGCGAAGGTGAGTGACATGTTGCTTAAGCGATTTGCTAATCACAAGGATGTCATCAAAACATACCACAACAAATATGCCGATGTATGGTCTAAGTACATGATGCATGACACGCATGAAGGTTCCGGGTGCTTCTGATAAACCCATTGGCATAACAAGCCATTCATACAAACTAAACTTGGTTTTAAAAGAAGTTTTCCATTCGTCACCCTCTTGTATGCAAATTTGATAATAGCCACTTTTAAGATCAAATTTGGGGAAAATTGTGGCTCTGCTAAGCTCATCTAGCATGTCATCTAAGTGTGGGATTGGGTGACAATATCTAACGGTGATAGCATTAATGGGACCACAATCCGAACACATGCGGTAAGTACCATCTTTCTTGGGGACAAGGATTACCGGAACGGCACAAGGGCTCAAGCTTTCTCGTACGTGGCCGTTATCGATGAGTTGATGGACTTGCCGTTGGATCTCTATGGTTTCGTCAGCGTTCACGCGATAAGGTGCCTTGTTAGGAAGATGTGCTCCTGGGATGAGGTCGATGCGGTGCTCGATGCCGCGTAGAGGAGGTAGACCTGCAGGTAGCTCATCGGGAAAAACGTCTTCAAATTCATGCAACAAAGGAGACATCACTAGAGGTAGAGTGATGTGGAGCATCCCATGATCATCCCCATGTTCACTTCGACGAGACCTCAAGTACACACCATTGGACACAAGGTTTACTCGCTCCTCTCCAAACCTTCACTTTTCACATGTGAGACACGACTACTACCTCAAACATATGTGCTATGCATGACCAGGAACCAAGAGGGAGGCCATGGAACAGCTAGGAGCATTGGACAAGACAGCAAGGATACCAAGTACATGGATTAAGCGGAGAAGCTACCAGAAGTCTACATCCACTAGACGACTGGTCTCGACCGGACGTCCGACGCCTAGGAGCTCCACCAGCCAAATCGACCCCAACCGAGGCAACCTACAGCACCAGGACGACCGCCAAACACCGGACGTCCAACTCTCTTCAGCGCCCGGACGACCGGCCCCCACCGGACGTCCGATAGGCCCATCACAGAAGCAAAACGTCGGAAGTCCGACGACTTCCGGACATCCGGACGACCATGAGCCACCGGACGACCGGAACCCACCGGACGTCTGGTACCTATGTGCGCACAGTGTGTTGGGCCCGAGGCCCATGTATCTCCCACTTACCCCTTCGTGGACCTAGACTATATATACTACTTCCCCTCCTCCTAGTTAGGGTTAGCTTTGTGTTAGCTCATTTGAGACTAGATCATTGCTCATCCATAGTGGATCTACTCCACGAGAGAGACCCCGACCTCTATGGAGAAGATCCACACCGGGTTCAAGATCCCTCATGGGATGACCCCTCGTGGGCTCAAGGCCTCGTCACGGAGATGAACTAGTTACCTTGTATCTTTCCTATGTTGGATTTGGACCGTGTATTGATACGTCTCCAACGTATCTATATTTTTTTATTACATGCTATTATTTATGATGTTTTGGATGTTTAATGGGCTTTGTTACACACTTTTATATTATTTTTGGGACTAACCTATTAACCCAAAGGCCCAGTCCAGATTGCTGTTTTTTTGCCTATTTCAGGGTTTTACAGAAAAGGAATATCAAACGGAGTCCAAATGGAATGAAACTTTGGGAGATATATTTTTGGAGCAAAATACGCATGGGAGACTTGAGAACCACGGAGTAGGGCACACGTGGCATCCACGAGGGTGGGGGGCGCGCCCCCCCTATAGGGCGCGCCCCCTGCCTCGTGGCCCCCACGTTTGGCCCCTGGTGCCCTCCTTCCTCCTATATATACCTACGTACCCCGAAACCATCAAAACAACAGAGAAAACCCTAGTTCCACCGCCACAACCTTCTGTTCCCGTGAGATCCCATCTTGGGGCCTGTTCCAGAGCTCCGCCGGAGGGGGGATCTACCACGGAGTGCTTCTACATCATCATCATCGCCTCACCATGAGTTGTGAGTAGTTAACCAAAGACCTTCGAGTCCATAGCTAGTATCTAGATGGCTTCTTCTCTCTCTTTGGATCTCAGTACCAAGTTCTCCTCGGTCTTCGAGGAGATCTATTCGATGTAATCTCTTTTTGCGGTGTGTTTGTCGAGATCCGATGAATTGTGGGTTTATGATCAAGATTATCTATGACAAATATTTGGTTCTTTTCTGAACTCTTTATGTATGATTATAATATCCTTGCAAGTCTCTTCGAATTATTGGTTTGGTTTGGCCTACTAGATCTATAGTTCTTGCAATGGGAGAAGTGCTTGGCTTTGGGTGCAATCATGCGGTGTCCTTTCCCAGTGGCAGTAGGGGCAACAAGGCACGTATTGTATTGTTGCCATCGATGATAAAAAGATGGGGTTTATATCATATTGCTTGAGTTTATCCCTCTACATCATGTCATCTTGCTTAAGGTGTTACTCTGTTCTTATGAATTTAATACTCTAGATGCAAGCTGTATAGCGGTCGATGTTTGGAGTAAGAGTAGTAGATGCAGAATCATTTCGGTCTACTTGTCTCGGACGTGATGCCTATATCCAATGATCATGCCTAGATAGTCTCATAAGTATTCGCTTTTCTATCAATTGCTCGACGGTAATTTGTTTACCCGCCGTAGAATTATGCTATCATGAGAGAAGCCAATAGAAAAACCTATGGCCCCCGGGTCTATTCTCAACATATCAATCTACAATCTACTTTACTTTTCTGTTTTTACTTTCTGTTCTTATATCCAAAAATACCAAAAATATCAAACTGTAATCTCTATCAGATCTCACTTTTGTAAGTGACCGTAAAGGGATTGACAACCCCTTATCGTGTTAGCTGGGAAGTTCTAATTTGTTTGTGCAGGTGCGAGGGACTCGCGCGTGTTCTCCTACTAGATTGATACATTGGTTCTCGAAAACTGAGGGAAATACTTGCGCTACTATGCTGCATCACCCTTTCCTCTTCGAGGGAATACAACGCAAGCTCGAGAAGTAGCAAGAAGAATTTCTGGCGCCGTTGTCGGGGAAGTTTACGCAAAAGTCTTATACCAAGTACGTCTCACAAACCCTTATTCTTCGCATTACATTTTTTGCATCTCGTATTCCTCTCCCCCTTTTCAACATTGCCGTTTTATTTGCCCTTCTTTCTTGCCATGTGTTTATCGTTCACTTGCCCTCATGTCTGAGATGGGGGAATATTTTATCGAGAAGGGTAGTAATGTTGAGGGCAACGTCTATGTTGACCCTCCGGATGAAACTACCACTTTACATATTAATAAGTTCCGGGTAGGTAGTGGTAATATCATTGGAAAAGGAGTTCTTCAAGACTTCTGTACTTGTGCCGGTGCTTTGCCCACTATGGGTGGCTCTATTCTTCACAGAATTAGTAGCCTTGCGGATGCCATATCTATGCTTGTAGTTGAAATTGAAAGGCAATTTATCCATATGCATCCCTGTATTCAGAGAATCTTTCTGGAGTTTTCCAATATTGAGCACTCCTCTGTTAAGCGTGCAGCTACTATCTTTTTGGCTCATGAATTTAGATTTATCATGAAAGAGGCCAAAGAAATCCTTGCTCATTACGGGGTAGATGCTGGTCGACCTCCCATAGAGGCTATCTTATTTAATCAAGAAGACGTAATGCGGTTGCGATCTCCTAATCATGTTGCTTTTAATGAAAACCTTAGGAAAAAGGTTCCTACCAATGTCTTGGTTGATAGAATTTCTTAGTTGAATGATGATTTTGCTATTCAAAACAATGGGTTAGGTTTCTCCCTTGAGCGAAGGCTCATGACCTTCTGCCAAAAGAATGCCTATAATGATGAATTGGTTGTACACTATAAAGGGCCAAAAGAGGAACCTATACCTCCTGAGCTTGATATGGGGGACTTTTGTCCCATTAAATTTAGCCCTTTTGATTACTTTTGCTTGCCACAAAGGAAACTTGCAGCTCAACGTAGGGAATATGAGATGAGCTTTCACGATATATCTTATCATTATGGCAATCCCTAGATCTATCCATGTATCGTGCCTAGCTAGGGGCGTAAAACGATAGTGCTTGCTGGGAGACAACCCAATTTTATATTTTTTGCTTTTGCTTCTGTTTAGGAATAATTATTGCATCTAGCTTCTGTTTAGATGTGGTTTTGTGTTTTAATTAGTGTTTGTGCCAAGTAGAACCTTTGGGAAGACTTGTGTGAAGTTTATATGATCTTGCTGTGAAAAACAAAATTGTTAGCGCTCGCTAGAATGGTCACCAGATTTTGCTGGAGTGTGCTATTTAGTTGATTCTTTTTGCAGATGATTAGTAGAAAAATTCCTCACGTTTACCAATTTATTTCAATTTTTTGGAGTTACAGAAGTATGCGAAAGTTACAGATTATTACACATTGTTCTATTTTTGACAGATTTTGTTTTTGACAGATTCTGTTTTTCGTGTGTTGTTTGCTTATTTTGATGAATCTATGAGTAGTATTGGAGGATATGAATCGTAGAGAAGTTGGAATACAGTAGGTTTAATACCAATATAAAAAAAGAATGAGTTCACTACAGTACCTTTGAGTGGTGGTTTGTTTTCTAATATTAACGGAGCTCACGAGATTTTTGTCTAAGTTTTGTGTTGTGAAGTTTTCAAGTTTTGAGTATTGCTTTGATAGACTATGGAACAAAGAGTGGCAATAGCCTAAGCTTGGGGATGCCCAAGGCACCCCAAGGTAAAATTCAAGGACAACCAAAAGCCTAAGCTTGGGGATGCCCCGAGAAGGCATCCCCTCTTTCGTCTTCATCTATCAGTAACTATACTCAGAGCTATATTTTTATTCACCACATGATATGTGTTTTACTTGGAGTGTCATGTATCATTTGAGTCTTTGCTTGTTAGTTTGCCACAATTATCCTTGCTGGACACACCTTTTTGAGAGAGATAAATATGGCCTAGGAATTGTTAGAACACTCTATGTGCTTCACTTATATCTTTTGAGTTGAATAGTTTTTGCTCTAGTGCTTAACTTATATCTTTTAGAGCACGGTGGTAATTATATTTTGTAGAAATTGTTGATCTCTCATGCTTCACTTATATCCTTTTGAGAGTCTATTAGAACAGCATGGTAATGTGCTTTGGCTATAAAACTAGCCTTCACATGATATGCATCCAAGATCAATGTAGTAAAAACTTTCATACTAAGTGCATTGAATATGAAGAGAAGTTGGATGCTTGATAATTGTTATGAGATATGAGTATAGTGATATTAGAGTCATGCTAGTGGAGTTATTATGAAATTGAGTAATATTTGTGTTAAAGTTAGTGATTCCCGTAGCATGCACGTATGGTGAACCGCTATGTGAGGAAGTTAGAGCATGAGGTATTCGTAGAGTGTCATCCTTTGTGTGGAGGTCAGGGGTGCGCGATGGTTATCTCCTACCAACCTCCCCCCCTAGGAGCATGCGTTGATTGCTTTGTTTTGATGACTCGTAAATTTTTGCAATAAGTATATGAGTTCTTATGACTAATGTTGAGTCCATAGATTATATGCACTCTCACCCTTCCACCATTGCTAGCCTCTCTCGTACCGTGCCACTTTCACCAGTACCATACACCCACTATATACTTTCCTCAAAATATCCACCATACCTACCTATCATGGCATCTCGATTGCCATTCCGAGATATATTGCCATGCAAGTTTCCACCGTTCCGTTCATATGGCACGCTTCATATTGTCATATTGCCATGCATGATCATGTAGTTGACATCGTATTTGTGGCAAAGCCACCATGCATAAATTCTTCATACATGTCACTCTTGATTCATTGCACATCCCGGTACACCGCCGGAGGCATTCATATAGAGTCATACTTTGTTCTAGTATCGAGTTGTAATATCGAGTTGTAATTCAATATAAGTGTGATGATCATCATTATTAGAGCATTGTCCCATGTGAGGAAAGGCCGAACAAAAGAAAAGGCCCCTCCAAAAAAAGGGACAATTGCTACTATCTTTTTCCACAGTTGTGCTTCAAAGTAGCACCATGTTCTTCATGATAGAGAGTCTCATGTTTAGTCACTTTCATATACTAGTGGGAATTTTCATTATAGAACTTGGCTTGTATATTCCAACGATGGGCTTCCTCAAATTCCCTAGGTCTCCATGAGCAAGCAAGTTAGATGCACACCCACTTAGTTTCTTTTGTTGAGCTTTCATACATATTTAGCTCTAGTGCATCCGTTGCATGGCAATCCCTACTCACTCACATTGATATCTATTGATGGGCATCTCCATAGCCCATTTGATACGCCTAGTCGATGTGAGACTATCTCCCTCCTTTTTGTCTTCTCCACAACCACCATTCTATTCCACCCATAGTGCTATATCCATGGTTCACGCTCATGTATTGCGTGAAATTTGAAAGGTTTGAAAGAATAGAGTATGAAAACAAGTGCTTGGCTGAAACCAGGGTTGTGCATGATATGAATATTTTGTGTGATGAAGAGGGAGCATAGCCAGACTATATGATTTTGTAGGGATAACTTGCTTTAGCCATAGTATTTTGAGAAGACATGACTGCTTTGTTAGTATGCTTGAAGTATTATTATTTCTTATGTCCATATAGACTTTTGTCTCGAATCTTTCAGATTTGAACATTCATGCCACAATTAAGAGAATTACATAGAAAAACTATGTTGGTTAGCATTCCACATCAAAAAATTGGTTTTTATCATTTACCTACTCGAGGACGAGCAGGAATTAATCTTGGGGATGCTTGATACGTCTCCAACGTATCTACAATTTATGATTGTTCCATGCTATTATTTATGATGTTTTGGATTTTTAATGTGCGTTGTTATACACTTTTATATTATTTTTGGGACTAACCTATTAACCCAAAGGCCCAGTCCAGATTGTTGTTTTTGCCTATTTCAGGGTTTTACAGAAAAGGAATATCAAACGAAGTCCAAACGGAATGAAACTTTGGGGGAGATAATTTGGAGCAAAATACGCACGAGAGACTTGAGAACCACGGAGTAGGGCACACGTAGCGCCCGCGAGGGTGGGGGCGCCCCCCCTATAGGGCGCGGCCCCTGCCTCATGGGCCCCACGTTTGGCCACCGGTGCCCTCCTTCCTCCTATATATACCTACGTACCCCGAAACCATCAGAACAACAGAGAAAACCCTAGTTCCACCGCCGCAACCTTCTGTTCCCGTGAGATCCCATCTTGGGTCCTGTTCTGCAGCTCCGCCGGAGGGGGGACCTACCACGGAGTGCTTCTACATCATCATCATCGCCTCACCATGAATTGTGAGTAGTTTACCACAGACCTTCGGGTCCATAGCTAGTATGTAGATGGCTTCTGCTCTCTCTTTGGATCTCAATACCAAGTTCCTCGGTCTTCGAGGAGATCTATTCGATGTAATCTCTTTTTGCGGTGTGTTTGTCGAGATCCGATGAATTGTGGGTTTATGATCAAGATTATCTATGACAAATTTTTGGTTCTTTTCTTAACTCTTTATGTATGATTATAATATCCTTGCAAGTCTCTTCGAATTATTGGTTTGGTTTGGCCTAATAGATCTATAGTTCTTGCAATGGGAGAAGTGCTTGGCTTTGGGTTCAATCTTGCGGTGTCCTTTCCCAGTGACAGTAGGGGCAGCAAGGCACGTATTGTATTGTTGCCATCGAGGATAAAAAGATGGGGTTTATATCATATTGCTTGAGTTTATCCCTCTACAAGATGTCATCTTGCTTAAGGCGTTACTCTGTTCTTATGAACTTAATACTCTAGATGCATGCTGGATAGCGGTCGATGTGTGGAGTAATAGTAGTAGATGCAGAATCGTTTCGGTCTACTTGTCTCGGACGTGATGCCTATATAGAATGATCCTGCCTAGATAGTCTCATAAGTATTCGGTTTTCTATCAATTGCTTGATAGTAATTTGTTTGCCCGCCGTAGAATTATGCTATCTTGAGAGAAGCCACTAGAGAAACCTATGGCCCCAGGGTCTATTCTCAACATATCAATCTACAATCTACTTTACAATTCCGTTTTTACTTTCTATTCTTATACCCAAAAATACCAAAAATATCAAACTATCATCTCTACTAGATCTCACTTTCGTAAGTGACCGTAAAGGGATTGACAACTCCTTATCGTGTTGGCTGCGAAGTTCTTATTTATTTGTGCAGGTGCAAGGGACTCACGCATGGTCTCCTACTGGATTGATACCTTGGTTCTCAAAAACTGAGGGAAATACTTACGCTACTGTGCTGCATCACCCTTTCCTCTTCGAGGGAATATAACACAAGCTCGAGAAGTAGCAAGAAAAATTTCTGGCGCCGTTGCCGGGGAAGTTTACGCAAAAGTCTTATACCAAGTATGTATCACAAACCCTCACCTTCGCATTATATTTTTTGCCTCTCGTATTCCTCTCCCCCACTTCACCATTGCCGTTTTATTTACCCTTCTTTCTTGCCGTGTGTTTATCGTTCGCTTGCCCTCATGTCTGAGATGGGGGAATATTTTATTGAGAATGGTAGTAATGTTGTGGGCAACGTCTATGTTGACCCTCCGGATGAAACTACCACTTTACATATTAAGAATTTCCGGGTTGGTAGTGGTAATATCATTGGAAAAGGAGTTCTTCAAGACTTCTTTACTTGTGCTGGTGCTTTGCCCACTATGGGTGGCTCTATTCTTCACGGAACTAGTAGCCTTGCGGATGCCATATCTATTCTTGTAGTTGAAATTGAAATGCAATTTATCCATATGCATCCCTGTATTCAGAGAATCTTTCTGGAGTTTTCCAATATTGAGCACTCCTTTGTTAAGCATGTAGTTACTATCTTTTTGGCTCATGAATTTAGATTTATCATGAAAGAGGCCAAAGAAATCTTTGCTCATTACGGGGTAGATGCTGGCCGACCTCCCATAGAGGCTATCTTATTTAATCAAAAAGACATAATGCGGTTGCGATCTTCTAATCATGTTGCTTTTAATGAAAACCTTAGGAAAAAGGTTCCTACCGATGTCTTGGTTGATAGAATTACTGAGTTGAATGATGATTTTGCTATTCAAAACAATGGGTTAGGTTTCTCCATTGAGCGAAGGCTCATGACCTTCTGCCAAAAGAATTCCTATAATGATGAATTGGTTGGACACTATAAAGGGCCAAAAGAGGAACCTATACCTCCTGAGCTTGATATGGGGGACTTTTGTCCCATTAAATTTAGCCCTTTTGATTAGTTTTGCTTGCCACAAAGGAAACTTGCTGCTGAACATAGGGAATATGAGATGAGCTTTCGCGATATATCTTATCATTATGGCAATCCCTAGATCTATCCATGCATCGTGCCTAGCTAGGGGCGTAAAACGATAGCGCTTGTTGGTAGGCAACCCAATTTTATATTGTTTGTTTTTGCTTCTGTTTAGGAATAAATATTGCATCTAGCTTCTGTTTAGATGTGGTTTTGTGTTTTAATTAGTTTTTGTGCCAAGTAGAACCTTTGGGAAGACTTGTGTGAAGTTTATATGATCTTGCTGTGAAAAACAGAATCGTTAGCGCTAGCTAGAATGGTCACCAGATTTTGTTGGAGTGTGCTATTTAGTTGATTCTTTGTGCAGATGATTAGTAGACAAATTCCTCATGTTTACCAATTTATTTCGATTTTTTGGAGTTACAGAAGTATGCGAAAGTTACAGATTACTACAGACTGTTCTGTTTTTGACAGATTCTGTTTTTCGTGTGTTGTTTGCTTATTTTGATGAATCTATGAGTAGTATTGGAGGATATGAATCATAGAGAAGTTGGAATACAGTAGGTTTAACACCAATATAAACAAAGAATGAGTTCATTACAGTACGTTTGAGTGGTGGTTTGTTTTCTTATACTAATGGAGCTCACTAGATTTTTGTCTAAGTTTTGTGTTGTGAAGTTTTCTAGTTTTGAGTATTGCTTTGATGGACTATGAAACAAAGAGTGGCAAGAGCCTAAGCTTGGGGATGCCCATGGCACCCCAAGGTAAAATTCAAGGACAACCAAAAGCCTAAGCTTGGGGATGCCCCGAGAAGGCATCCCCTCTTTCGTCTTCATCTATCAGTAACTATACTCGGAGCTATATTTTTATTCACCACATGATATGTGTTTTACTTGGAGCGTAATGTATCATTTGAGTCTTTGCTTGTTAGTTTTCCACAATTATCCTTGATGGACACACCTTTTTGAGAGAGATAAATATGGCCTAGGAATTGTTAGAACACTCTATGTGCTTCACTTATATCTTTTGAGTTGAATAGTTTTTGCTCTAGTGCTTCACTTATATCTTTTAGAGCACGGTGGTAATTATATTTTGTAGAAATTGTTGATCTCTCATGATTCACTTATATCCTTTTGAGAGTCTATTAGAACAGCATGGTAATGTGCTTTGGCTATAAAACTAGCCTTCACATGATATGCATCCAAGATCAATGTAGTAAAAACTTTCATACTAAGTGCATTGAATATGAAGAGAAGTTGGATGTTGATAATTGTTCTGAGATATGAGGATAGTGATATTAGAGTCATGCTAGTGGAGTTATTATGAAATTGAGAAATACTTGTGTTAAAGTTAGTGATTCCCGTAGCATGCACGTATGGTGAACCGCTATGTGAGGAAGTTAGAGCATGAGGTATTTGTAGAGTGTCATCCTTTGTGTGGAGGTCAGGGGCGCGCGATGGTTATCTCCTACCAACCTCCCCCCTAGGAGCATGCGTTGATTGCTTTGTTTTGATGACTCGTAAATTTTTGCAATAAGTATATGAGTTCTTATGACTAATGTTGAGTCCATGGATTATACGCACTCTCACCCTTCCACCATTGCTAGCCTCTCTCGTACCGCACAACTTTCGCCGGTACCATACACCCACTATATACTTTCCTCAAAACATCCACCATACCTAACTATCATGGCATTTCGATAGCCATTCCGAGATATATTGCCATGCAAGTTTCCACCGTTCCGTTCATATGGCACGCTTCATATTGTCATATTGCCATGCATGATCATGTAGTTGACATCGTATTTGTGGCAAAGCCACCATGCATAAATTCTTCATACATGTCACTCTTGATTCATTGCACATCCTGGTACACCGCCGGAGGCATTCATACAGAGTCATACTTTGTTCTAGTATCGAGTTGTAATATCGAGTTGTAATTCAATATAAGTGTGATGATCATCATTATTAGAGCATTGTCCCATGTGAGGAAAGGCCGAACAAAAGAAAAGGCCCCTCCAAAAAAAGGGACAATTGCTACTATCTTTTTCCACACTTGTGCTTCAAAGTAGCATCATGTTCTTAATGATAGAGAGTCTCATGTTTAGTTACTTTCATATACTAGTGGGAATTTTCATTACAGAACTTGGCTTGTATATTCCAATGATGGGCTTCCTCAAATGCCCTAGGTCTTCGTGAACAAGCAAGTTAGATGCATACCCACTTAGTTTCTTTTGTTGAGCTTTCATACATATTTAGCTCTAATGCATCCGTTGCATGGCAATCCCTACTCACTCACATTGATATCTATTGATGGGCATCTCCATAGCCCATTGATATTCCTAGTCGATGTGAGACTATCTCCATCCTTTTTGTCTTCTCGACAACCACCATTCTATTCCACCCATAGTGCTATATCCATGGTTCAAGCTCATGTATTGAGTGAAAGTTGAAAGGTTTGAAAGAATAAAGTATGAAAACAAGTGCTTGGTTGTAACCGAGGTTGTGAATGATATGAATATTTTGTGTGATGAAGAGGGAGCATAGCAAGACTATATGATTTTGTAGGGATTACTTTCTTTAGCCATAGTATTTTGAGAAGGCATGATTGCCTTGTTAGTATGCTTGAAGTATTATTATTTCTTATGTCAATATAGACTTTTTTCTTGAATCTTTCAGATCTGAACATTCATGCCACAATTAAGAGAATTACATTGAAAAACTATGTTGGATAGCGTTCCACATGAAAAATTCTGTTTTCATCATTTACCTACTCGAGGACGAGCAGGAATTAAGCTTGGGGATGCTTGATACGTCTCCAACGTATCTATAATTTTGTATTGTTCCATGCTATTATTTATGATGTTTTGGATGTTTAATGGGCTTTGTTATACACTTTTATATTATTTTTGGGACTAACCTATTAACCCAAAGGCCCAGTCCAGATTGCTGTTTTTGCCTATTTCAGGGTTTTACAGAAAAGGAATATCAAACGGAGTCCAAACGGAATGAAACTTTGGGAGAGATATTTTTGGAGCAAAATACGCACGGGAGACGTGAGAACCACAGAGTACGGCACACGTGGCGTCCACGAGGATGGGGGCACCCCCCTACAGGGCGCGTCCCCTGCCTCAATGGCCCCACGTTTGGCCCCGGTGCCCTCCTTCCTCCTATATATACCTACGTACCCCGGAACCATCAGAACAACAGAGAAAACCCTAGTTCCACCTCTGCCACCCTCTGTTCCCATGAGATCCCATCTTGGGGCCTGTTCCGGAGCTCCACCGGAGGGGGGACCTACCACGGAGTGCTTCTACATCGCCATCATCGCCTCAACATGAATTCTGAGTAGTTTACCATAGTCCTTCGGGTTCCATAGCTAATATCTAGATGGCTTCTTCTCTCTCTTTGGATCTCAATACCATGTTCTCCTCGGTCTTCGAGGAGATCTATTCGATGTAATCTCTTTTTGCGGTGTGTTTGTCAAGATCCGATGAATTGTGGGTTTATGATCAAGATTATCTATGACAAATATTAGGTTCTTTTCTGAACTCTTTATGTATGTCTATAATATCCTTGCAAGTCTCTTCGAATTATTGGTTTGGTTTGGCCTACTAGGTCTATAGTTCTTGCAATGGGAGAAGTCCTTGACTTTGGGTTCAATCTTGCGGTGTCCTTTCCCAGTGACAGTAGGGGCAGCAAGGCACGTATTGTATTGTTTCCATCGAGGATAAAAAGATGGGGTTTATATCACATTACTTGAGTTTATCCCTCTACAGCATGTCATCTTGCTTAAGGCGTTACTCTGTTCTTATGAACTTAATATTCTAGATGCATGCTGGATAGCGGTCGATGTGTAGAGTAATAGTAGTAGATGTAGAATCATTTCGGTCTACTTGTCTCGGACGTGATGCCAATATACAATGATCATGCCTAGATAGTCTCATAAGTATTCTCTTTTCTATCAATTGCTCGATAGTAATTTGTTTACCCGTCGTAGAATTATGCTATCATGAGAGAAGCCACTAGAGAAACCTATGGCCCCCGGGTCTATTCTCAACATATCAATCTACAGTCTACTTTACTTTTCCGTTTTTACTTTCTGTTCTTATATCCAAAAATACCGAAAATATCAAACTATCATCTCTATCGGATCTCACTTTCCTAAGTGACCGTAAAGGGATTGACAACCCCTTATCGCGTTGGCTCCGACGTTCTTATTTATTTGTGCGGGTGTGAGGGACTCGCGCGTGGTCTCCTACTGGATTGATACCTTGGTGCTCAAAAACTGAGGGAAATACTTACGCTACTGTGCTGCATCACCCTTTCCTCTTCGAGGGGATACAACTCAAGCTCGAGAAGTAGCATGTATCTCTTTGTGTTGAGGATGTAGCACATGTGTGGTAGTTTCTTGTTGATTTGAGTGTTTTCTCTCATTTCCCTTCGTGATTTCCCCTCGTGTTCTTCGTGTTCATCCTCAGGGATCCCTCCAATCGTGAAGGATCGGCCAAGATCGGGTTATCCCCGATTCATATGGTATCATGAGCCACGTTTATCATGAATTTGGAATCTCCCCCACCGTTTTCTAGCCCTCCTGTGCTTGATTTGTCCTGAAATTCGAGAATCCTCACCAAAAATAGCCCCAATTTTTTTTGTGATTTGTTGGTTTGATCATGTTTTGTTGATTTTGATCCATGGATTTGCTTGGTTTCAAGTGGATCTAGCATTTCTCCAAGTTTCCACATCTTTCACCCGCGAAATCTCATCAATTTTGACCCCAAAATCATCCATTTCCGCCCAAAATTGCATTCTCGAGCTCAAATCTCGCGTTAACCCCGACCCACCGGACGTCCGGACCCTCCCAAAGCATCGGACGTCCGTTATCCACCGGATGACCGGAACACCTTTACAGAACAAAATTAGCGGATTTTCGACGATTTCCGGACGTCCGGTCACAGGACATCCGCTACTTTCCGGACGTCCGCTACCTGTCGATTCCAACTTCGGCTGATTTTTGTTTTGTCCATAACTAATTCATCTGAACTCCGATTTTGACGTTCTTTAGCTTTGTTTGAAGCTCTTGACATCCCCCGTACCACAAAAATACTTACACCATCATTGGAATCCATGAAATTTTGTGAAATTTGGCATGTTTGCCTAGGCCTTCCATCATATCATCCACATAGCCACCATAGCCTTCCGCAACCTAATCCATTTGGTTCTCCATAGCATTTGTAGTTGCTTGAGTAGTGATTTGAGTTTCCTAAGGTTTTTAGGCTACTTAGGGACAATTGCTTCTTCATCAATCACCACCACCACTTCCGCATACCCATTTCCCACTATACATTGCCAACCCAACTTAACCCAATTTGGCCGAGCTTGTTTGAGTTGTGGCTTGTGTCTCCTATGGTGTTTCGGCTACTTAGGGACCGTGACTTCAACTCCAACACTGTGTATAGCCCATCATACCCTTCCGCCACCATAACCCATTTTGACCGAATTTCCTCCATTAATTCTACAACCACCACCGCTTTTTCGCTACCACCATTTGACATTTGTTCTTGAGATTTTTGAGTTGTGGTTTTTCCGTTTCCTAAGGTGTTTCGGCTAATGAGGAATGGTTTGAGATTGACAACACTGCATCTCATCATCATCATCGGATGGTAACATCGATGACATCTCTGTATACCCCCGTTGCCATTGCATTGTTAACCCCTAGCCCATTTTGCGTCACTTGCCTATCGAGACTAGCCTTTGAGTATTGCCGGCAACATTACTTGTGCACATTAGTGATCATCGATCCGCACTTCCATTACATATGTACCATATCATATTGGTATCATCATATCGTCTCTTGTGTCACAAGATTATTCCCGCATGTACACAATTGTTATCTTGTTTTGTGCATTTCGCATAAGTGACCATATAAAAAAAAAGAATAAGCTTTTAAGCAAAATAGAAACACAAAGAAGCTTGGAAGCAAGAGCCATTGCATCACAAAATATCATATCATACTTGATCATCTTGGATCATCTTGTGTTCAAAGCACCGGAACATCATACATACATAGGATACTTGTGATAGGAAGTCGCTCCATTTTCTGTCATATAGGTAGAGCACAAGTTCGTATCTGCCTATCGAGCAATCGGCTAGCGTCTCTCTAGTGTTCTGTGACAAGAGCATTTTCCATGGATTCCACATTTTTTGCTCAATCCTTGGTTGCACAACCACATTTATCTATCCGTGCGTGTGTTTCCGTGTGCCATTCATTGCTATTGGTCTACTTGTTTCACTTGTGAATTTGTGAATATCTTTCAACATTATTGACTCTTTCAAACATTTTGCATCAAAATTTTGTGCCACTATCCTCACTGAGCTACTCCATAAGCCTTATTGTGTAGGTGTGAGAATTGACGAGAATTGGTACCAATTGTGCTATTTCCTTGACACATTGAGTGATCATTGATCCATTCTCACTGTCGGGTAAGGTACATTGGTCTAGTTCTTCTCTTTCTCCCACTCACCACTACTTGAGTCTTGTGATGGATAGGCAAAGCATTTCATCTCCGGACTTCGACATCGACGGCGCGAACAACTACATCCACACGTAAACCATCGGACTACAACAAGCAATGCAAGAGCGCATCGACAACATCGCCATTGACATACGACACTCCGAGACAAGGAGAAGGACTTACCTCGACGACAAGTGCGACTCCTTCGACAAACACATGGCGGAGCTCTGACAGATGGTGGTAAACTACAAGTCTTCTTCCCCTTCGTCATCTTCTCGGTGGCGACCGTCAATTCACAAGTCTTCGGAGCGCAAACACGATGCAAGCGCAAGTCGTCCACGTCCACATCGCCATGGTGACCATCAGCATCGTCATGAAGGGCAAGTCACCTCGAAGCATCATGTGCACGACAACAATGAACGACATCTTCTATGAGCTCAAGCACTACAATGACACAGTCATCATGAAGATGCTCACCAGGCGCAAACATACAAGTGCGAAGAAGCTCTACTTCACGCCAAGGCCAAGCTTCAAGAGCACATAAGAAGACCGCGAGACAAGCAGACCAAAGACAGAGCTACATCTACAACCACCACTTCGGCATCTTCGCCAAGTGAAATCAAGGCATCTTCGCCTTTGGATGTACAACATCTTCTCCTACTTCCCATGAGTTCGCCTACATCGACATCTTCAACATCAAGGAGATCACCTACAAGTGAGGGCGACACTTCCATCTTTGGAAGCTACCCACAACACGACGGCGACAAGATGGTTGAGCATGGGCCATGCCCTTCAACCATGGTGTCGTGGAATTGTCACGGCAGATGTCCTAGTGTGAGGACTTAGTCATGAGGCCATGCCTCTATGTGGTAGCTTGAGAGGGGTTGAGCGGAATCGAGAGACGCAATACAATACAAGGATTTAGACAGCTTCGGGCCCCGGGAAACATCATCCGGTAATAGCCCTACATGATGTTTGAGGCTAGATCTCATTATGACCCTCCTGGAGTCGCCGCATAAGCCGGCTCCCCTTATCGTGTCTAACCCTAGAGATTGTTTCTTTCTTACTTGTCCCTCTTTGGGGAGCCCTGCCCCTCCTTATATATGTTGAAGGGGCGGGTTACATGACTAGTCCTATTAGGATTAGGATTACTCTATTCCAAGTGGAGTCCTAGTCTTGCTTCCTTTATAGGAGAATATTCCTTGTGCTTTCCTCATAAACCGGCCCACCATAACATGAACCGGCCTTCTGGGCCTTGTGCCTTGTCATCCATCCGCCGTCCGCCGGGTTACCAGTGAGTCATACTAACCAGGCAGGTTGCTTGTAAACCATCTGGTCAGGGCAGCTCGCCAGTGAATCACCAATTGTAAACCGGGTCTTAAGTAAACCGCCAAGTCCAGCTGGGTCATATTTCCGGCCGGGTTACGCCGCGGGGTATATCCCCGACATTAGCCCCAAGTTTAATTTGGATTTATCCATGTTAAAATGATCTGCAACATAAACACAAGAACAAACTTGGCGGCTTTGTGCACCGGGTTAAATATTCTTATAAACCGGCATTTGATCATCCTTAAATCCTTGTCATTTCTTCCTTCTAAAAAAATCCGAGTCAATAAACCAGCTTCATAATAAATTTGCTTGCAGAAAATATTGTAAATAAAGAATCTATTTGAGTCGGCCTTCAATGCTCTGACTTGACAAAAATATTGGTCTTTGAAATTTTCAACTTATATCCAGCCAGTTTGGAAATGTAGAACTTGCCGGTTTATGATTGCCAAAATTACCGAGTTATTAAAACTGATGATACTGGGTCATGACTATTTATAGACGCCAGGTTATGATTGTCGCCAACGTCGGGTCACACAATTAATCTTCCTGATTTGCCCGAAACTGAGAATTTGAAGATGTTCCTCCTTTATATGCATATTACATGTAGCCCCCAAGTCTTAAGAGGAGAACATAGTGATAGCTTAAGACTAGTTTCAATATAAATGTTGCAACCTTGAAGAAACCCAGATTGTTCCTCCCAGTCAGTAGTAAAAACTGAATACTCCATATTAAGTAGGCCCCAAGTGTTGGGTTGTCATGCTTACAGCAACCTGGGACTTGTAATTGCCTGATGCTCAAGAAACTTCAACCAGTGTAGCCCCCAAGGGCCGGGTCATTATGCAATAATGAGCATGGACTTTATAAATATGATCATGTGGACTTGAAAAACAACGTGTAGCCCCCAAGGGCCGGCTCAGTAAGAATACTGAGCTGGGACTTTATATATACTTAATTGAAAATAACATTATATAATGTAACTCTCGTCATGGGGCTTGAACCCACGTCCACAAGGCTAAGATCTTTGTGCTTTACCAACTGAGCAGTGGACCCTTCAATATAATGGATTAAGACTTGTGTACCTTGAATTGTTGAGAGGAGCAATTGGTAGCTCCCAAGGGCCGGCTCACTACAATGTGATGAGTCGGGTCTTCAATAAGGTGAGCAAAAAATGACTTTGCATTAGCCCCCAAGTGCCATGGTGCATGCTTATTTGATGTAATCTCAATTTGAATAATGTAGCCCCCAAGTGTCGGGTCATAAGCCTGCAGCGACTCGGGACTATTCCTTTCATTGTAGAATAAATCATACCCATTGATAAAATAATATCCATTGCGCTGAAGCAACTTTGAAAACCTCAATCATAATATTGATTAATGATAACCATAATAAAAATCCAGCCATGTTGGCTATTTAAATATTTGAATAATTTAACTCGGTTTTGAAAACCGGTTCCAGTGATATTTGATCACACTGTTGGTTTTACCAAGGCAGTGTAGTAAGGGTGATAACCCAAAAATTTGATCATTGGTAATTATCATAGATTGCCTGTTTATAAACAAAACCAGGTCGGGTTAATAAACACCAATCATTATTTTATCTCATACTGGCGACTTATAGTCGAGAGCCAGGCCACATTAATAAACACTGGTCATTATCTTATCTCATACTGGCGACTTATAGTCAAAAGCGAGGCCGGGTTAATAAACACCGGTCATTGTCTTATCTCATACTGGCGACTTAATATCCAAAGCCAGGCCGTGTTAGTAACACCGAATAATAACTGATCATTTACTGACAACTTGTAGTTGAAAGCCGAGCCGGGTTAATGAACACCGTTTTATCAAAACATTATAAATCTCATCAAAGGAGGAAAAACTTGGCAAATAAAAGCATATGAAAACTTGTAGTCGAGGCTTTTCACGGGCTGCCAGGCCCCATATTCGAGGCTTTTCATGGGCTGCCTGGCCGCTGAGTTAAACCATTTTACAAAGCCTCTTAAGATGGACCTCACATTAACCAATCGTCGTTTTAACGTTGACAAGTTCAGGGTCTATTATAAGATTGACTTGTCAATCGTTCGACGGGTCATACCAGGTTTACCTGGACGGAGTGACTTACTTGATGCAGGCAGGTTAACCCGGGGTTTTAGCTGTGCACACCAGGCTTCCAAGCTGTGGCTTGATAGCCTATTACAAGGGCCTTAAAACCTCTTTGTTGCTATGTAACAAGAGCCCGCAAGTAACATTTTGAGCTGTGCTCAGCGGGTGCCTATGTTTGAGTTGTCTTGTGCGTCAAACTCTCTTTTGCCCCTTATGATAATGGTGGCTTGATAGCCGGATTACCAAAGTTACCAGAGCTGTGCTCTTATGATAGTATTGGCTTGATAGCCGGATATGACACCCACATATCTCTGAGTTGAGCATGGCGACGTTTGCACACACATATCTCTGACACCCACATATGACGAGATGCCCCAATTTCAATGTGAGGCGAGCCACCACCACATGAGTGAGATGAGTGACTCCACCATATGTGACACTGAGAGCATTTCCTTAGATAGGATGAGTGTGATCACCACTAGCCCCACACATGAGAGCATGCCACACACCCTATGTGAGGTTAAGAACCATTTGAGTGACTCCGCCAACCATACGAGTGAGATCATCCAAGAGGGAGTGAGTGAGCCACAACACTTAGTGAGTGAGGTAGTTGATAGGGCATGTGATGAGGACATCACTAATAAGGTTACATCCACAGCTCCAACTAACACATATACAGGACCAATTACTAGAGCTCGCGCACGCCAATTAAATTACCAGGTACTTTCGTTTCTTGGTAATGAATCTAATGTTCATGAGAATATGATGCTGCCTAAATTGGATACATTTGTCTTGCTTACAAATGAAGGTCCTAGCTTGGACAAGAAGGATGAACATTGGAGCAAGATCAAGCATGGAGATGATGGCATGCGCAAGGGGAACAAGAATGGAGTTTCAATTGATGATTTCAGGACTTTGAAGCCACCATAATGAGTGCGAGAAGCCTTGGATGAAATATACAAGATGCCACTTCATAAATTTCGTCCAGAGGCTATTATAGGTGCTGCGTCACCTTATTATTGGGCCAGGCCCATGTAATTTCGAAATACTTGAGTATAGGCTGTTTTTAGAGTCCGTATGTGTGGGGAAACAAGAGTTAGGGTTGGTTTCGGACCCCTCCACCAAGGGCCACGAAATTCCCCCCTCTTTCCTTCATATATACAGCCCTTAGGGCGTCGTTTAGACTTTGGGTTTTGTTTAGATTAAAGTTCGCCATAGCTGCAACTTCGCGTACTTCGTTTGTGTTCAACGACCAGACCAAGACGTCATAGAACCCCACTTGATCAATAAAGCTTTCCTCTTGAATTCGCAATATCCAGATTGCAATCTCAGTTTCTTGCTTGTTCTTCGTTTGCCTGCAGGAAACAGACCTTCGTGGTCAGGTTGATCGTGCTCCGGCGTGGTCAATAACCTCTCGGAGTTCTTTTAGCGATTGCTAAGGCGCGACGTCCACGCACGTTCGTAGTCGGATCGTCAAAGTCGACTTCATCCAAACGATAGCCACCATCTCATCGAAAGACGATACACCTTTGCCTCTATCAAGTGGTATCAGATTTCCAGGTTGCTCGGTGAGGTTTTACAGTTTTTCGTAGATTAGATCGAGTCTGTTCTTCATACCTACAGTCCACGAAAAAGCCAAAAAAAAATTAGGGTTTGTTCATCCCATCCGAACCAATCTGAGCCTTTGCATAATCTTTTCTGTATTTGCTTTGTTGAATTTGCGGTTGCATCGTCGTGTCAAGTTGCTGGTCTTAGCGTCTAGTTCTTTAGAGTTTCGAGTTCTGTTCACAGTTTGTCACGTCGCCGCCGCACCATATTCATCGCCGCTGCCATA
Source organism: Secale cereale (assembly GCA_902687465.1). Lineage (NCBI taxonomy): Eukaryota > Viridiplantae > Streptophyta > Magnoliopsida > Poales > Poaceae > Secale > Secale cereale. The sequence continues at coordinate 394,008,887 of LR738712.1, read as the reverse complement.
CCACCACTGCTGCCATATCCCACCACCGCCACCACATACCACCACCGCTGCCATAACCTACCACCGCTGCCATATCCTACCACCATATATCCACCGCCAATCCGAGTTCTTTTCATATTAGGTTTGTTCTCGAGATCCATCTAGGTTTCGGATTTGTGTTTCCTTGCCTGCGTAGGTCTCGAAAAAAAAGTTTGGAGACCCCCGGGCAGTTTTTAGGCCAAAAATTCGACAGGTGAAAATATTTTTTCCCTATCCTATTTTTGGGCTTTTCTGAGTCTTTTGAGACACGTGCCACCATACTGTTTTTTTACCGCACTTTTTCGTCGTCGCTGCCCTGATTCCGAAAAAAAACATTCGTCAAAAAAATTTCGTGCCTATCATCTTAGTTTGACTTGGGAAGTGTTTTGAGACACTCGCCATTATAGTGATTTTCTGCCAAAAAAAAAAGAGCGCAAAAAAAAAGAGCGCAGAAAAAAAAGAGGCGAAAAAAAAATCAGAGTGTGCTTTCCCCTTTATTATGTGCAGCGCCGTGATTTTGTTAGTGTTCTAGGCTCGCGTCTCTAGTACGGTCTAGCCTAGGACCAGAACAGTACCGTCGTTGAGCGTTTATTCAACTTTGCATCTCTGAATTGATTATTGCTGACCACTTTTGCTACCATCTTATAAGCCTTCCCAGCTCCACATACATCTATGTCGTGCGTTTGACTCTCCCTGGTAATCGCTTTATCCAAGCTTTGAGAGTTTTGACTACCACGGTTGCCGATCACCACCTGCTGCTGGGTAAGAACTGGTAAGAATTTGAGATTTGCTTGTCGGATTTGTGACACCCGCCACCACCACCACTTATTAGTAGTCTGTAGGATCATATTCTTGTGTGTTTGTATTGCTGCTAACCATGCCAGGATCACAAGTCGACGAGACTGACTGGGAGAACTTGACGAACAAGGAGCTTCATGATAAGTTTCAGCAAATGATGAGTGTACAGGTGCAAGATGTGCTAAACACATTGGACGAGGCCATGGAGAAGATAGTTGGCATGGAGAAGACGTTTGACACAAAGCTCAATAACAACTTTGCTGAATTGCTTTCGCGTTTTCCACCACCACCGGCTGCTGCAGCTGTCACACCTCTTCAACAACAACAACAACAACAACAACAACAACAACAACAACGTCGCCTTCCAAATCAAGTGGGACGAGCACAGCGCGTTCCCCTTGAGACTGGTCAAGCTTCTGGTGCTGCTGTTGATGTTTCTATAGCTCTTGCTGCTACTGCAGAGGTGGAGGACCATTACGAGGATGAGGTTGACCAAAATCAGAACTACGTGCAACAACCGGCACCACCACCACCAGGTCGTCCTCATGCATATCATCGCAATGGTAGGGCTGCACCACCACCTGAGGTACATGACCATCTTCCTAAACTGAAATTGAATATTCCACCATTTGAGGGTAGATATGTTCCTGATATATATCTTACTTGGGAGTTAGAAACTGAACAATGTTTTACATGTTTACATTATCCCGAGGAGAGACGTGTTCCCGCTGCTGTTTGTGCTTTCACTAGTTTTGCATGTGTTTGGTGGTCTGAATATTGTAGATTATATCCTATTCCAGCTACTGGGGCTGCTTTGAAAACTGCTATGCGTACTCGTTGGGTTCCACCATATTATCAACGTGAATTACTTCAAAAACTGCAGCGCTTAAGACAAGGAAAAAATTGTGTAGAAGAATATTATCAGCAATTACAAACTGGCCTGATTAGATGTGGTATTGTTGAGGAGAATGAAGCTATGCTTGCACATTTTATGGGTGGATTAAATAGAGAGATTCAGACCATTCTAGAGTATAAGGATTATACTAATATCACTCGTTTATTCCATCTTGCTTGTAAAGCTGAACGTGAAGTGCAGGATCGACAGGCATTGGCGTGGACTAACTTTTCTGCAGGTAGACCTTCATCATGGACACCGCGTGCATCCTCTACTTCCACACATTCTACTGCACCGACACCTCCATCAGCTGTTACCTCCAGCCGTGATACAAGGAAGCAGGCACAACCACCATTATCTGCCAAGAGCACACCTATTGGGCCTGCACAGAGTTCTTCTTCTTCCATGGCATCAACAGGGCACACCAGTGATATTATTTGTCGTCGTTGTAAGGGAAGAGGACATTTTGCGAGAAATTTCAAATCTCAGCGTGTGATGATTGTTACTGAGGATGGTGGATATGAATCCGCTAGTGACTATGATGAGGAGACTTTGGCTCTTATTACACGTGAAGAACACGGCGGAGACGATTCTGATCATGAGACGCAATACATGGCTCCTAAAGATGCTGACAGGTATGAATGTTTAGTTGCTCAACGTGTTTTGAGTGTGCAGGTTACACAAGGTGAGCAAAATCAGAGGCATAATTTGTTCCATACAAAGGGAGTTGTGAAGGAACGTTCTGTTCGCGTGATCATAGATGGAGGGAGTTGCAACAACTTGGCTAGCATGGAGATGGTGGAGAAGCTATCTCTCACCACAAGACCACATCCACATCCTTACTACATCCAATGGTTCAAGGTTAAGGTAACACGTACTGTTCGTGTGCATTTTAGTATCTCTACATATGCTGATTATGTTGATTGTGATGTGGTACTTACGCAAGCATGTTCCTTATTACTTGGTAGACCATGGCAATTTGATAAAAATTCTGTACACCATGGTAGAAACAATCAGTATACTCTTGTTCATAAGGATAAAAATATTACTTTGCTTCCTATGACTCCTGATTCCATTTTGAAAGATGATACTAACAGAGCTAATAAAGCAAAACAGGAGAAAAATAAGAGTGAAAATCAGATTGTGGCAAACGAATTTGAGCAACAAATGAAGCCTAATAATAAACCATCTACTGTTGCTTCTGAAATTAAATTGAAAAGTGCATGTTTATTTGCCACCAAATCTGATATTAATGAGCTAGATTTTAGCAAATCTGTTTGTTATGCTTTTGTGTGCAAAGATGCATTATTTTCATTCGAGGACGTGCCTTCCTCTTTGCCTCCTGCTGTCACTAACATTTTGCAGGAGTTCGCCGACGTCTTTCCACAAGACGTGCCACCGGGAGTACCACCTATTCGAGGGATTGAGCATCAGATTGACTTAATTCCCGGTGCATCGCTACCCAACCGCGCACCATACCGTACCAATCGAGAAGAGACGAAGGAGATTATGCGTCAAGTACAGGAGCTACTCGACAAAGGTTATATACGCGAATCCCTTAGTTCTTGTGCTGTTCCTATTATTCTAGTGCTGAAAAAGGATGGTACATTGCGTATGTGTGTTGATTGTAGAGGCATTAATAATATTACTATTCGTTATCGTCATCCTATTCCTAGGCTAGATGATATGCTTCATGAATTGAGTGGCTCTACAATTTTCTCCAAAGTTGATTTGCGTAGTGGATACCATCAAATTCGTATGAAATTGGGAGATGAATGGAAAACAGCATTTAAAACTAAGTTTGGATTATATGAGTGGTTAGTCATGCCTTTTGGGTTAACTAATGCACCTAGTACTTTCATGAGATTAATGAATGAAGTTTTACGTGCTTTCATTAGACGATTTGTGGTAGTATACTTTGATGATATATTGATTTTTAGCAGTTCTTTGGAGGAACATTTGGAACATTTACGTGCTGTTTTTATTGCTCTATGTGATGCACGTTTGTTTGGTAACCTTGGAAAGTGCACCTTTTGCACCGACCGAGTCTCTTTTCTTGGCTATATTGTTACTCCACAGGGAATTGAGGTTGATAAAGCCAAGATTGAAGCTATTGAGAGTTGGCCGCAGCCCAAAACGGTCACACACGTGAGGAGTTTCCTTGGACTCGCTGGATTCTACCGGCGTTTTGTGAGAGATTTCAGCACCATTGCTGCACCTCTCAATGAGCTTACAAAGAAGGATGTGCCTTTTGTTTTGGGTACTGCATAGGAACAAGCATTCGCGGTATTGAAAGATAAGTTGACACATGCTCCTTTACTCCAACTTCCTGATTTTAATAAGACTTTTGAGCTTGAATGAGTGTGATCACCACTAGATAGGATGAGTGTGATCACCACTATCCCCACACATGAGAGCATGCCACACACCCTATGTGAGGTTAAGAACCATTTGAGTGACTCCGCCAACCATACGAGTGAGATCATCCAAGAGGGAGTGAGTGAGCCACAACACTTAGTGAGTGAGGTAGTTGATAGGGCATGTGAGGCCACTATGATTTCTAATGAATTAACCTCTACTCCGAGTGTGTTTTCTTTTGTGCTAGGTCTCCTACATGACGACATGCCTACCCTTGATGAGTCCATCCCTCCAATGGGAAACCCGATGGCCATGGTGGAATAAGATGCACCACCCACGTGGTTCCATCAAGATGATGATGACCACGACTTGGTCTTCAACAGCTCACCTACAATGAATGAGCAACGCTCCAAAGGTAACATAGGTGATGGTGCTTCTCTTGTCCCACTAGTGGACTATCTTACGAATGATAGCTTGCATGATGTTGAGTTGTTGACACACCTATTCCCATGCTTCATGCTAGCACGACTTCATCAAGTCATGACTTACCTATTTCTGATGAATATGATAATGAGCATGTTGAATTGCCTAGTTGTGATGTTATACTCCATAGGATATCATGTGAAAATTCTTTTGGTCACATCATGTTCGACAACCCTTTAAACTTTTCATATGCTATGAGTGAGATCTCCCATATTGCATCATTTCAATCTCAACATAGTAACTATGCATGCCCCATTAAATTAAATCCCATTTGCACTTATGGCATAGATGACAAGATGATGGTCATTGGCTTTTATTTTTCATGCGATGATATTGCCATGCTTCCTTTACATGTTTTGCGCAATTCATCCACTATGCCATGCCATGAACACATTGTTCTAGATATGCATTGTTTTGGATGTTGTCAATATTCTCCATGTGATATTCCCACTAATTCTCATAAGGAGACCCCCATAGTTTCCTCATATATACTAGGAGATCTTGATGCATTCCATACCTTGCATGATTACCATTATTGTGTGCACCATATGCATTCCATGAATAACATTGCTTTACATATTTCTCGTGACGCACTAAACAATTTGAGTCTCCATTATGCCATACATAACAACAAACCCCTCATGATGGAGACATGTTTCTATATCACGCATCTCATTTATTTGAGCATTGGCTATTTTGTGCTAACCAACACACGCACGTGCGCATCATGATGGATGATGTATACATATACCACGCACACACAATTTTTCCTTTGTCTTTGTTTTGTGTAGGTACTCACCAATACTTGTCAACCTCACAATCCCATGAGTTGACAAAATGAGCTCTTGAGAGGAACGACAATTTGGGATTCCACGGATTGTCCTTCACACCGTTCTCTTCGCGCAATAACTATGTGCATCTCTTCTACTTGTCTCTCACATGGCTATGGGCTACATATCACTTGTCACCTTATGCCCATTCTATCGTGTTCACTTTGCATGTTATGCCTCTTACTATGACTTTTCCATGCAATTGTGACCCTTGCTTGCATTTGCCCATGAATCACCATTCTACTATTATGTGTATTTGCATACTTGATGGAGACCCTAGTAGATATTGCCATGATTTGTTTGTGCCCCTTGCTATCGATGCTTGTTGTGTTGGGAGAGTGATGATGTCCCATTGCTATATACATATGGCCTCTCGCCAATACATTGATCCTATTTTTCTCATATCTTGATTTCATGCTTGTGATATGCCATGTGCATTATTCATGCCTACTATTTGCACACATGACATGCTTGCCATGATTACCTCTAGTATATATCTTGCATCTTCGCACTACTAGCTTGCTTGACTTGATTGCTATGATTGCTTGCTATGTTGCATCACCCATGTTCCACTCTTACTTGCTTTCTTGGGTTGATGACATATTTGTTCATGCATTTCACATGATATATCTTGATCATTGTCGCTTGCCTCCAATAGTTGCATCTCACATAACTTCTAGTGAGTGCAACCATGCCATGCTTATTGATATTGGAGACTTGGACACCCTTCTTGTGATGCATACTTGCTTGATTGAGCCTATTGCACTTGGTTGTTCTCGCATCTTATGCCTACATACCATGCACCACACCCCTGTACTTTCTTATGATAAGAATGATGCAAGCACTTGTTGGGTATTTTCCCGCACGAATGCTAGGTTTTGCATTACGGCTAATCTCATTTGTCTTTCTGAGTGCTTGTCATGTTCTTTCATTTTGAAGGATTCACAAGGAGGTACCATCATGAGGCATCTTGGGCATGTGAAGGCATACACGTTGCGTGACACCAACACCTTCGAGAACATACATAAGGTGAATTCCTTCTTTGTGAGCCATCCTCGCATATGCATATTGGATGGGCCATACTTTCATTGTTGTTTCCTTCTTGTTGTCTACATGATACCTCTACGGGTTGGAGTACCGACATTGAAGATGAACCCTATGGATACACAACCGGTCTACCACTCTTGCCACGACATTGAGCAATGGTACAACAATACTCATGAAATATTTGCACCTTATACTTGGAATGACTTGCATTATGATTTCCTTGTTGCATCGTGTCATCCATGATATATGAGCTTGTGCACTTTCTTAGCAAGTTTGTTGTGATATACCTTGATGGCTTATTCATACATCATGATCACATTGCCAAACATCAATTGCATGATAACATACGCATATTAAGCATCACTTTCCGTGTTCATGCTCTTGATAAACTGTCCCATTATGACATCATTTTGCACAATGGTTGCATTGATCACTCTCACAACACCTTTGTGTGCACCACCAATGAATTTGCTTCCATGAATGCTTTACATGCCATTGTAAATCTTTTGGATAAGCATCTTGTGCCTTGCCACGCAAAATCTTTTCGGTCGGACTCATTCTTACATGATGGACACTTTGTGTGCGCTAACCATTGTATTTCTGAGTGTCATTTGTGTTTGCTCTTCTTGCATGTATACCACTCCGGCGACACCTTGGACTACTTGGATTGGGCCATGTCTTCAACTCCGTCCAACTACAAGTCCGTCCACAACACCCGTTTCCATGGTGATGAGCTTTTTGATCCGAGGTCGAATCTTTCCCAAGGGGGGGAGATGATGCGGAGCATCCCATGATCATCCCCATGTTCACTTCGACAAGACCTCAAGTACACACCATTGGACACAAGGTTTACTCGCTCCTGTCCAAACCTTCACTTTCCACATGTGAGACATGGCTACTACCTCAAACATATGTGATATGCATGACCAGGAACCAAGAGGGAGGCCATGGAACAGTTAGGAGCATTGGACAAGACGGCGAGGATACCAAGTACATGGATTAAGCGGAGAAGCTACCAGAAGTCTACAGCCACTGGACGACCGGTCTGGACCGGATGTCCGACGCCTAGGAGCTCCACCAGCCAGATCGACCCTAGCCGAGGCAACCTACAGCACCCAGACAACCGCCAGACACCGGACGTTCGATTCTCTTCAGCTCCCGGACGACCAACCCCCACCGGACGTCCGACAGACCCATCACAGAAGCAAAACGTCGGAAGCCCGATGACTTCTGGAGATCCAGACGACCACAAGCCACTAGACGACCGGAACCCACCGGACGTCCGGTACCTATCTACGCACAGTGTGTTGGGCCGGAGGGCCATGTATCTCCCACTTACCCCTTCATGGACCTAGGCTATATATACTAGTTCCCCTCCTCCTAGATAGGGTTAGCTTTGTGTTATCTCATTTGAGACTAGGGCATTGCTCATCCATAGTGACTGTACTCCATGAGAGAGACCGCGGCCTCTACGGAGAAGATCCACACCGGATTCAAGAACCCTCATGGGATGACCCCTCGTGGGCTCAAGGCCTCCTCGCGGAGATGAACTAGTTACCTTGTATCTTTCCTTTGTTGGATTTAGACCATGTATCTCGTTGTGTTGAGGATCTTGCACATGTCTGATCGTTTCTTGTTGATTTAAGTGTTTTCTCTTGTTTCCCCTCGTGATTTCCCCTCATGTTCCTTGTGTTCATCCTCGGGGATCCCTCCAATCATGAAATATCGGCCTAGATTGGGTTAGCCCCGCATCATAGTGTGTGAAGTGTTAGCTTTTTCCGTTTCATCTTTGCACAAGAGGACAAAGTGAACTACTCTTGATGGGTTCTCACACACTTCTCTCATGTCACTTTTTGTGGCTAAAAGCACTAGATCTTTCTTATCGCTCATTGTGGAGGCACTCGAATTTGGCTTGTGGCATTCACTTTCTTTTGGGTGGGTCACTCTCTCACTCTTCTCTCCATGATGGGTGGTTGCTTGCTTGTCAATGATCACTTGGCTCGGTGTCATAGGGCGTAGCACGAACTCCTTGCGCTTCATCTTGAAGTTATATTGATTGGTCCATCCATGGTGTTGCACTCCGCGATCATTTTGCCAAGGTCTTCCCAAAAGGAGATGGCACACGGACATAGGAACCACATCACACTTCAAGGTGCCTTCATATGCGCCGATCTTGAAGGAAACTTGCACCGTATGCTGCACTTAAATTATGCCTGAGTCACTAAGCCATTGGACCTTGTAGGGACCGGGATTCTTGTTCTTCATGAGTTGTAGCTTGGAGCAAAGTTCTTCACTTGCTAAGTTGTGACAACTTCCTCCGTCGATGATGACTTTGATTGAACGGCCTTGGATGTCTGCTTTGGTGTGGAAGATATGACATCTTTGATCTTCGTCTTCTTCTTGTTGAAGTGTCAAGACTTTGGAGACGACGAGGGCCGGACTTAAGTTATTGTCGCAAAAGACTTCTTGATCTTCATCCTCGTTCACTTGGCTGTGGATGGCCACATGTTCCATCGCTTCCATCTCATCTTCACTCATGGAGTTCTATGTGCCATTATCGTTGACAATTTGTACGTCGTTTGGTGCATTGGTATGATTTGTTTCCTCGGCCACCACATATAAAGCACTTCATAGAACTTGTCTTGACGGGGTCATCTTGTGGCGCCGGTGTGGACGAAGTTTTGGACTTCTACGAGCTTGTCAATGGACGAATTGAAGAGGGTATCACTTGCTTGGAATCTATTTGTCATCGTTGCTTGGAAATGCTCGTGATGTAGGAGATGCCGGAGTTGTAGTTGCTTGAGTGTATGAGCCAGAAGTCTTGGAAGAGAACTTGGCGTATTTGAAGTCTTCTTAGACTTGGCGCTCCGCTTACGAACAATCTCGAGAAGTGTCGTGTATGGCTGGAAATCTGCAATCTTCTTGATAGGGTAGTTGAGGCCATTCAAGAAGCGTGCCATCATTTGCTCATCATCTTCCTTGACATTAGCTCGAATCACGGCAATCTCCATTTCTTGATAGTATGCTTCCACCATCTTGGTGCCTTGCTTGAGGAGTTGCAATTTTTTGAAGAGATCTTGATTGTAGTGTGTTGGCACAAAGCGGTCTCGCATGACATCTTTCATTTGTGTCAAAGTTGTGATCGATGTCTCGCCTCGATCCACTCGGCGCTCGATCACTTGTTCCCACAAAATAAGGACGTAGTCTTGAAACTCGAGTTATGCCACTGCGATCTTCTTTTCCTCGTCGTAGTTGTGGAGCTGAAATATCTTGTCGACCTTCAATGCCCATGAGAGGTACTCTTCGTGGTCGGTGCTTCCAGAGAACTTGGGCACGGTGAACTTGATCTTGGCGTAGAGATTTTCTTCATGGTCGTTGTCGCTTTGTTAGTGTCGCGCTTGACTCGGAGGCAGGTTGTCGACTTCTAGTTCCGCAGCATGGACTTGATGTGGACGGTTCGCTTGCGGCTCTTGAGCTTGTCGATGTACTCTTGATTGATTGCGTCGTTCTTGTTCGGCTTCCCGTTGAGCTTCTTCTTCTTCTTCTCAAACACGGTGGATGCGGTCATGAACGTCCCGTGTCGCATCTCGAAGAGCACGTTGATCTTGAGGAGCATTCTCCTCACGATGTAGTTGTTCTCGTTGTAGATCTTCAGCGGCTTGCTCTTGATTTCGTTGACGTTGTCGTTCTTGCGCTTGCTCCAAAGTTGCGCGGTTTTGTTGATGAAGACGTTCTTGCTCGCGAAGTTGCTCTTGTGGACCATTTCCATGGAACGGGTTTTGACTTGCTTGACGTTCTTGATGCGCGACTCGATGAAGAGAACTTGATGTCGGAGTACTTGAGCCGGAATGAGAGTCGTTGGAGTGGCGACTTGAGTGGCGCCATCTTGGTGATGAAGAAATTGAGGAAGACCAATTGACCATCAAAGCACGTAACTCCTCCATTTGAGTTAACATGTTGGTGTTGAAGGTATACTTGTGGTTGGAGATAGTTGTGTCGAAGTACTCTCGGGTATGTTGCTCGGAATGCCTCAAGTCCGTGGCGAGTTGCTCAATGCGGTCGCTCAAAGCTTCACTTTCTTGATGCAATGCACGTTGGACGCCAAAAAGATGTACTTTGGTGATGTAGTCATTCGGTTCGTGTTTGTCGTCGAAGAGCGGGTTCGCCGATGTAGTGGGCCTATCCATCATGAGCAAGTGTGGTGAGTAGGAAAGGGAAAGAAACAATACCAAAGTTACCTTTTTCGAAGATAGAGAATGTATCGAGTATCACTCAATTAGATGTTATGATAGTGGAACTGGTACCGGGTTTGTTTCTCACACCTACAAGTACAAGGCTTTACGAGGATCTTGGTTAGGAATAGTGGCACAAAATCTCAAGCAAATGTTAGTCAAGATATAAAAAATGTTGAGAAGAGTCACAAAATTTGCAAGTAAGGCAATAGATCACAACCCAAAGATATCATGTGGGAACGCACACACGGAAGATAACTAGGATCCATACAACCAAAAGGTGAGCTCAAGATATCACAGAGATGCTCTTGTTGCACGGATGCTAGAGAGACGTAGTTCGATTGCTCAAATGGGCAAGATACGCTATGTGCACCTACCTATGTGAGTCACTGTGTCGTTCTCAATCCCAACTATGTGACCTATGTATGATACCAATATGATGTCAAGGTATATGATATGCAAAATGGCTCAATTATATTGCTTACAAGCTTGTTGTCCTTCTCAATTTGCTTAAAAGCTTTGTATCTCACTTTTTTGTACTATGCTTGATGTTCTAGCCAAAGATGATATGAGACAAGTATCATAATATATTGCACGCTCAAGTAGCTATGCAGACTAAGCGTATCACTAAGGTGCACAATATGGCATGGCCCGACAATTCTCAACTCGCTAGTCTCGATGGGTAGGTAAAGCAAATAGGCTCGGTTATCAAGTGTAAAGGCAAGGTAGAGAGTAAGATGTCATCGAGGTTACTGTCCTTGCTTAAGGTATGTGGTCTCAATGTCGAGTGGTGAAGGTGATGACGACTCTGGGTTGATGATGAATGGCGGCAATGATGATGAACAACTGTTCCCAAGTAGCCGAAACACCTTAGGAAACGGAACCGCAACTCAAAATCTCAAAAACACAAGTTGGTAGCAGAAACAAGTGTGTGGGCGAAGTGGTGATATGGGAAGAAACGTGTGGGGAAGAAAAACAAAAAATCTGGGTGATCGTCGCGCTCTCTGGTGGTCCCGATGGCCCGTGTGCACGGGGTCCGCGGCAGGCGGCTATTCTTGGTCGGATCCATGGGTTTTGCCCAAAATTCATGGAAATTAGGCTGTGAGATGGTTGTGGAAGGTGGTAGGGGTGCAGATGCAGTTTCCAAACACAAGTTTCGTGGATCAAAACAACAAAATCTCACAAGATCAAACAAAATGCAAGAATATTTTAGGGCTATTTTTGTGGGAATTCTCGGTTTAGGACGAAAAACAGCAAAATCGAGCTAGAAAATGAGGGGTAGGGACTACAAGATGTGAATCAACCATGGCTCATGATACCAAGATCATGTATAGTGGAATGCTATGGGATGATCTATTCACACTTGGAGGGGAAAATAGGAAGAACAGAAATAGAAATCACTCAAACAAACCACAAATCACACATCCACTAGGATAGCATACATGAGATCCACAAGTATACAAGGTCAATCCAAGGAAACAAGCACACAAGGGTAAAGTTCTTCCCAAATCCCTAGAGAGATGAGGTCTTGATGATCCTATGATTGGGATCCTTCTCTTGATGAAGAGGTCTTGTAATCCACAAGGATTCTTCTCCTAGGAGGGCTTGACTCTCCTAGATGGAGTGGATACAAAGAGCAAAGCTCTCAAATGTCTCAATATACTTTGCTAACCCTAACACTTGTTCTAGATGCAATATATATAGTGTTGTGGAGGTAGGAGATAAAGAGGGACAAAGAGGAGGCCCAACAGCCCAGCTACCATCGGGCTTCCTGTAAGGCCCGTGCGCACGGGGTAAGTTGGGCCCATGCGCATGGGGTCTCTAGAGACCTGACGCAGACCATGCGCACAGGTTCTAGGGCCCATGGGTGCGGGCGTCCCGTGTCCATGGTACACTCCTGTGGTCACTGGGTGCTACAGCGTAGCAACCTCGGAGGCCCGTGGGCACGGGGTCTCGGGGGCCCGTGCGTGAGGTCTTGATGATCCTATGATTTTCTAAATAGGTCTTTTGCCCTCCGAAGTTCGCGAATACAGATTGTTCTAGTTTTCCAGACTAGTTTTAGAATTTTATGACACCTCGTATCAACTCAGAATTGAGCGATTATATTTGTGTTTGAAAGCTTGAGTCAGTAGAATTCTGTAGAAAAATTATCATAAAATTGGCTCAAACTTTTCAAGAGTAAAGTTGGAGAGAGAGTTGTTGTATATCATGCTTGGCGGATGTTTTTCATCATTATCTTTACTGCCGTTGTGATCTTCACTTATATCTTGTTGTCCAGAGCTACTTCGTATTCTTTATTGATGCTCGTTGTGCTACGCCGTGACCTCATTAGTGTTCTAGGCTTGCGTCTCTAGCACGGTCTAGCCTAGGACCAGCACAGCATCGTCGTTGAGCGTTTATTCAGCATTGCATCTCTGAATTGATTATTGCTAATCTTTTGCTACCATATATTTAATCCTTCCAAGCTCCACGTATTTCTACACCGTGTATACATACATTCCCCTGGCAATCGCTTTACTCAATCTTTGGAGTTATTTGACACCGCTGGTTGACTGTCGCCACTTGCCGCATGGTAAGAACTTGTAAGATATTGATATTTGCTTTACTGTGAGCGGTTTACCACCACATCCTAGTAGTTCATAGGAACATTATTCTCGAATTTTGTTTCTTGTTTCTACTAATCATGACAGGTACCTGAGACAGAAGTTCTTGGACGACGGATACATCTTCACCATCACGAGACGTGGGACAACACACACAAGCACACGGTCATGTTATCTCTTTACCTTCATTTGAGGGTAGATTGAATCCTAATATTTATCTTGCTTGCGAGTTTGAGGAATAATTAATTTTTGCTAGCCATGGTTTTTCTGAACTTGTGAGAGTACGAGCTGTCACTAGAGCATTTACTGGTTTTTCTTCTGTTTGGTGGAGTGTACACTGTAAGAAAAACATTGATAACCAATCCACAACTTGGAAAGATTTGAAAGCTGTAATGAGACAACAATTTTTTCCTGCTTACTATCACCGTGAATTGCTTCGCAAATTGGAACAATTAAACTAAGGCAGTAACACTGTTCATGCTTACTACCAAGAGTTCAAATATTATATGCATCATTGTGACATAGAAGAATCTGAGGATGATACAAACAGATTTTTTGGTGGTTTGAACCATGATATTCGCGCAAGATTTCAGTATATTCATTGTTGCATTACTGGTATGTATGTTCGTGCTTGTACCTTTGAGAGACAAATACAGGAGGATGCATTGTGTGACTACAACAACTACTATTCTAGTTCATTCTCACCACCACCGGTTGGTTCCTCCACCATTGCACCTACTAGAGCAGTCACACCTCTGATTGTGAGCGCGACATCATCTAAAGTGTATGGTACATTGTCATGGTCCGTACCTACATCAGTTATGTCTTTGCGACAAGGTAATAGTAAAAACACTGATGATATAACTTCACATGAGGATGATGCATATCTAGTTAACTTGAATACATCATGTATTGAATTACCTGTTGATTTGAGCACACCACCTTGTTTAGATAATCATGTTACTGCCATTAATGTGTCATGTCATCAAACAACTAAAATACCAACAATTTTGAGTGCACACATTGAATTAACTGTTGATGCAAAGGAACCATGTGAATCAGAGAATATATCAGATTTGGATAAAATACATTTGAAAATAATTGTGCCAATGTTTAGTCATTTTGATATGACCTCTAATTGTGACGCCCGGATAGTTAAGCAACAGTAACCATCTGCTAATGACGACACGTCACCGCAATTACTGTTGATAATCTCGTGTTAGTTGGAAACCGGTTCGAATTCAAATTCAAAATCAAGCAAACAATAAAAGTTTTCAAACATCGAAACTAAAATGTTCTAAAAGTGGCAAGTAAATCATATGTAATATTGGCGGAGAAACCACACTTTCATAAAGAGTTTAAATGCACTATAATAATAATTGAGCAGTGGCTAAAATAATAATTTAATTATTTTAGAAATTATGAAAATATGAAAATATTAAACTAATATATATTGGCTACAAACTAGGTTTGGCAGTGGCCTATATTGATGATAGTAATTTAGGTGCTAACTTGGTATTTCATATAACTAAAATGAAAGAAAATATAAGAGAAATAGAAAAGTAATAAGAAAAGAAAAAGAAAACAAAAAACAAAAACAAAAACAGAAGCTAACAAAAAAGGAAAAGGAACCCCCCCCCCCACCACTGGACCAGTCGACCCAGCTCACAGGCCAGGCCGGCCCACCCC
>LR738712.1:393908532-393989837 GCA_902687465.1 Secale cereale | reverse complement strand
GCCTATGGAGCGAATCACCCTTGAGTCCACCACCCCCATGGGGGGAGGATTCAGGAGATATCCCCGTGGTGGCATGCACATCTTTGTGAAGACCTTCAAGATCAGATGCAAGGTAAGAAGATGACGACCCTTGGCGGGATCCCAGCCAAGGAGGTCCACAAGGCCCCCGGCAAGCACCTTGCCGGGGATGACAGCAGGCGCCACAGCAAGACCCTTGCCGGGGCCCCGGCAAGGCCCTTGCCGAGGACACCCACGGGGCCACCATCAGGCCCGCACCAACTGGGTTTCTACCGACCCACGTAGCTGCCGACCCAACCAGCTGGACAGGCTCCTACGTGGCAACCCACAGATCTTCATGGAGGCCCGCCGTTGCACCACCTCAGCTGCCTGCCTGCCTGCCTACATGGCACCTCGGGCACCGCTGGCCAGGGCGCCTGTCGACACGAGGAGGAGCGGCGACGGACAAGACGGGCGTCTCCCCTCGTCCCCGATAAAGCAAGGACACCTAAGCAGGGCGCATTAAATGCACCTTGTCCTGTAATGCGAGGGATAACCTCGCATCACTGTACCCTTTCCGCCTCCTGTGTGCCACTGTGGCAACCCCTTTTCCCTATAAATGGAG
This sequence comes from Secale cereale, assembly GCA_902687465.1. Taxonomy (NCBI): domain Eukaryota; kingdom Viridiplantae; phylum Streptophyta; class Magnoliopsida; order Poales; family Poaceae; genus Secale; species Secale cereale. The sequence continues at coordinate 393,989,215 of LR738712.1, read as the reverse complement.
GCCCGAGGCGACCAGGAGAAGGATTCGGCATTTCGGAACCCCTCACGACTCTCTTGGAGCTCCTCGTTAGCTGAAGAACACCAACATATAATCCACCAAAGCAGGAGTAGGGTTTTACGCATCTTTGCTGCCCGAACCTGGGTAAAGGAACCGTGTCCTGATCGTTAGCTCCGCTCTTCTCATCAACCCCGGGCCCCGCAGCCGTAGTTGGGATTCTTGTGATCCCATATGTGTCGATCCAAATACATCGATATCTTTGGCGCGCCAGGTAGGGGGCGCAGTTGTGAGAGTCGGCTTTAGCGGTTAGTTCGACGCTTCTACATCATCATGGCGCCCAAGAAGAAGACGACGGTGGCGGTTGGCCAATCGAAAGCCAGAGAGCCCGTCCCGACGCGGGCGAGCAGTGGACCAGTCACGGAAAGGACTCGGGGCGCTGCTCGCGAACACCAACGCCATCCCGACAGCCGGAGTTTGGGAGGTGGCGATGCCTGTGCGCCCGATAACAGGCCGCACGCCGCCAGTTCCACAGATGGAACCCGGCCCTCCGCAGGCGGCGCGGGGCCCTCCAACGCCACGGCCGCACCACCCGAGGGCGACATGAGGCCCTCCAGAACTCCCATGCCGGTGCCAGCAGCGCGCTCTTCTCAAGCAGCGCGCGATGAACGGCGTCGTCGTCCCAAAGACCCCGGACGTCGCCATGGGAAGAGCCCCGAGCGCCGCTCCCGGGACGTAGAAGGCCTGTCCGCTCACCGAAGCGCTGGTGGAGACGATAGGCGACCGTGGGATCATGATGGAGCTCCCCCTGACGCGGTCAGGGGTTGAAGTGCGTCGCGATCCGTGCAGGTTTCGCTACCGCCGACGCCAGCCGAAGCTTTGGCGCGCGCGCAGTTGCTCCTCGACTTTCCTCGCGTTACGGGGAAACTCGACGAATGGAGAGCCACCATCCGAAGCCTTGTCGCAGTCGCTAATAGGGACGACCTAAATCCAGCAGAGCTCCCGGGCCGACGCTCCGATGGGGTCCCACGCACCGTGGGCGGGAGAGCTGGCAGCGCCGTGGCTACGGTGCATTCGCCTCCTCCTCGCCCAGTGCCGCGTGCGTCGACCCGTCGGGACGTCGCGGGCGACGCCATCTCCGTAGCATCGTCCGACCCGCGGACCCGCGGCGACCAGCATCAAGTTCTTCAGGAGCGAGCCCATGAAGACGCTCGAACCACCATCGAGCGCCGGCGCGAAACGCGCCACCAGTCAGACAGGCGAGCAGGGCCTGCTGCGGACCGCCCAGCAACGGAAAGCCCTGGAGGTCTACCTTACGAGGTGGGCTGTCCGGCTTTCACCCGTGAGCTGCGGCAGTTCCAGTGGCCCTCTCACCACACCTTCAAACCTGACGTTGGTGAGAAGTACAACTGCAAGACCCACCCGTCGGAGTTCCTCAGTATCTACACCATCACGATGCAAGCTGCTGGGGCCCGCGACGATAAGGTGCTTGCGAATTACTTTCCGTTAGCTCTTAAACCTAACGCCATGTCGTGGTTGATGCACTTGCCAGTAGACTCTATTTCCTCCTAGTCTGACTTGTGCCATGAGTTTGTTGGCGCCTTTACCGGAGGCCATCAAGCCCATGGCCAAGTGAGGGACCTGCATGTCATACCCCAGAAAGAAGGCGAGACCCTGCGCAAGTACATACAGAGATTCAGCCAGGTACAGTACAATATCCCCAATGTTCACCCTGCCGCCATCATCAGCGCGTTTCACCAGAACGTGCGCAACCGCAAGATGCGCAAAGAGCTGGCGATGACCAAGGTGAAGGACGTGGCAAAACTTTACGTTCTTGCCGACAGATGTGCCGGGCCGAAGAGGGAAGGAAGTACCCCGGCGAAAGCGCCGGCGCGGAAACTGACTCCTCGGACGAAGGTACCGCTGTTCCAGCGAAGAAGGGTCGGAACCGTAACAGGAAGCACAAGGGGAAGGCCGTGCTTGCCATCGAGGGATCTGATGACACCGGCTCCGCAAAGAAAACCAGGGCGGGTGACCCTGGCAAGGAAATTGCTGGATGTGTCGCTTGCCGGGCCTTGGAGGCCGCCGAGAAGCCAGGGAACTCCGGCAAACGGTACTGCAAGATCCATCGCACTAAGGGCCATGATCTCTAGGACTGCCACCGGGTTGAGCTCCTTGCTGAGAAGCAAAGAGCTAAATACGACAGGCGGGACAAGGAGAAGGGCCAAGACGGCGCTGAGGGATCCAGCAAGAAGCGTGACGGCCAACCAGGCCATCGCGGCAAGGAGAAACAGCAAGAAAGGCTCGCCCGGGGCCGCGATAGAAGACCTGAAGACGACGATCATGAAGAGGATGACAAGTCCGACGACCAAGAGTATCAGAAGGCCACGGACGCCATGTGCGTCGATGGTGGCGCCTCGCTGCATGCTTCTCACCGCCAGCTTAAACAGTGGGCGCGAGAGATTATTGCGGCAGAGCCGTCACCAAGTGCCCAAAATCCGCTGAAATGGTCCAACACACCTATCATCTTTGACGCCGAGGATCACCCTGATCGCATTACTGCGGTCGGGTGCTTGCCATTGTTGGTTTCACCAACAATACGCAACCTCAAGGTGACGAAGATGCTAGTCGATGGCGGGGCCGGCCTAAACCTACTCTCGCCCACCGTGATCGAGAAGCTACAAGTTCCTGATGGAGACCTCGATGAGACAGGCACGTTTCAAGGGGTCAGCCCAGGAAGGAGCCAACCAAAGGGGAAAGTCATGCTGCCCGTGACTTTTGGAAGTGATCTGAACTACAGGACGGAGAGGATCGTGTTTGATGTCGCCAGGATCCCCTGCCTTACAACGGGATCCTTGGCCGCCCAGCGCTGGCCAAGTTCATGGCGGCATCACACTATGCCTACATCACCCTGAAGATGCCAGGGCCCGTGACGATCATCACCATCCCCTCCGACAAGAAGGACGCGCTGATTTGCGCCGACCAATTGTACCAACAGGAAGTTGCAGCAACTGCCGCTACGGGGGCACTTGCTCCTGCCACTGGAGCCCCGGGAGGGAAGAAGAAGAAGACCGGCGAGACCTCGGGCGCCCACTCCGGCAAGCGCACCTCTTCGGAGTGTTGTGCTCCCGTCCAGGACGTGCCTGAGAGCTCCACCGGAAAGAAGAAGATCGGCGAGACCTCTGGCACCCACTCCAGCAAGCACACCTCTTCGGAGTGTCACGCCCCCGTCGAGGACGTGCTAGAGAGCTCCACCGGTGGAAACAAGATATCAAGGGCTACGTCACCAGGAACCAAGAAGGTTTCTGTCAAGGAGGACGGCACGGGAGGGGCCTTTACCATAAGCTCCGCCCTTGACATCAAATAGGAAGACACGCTCGTCACCTTCCTGCGGGCGAATGTCGACGTGTTTTCCTGGCAAGCATCCGACATGCCCGGCGTTCCCAGGGAGGTGATTGAGCACCACCTTGCTGTCTGCCCTCATGCGCGGCCCGTCAAGCAGAAGGTTAGGAAGCAAGCTTTGGAACGGCAGGAGTTCGTCACCGAGGAGATCCGGGAACTGGAAGCTGCGGGTTTCGTAAGAGGAGTGCTCCACCCAACGTGGTTGGCCAATCCAGTGGTAGTGCGCAAGGCAAATGGGAAGTGGAGGCTGTGTATTGATTACACATATATCAATAAAGCTTGTCCCAAGGACCCCTTCCCGTTGCCGCGCATAGACCAGATTGTCGACTCCATGGCAGGGTGTGACCTGCTATCATTCCTCGATGCCTACTCCGGCTACCACCAAATCTTCATGGCGAGAGAAGACGAAGAGAAGACAGCATTCATCATCCCATGTGGTACGTACTCTTTCGTACGAATGCCTTTCGGGTTGAAGAGTGCTGGCTCTACATTTGCGAGGGCAGTCCAGATTGGTTTTGAACCCCAGCTCCATAGAAATATGGAGGCTTATATGGATGATATGGTGTTCAAAACCAAGGACAAGGCAACCCTTGTACCGGATTTACAAGAAACATTTGTGAACCTGCGCAAGATCAACCTCAAGCTGAACCCTGAGAAGTGAGTTTTCGGCGTTCCGTCTGGCAAGCTTCTCGAATTCTTCGTGTCACAGCGTGGGATAGAAGCCAACCCGGACAAGATCAAAGATATAGAGCAGATTGAAGCACCCAAACGGGTCAAGGATGTGCGTCGGCTTGCTGGCTGCGTTGCCGCCATGAGCAGATTCATTTCCAAGTCTGCTGAGTGTGCCCTCCCCTTTTTCAAGATTTTGAAGAAGGCAGACCCAATGGAGTGGATGCCGGAAGCCGAAGCAGCGTTAAAGGATCTGAAGAAGTATCTTTCCTCCACGCCAATACTGGTTGTGCCTCGACCACAGGAACTGTTGCTGCTATACCTAGCGGCAACGAACCAGGTGGTCAGTGCTGCACTGGTGGCGCAGAGAGAAATCGATGATGAGGTGATAGCAGCAACTGAGCCTAGTACCACCGGTGTAGAGACGACACAGCCGATTGGAGTGCAGCCGAAGAAGAAGATGATGCAGCACCCAGTCTCCTTCGTTAGCTCCCTCTTGCAGGGGGCTAGGTCAAGGTACTCCAATGTGCAGAAACTGCTCTTCGGCCTTCTTATGGCCTCGAGGAAGCTGCGTCACGACTTCCAGGCGCACGAGATCACTGTCGTCACTCGCCTCCCTCTGCAACGGATATTGCACAATCCAGATGCAACGGGAAGGATTGTGGAGTGGGCACTGCAGCTGTCCAGCTTTGGCCTCAAGTTTGAAAGCACCTCAATAATTCAGAGCCGAGTCCTGACAGAGTTTGTCGCAGAATGGACTGCAACGCCTGATGAAGAAGTCCAAGAAACTGCTCTCCCCGGCAAAGAGGCAAGTTGCAATTGGGACATGTACTCTGACGATGCTTTCTCTTTGCAGGGCGCCAGGGCTGGCGTATTGCTGGTCGCGCCCACCGGAGAACACCTCAAGTACGTGGTCCAGATGCACTTCCCTAGGGAGGTGTCAACGAACAACACTGCCGAGTACGAGGGGCTGCTTGCCGGTCTTAGGATCGCGGCGGACCTTGGAATCAAGAAGCTCATTGTTAGAGGCGACTCACAGCTTGTCGTCAAACAAGTCAACAAGGATTACCAAAGCCCGTTGATGAAGGCCTAAGTCTATGAAGTGAGGAAGTTGTAAGAGCGCTTTGACGGTATACAGGCGGAGCATGTTCCCCGAGCGGAGAACGACATCGCCGATTACCTGTCAAAGCGCGCTGCTCTCAAGTTACCTGTGGAACCAGGTACCTTTGTGCTCCAGCTTTCTCAGCCATCCGTTGATCCACCAACAGAGCAGAACAAGAGGAGGAAGTCAGGGCCCGGCAAGTACTTTCCCGCCGCGCTCCCTGTAGCCGCCGGCAAGGATGTTGCCAGGGACACTGAGCCCGCCATCGGAGGGCTAACTCCGGCGGAGCGTCAAGCTTTTGCCGTCGAGGTGGCCATTCCCTTGGCGGAGGAAATGCCTTTAGTCCTCGCCGTCGAGCCCCAGGCTCCAGCATGGGCGTAGCATACCGTCCGATTCCTTCAGACTGGGGAACTTCCTGAGGAGCAGGAAGAAGCGGAGAAAGTAGCTCGTCGGTCCTCCATGTATCAGTTCATCGATGACGTCCTATACAGGAGGAGACCGAATGGTGTGAAATTGAAGTGCATCCCTCGAGAGGAAGGACTAGAGCTGTTGGCGGAAATACATGGAGGCATATGTGGATCCCACATAGGGTCAAGAGCCCTTGCCGGCAATGCATTCAGGCAAGGCTTCTTCTGGCCCACTGCCCTCCAGGATGCGGCGGTGCTGGTCACCAGGTGTGAAGCGTGCCAATTCCATTCAAAGAAGCTTCATCAACCAGCTCACGCCCTTCAAACCATTCCTCTCTCCTGGCCCTTCTCGGTCTGGGGGCTCGACATACTGGGCCCTTTCCCCCGCGCCGTCGGGGGCTTTGAGTACTTGTACGTTGTAATCGACAAGTTCACAAAGTGGCCAGAAGTGGAGGCGGTGAGGAAGGTCACAGCTCAGTCAGCCATCAAGTTCTTCAAGGGGCTAGTGTGCCGTTTTGGTGTACCCAACAGGATTATCACCGAGAACGGCACACAGTTTACAAGCCGCATCTCCATGCAATATACTCAAGACCTCGGCAGCAAGGTCTGTTTCGCTTCCGTTGCTCACCCCTGAAGCAATGATCAAGCTGAGAGGGCAAATGCTTAAGTGCTGCGAGGATTAAGGACAAAGACCTTTGACTGGCTGCACAAGAGCGGGAGGCGCTGGATTGATGAATTGTCGGCAGTTCTTTGGTCGATCAGGACGACGCCAAATCGAGCCACCGGCCAGACGCCCTTTGCCCTGATATACAGGGCAGAAGCAGTTCTCCCCACGGAACTCATATACGGGTCGTCTCGAGTGTTCTCTTATGATGAGCTTAAGCAAGAGCAATTGCGGCAAGATGACGCGATGCTCCTTGAGGAAGATCGTCTTCGGGCAGCTGTGAGAGCAGCGCGCTACCAGCAAGCTTTGTGCCGCTACCATAGCCGCAAGGTTCATGCCCCAAGCTTTGAGGAAGGTGACCTTGTTCTCCGGCGCGTTCAATCAGCCAGGAACACGAACAAGTTGACACCAAAGTGGGAGGGCCCTTATCGGGTAATACGAGTCGCCAGGCCTGGTGCAGTCTGCCTGGAGACCGAGGATGCCGTTCCGGTGAGTAACTCCTGGAACATCGAGCACCTTCGTAAGTTTTACCCATAAGACGCGGCTTGCCGGGCCTCCTGGCAAGCCACACTTTTGTACAAGCTTTGCCGGCAAGGCATGTAACCCTTTGTACAAAGCCAGGCGCAGACCCTGAGCATAAATAAATGAAGCGCTGGCGCCCTGAGTCTTAGCATGCATGCTGAGTCGAGTCTCGTCCTTGGTTAGGGTTGATAGTGCTTAGTAGCGGCTAACCCCTAGCTTAGAGGTCGAGTCTTTGTCTTTCCTCTGTCTTCCTAGGTTTATAGGACGCACATGCATCCTTGCCGAGGCCACGTGGAGGAAGGAGAGAAGAATAAATCAGTACTAGGCCCCGGCAAGCCAGCATTGCCGGAGGCTACAAGAGCAAGAATTCGCCCACGGCAGACCAGGGTTGCCGGGGGCTGCAATTTCAGATAAGTCCTCTTTCCCTTGTCATGCACTCCGTTATGGACTGAGGTATGTGAAACCTCGTTCTTTTCCTTAAGCTATCGTGCTCCCATAACTCTAGGTCATAAGGCTCGTCCCTGGGACCAAGTTTGGTCGTAGTCGCGGCAGCAAAAGGGTAAAACGAGGAGCCTAGGCCCGCTTCATCCCTGCCTCCGCCAAGGGCGAGAGAAAGGTCGAGCGAAGTAGGGAAACGGCAGGGCCTGTTGCCGGGCGAGAAAATGTTTATCTTAAGGATATCAGGGATTTATTCCCTATTGTGGGTTTTTACCTACAAACAAAGGACCCGGCAGACATTCCTTTTTCATTAAAAACATTCCATTCAGGTACAGTCCATAGGGAATGAAAAACATGAATAAGGGGGATTACAAGTTTTAAACTTTACAGATGCCCAAAGGCTTACAGACTAAAAAGAGATAAGATGCCCGTAATGCCTTTCCTGTCCCTCTCCTCAAAAGGTAGGTCAAGGAGGAGAGAAGGGCAAAAGGGGCGCCTAGGCGAGCTACGGGTGGCAGAAGACACCGAGATGGCATCTCGGCGGCCTCCCCAGGGCTGGACGGTGATGACGGCGCTGGAGGCTGAGCTCGAAGACGAGGCGACATGACGTTAGTAGGAGACGAAGGCGTCGGTGCCCGCGTACTCCGACATGACGACCTTGCCGCCCACCTTCTTCCTCTTCCTCTTCCACTGCATCCCTATGCCAGCCGCCAAGGAGACGACCCCGAGAAGTTCAAGGAGCCGGCGACGCGGATGATGGGGTCGCCGGTGCCACCAGGAGCGGCGCCCGACACCTAGTCGGACCCGTCATCCTGCCGTCCCCCGCCCTCGTCGTCGCTGTCGCTGTCCTCCTCGTCACCCTTGTTCGAGGAGGAGTCTTCGTCGTCGGAGTAGCTCTCCATGCAGCACCTCGCGCAAGTTCCGAGGTGCCCGAAGACCTTGACGGAGAGGTGGCCATCCCCCATCAGCTTGAAGTGGAGGGTGAGCCCGTCCGTCAGGCTGTGGATACGAGCGAACCACTTCCATCCTCGGCGATGATACATCACGTGAGGGGCGGGGAAGTCGACGAGGGCTCGCGTGCCACTAATCCCACAACCCCACATGTGCAACCGCAGCGACTCCGGCGGGTTCGCCTCCATCTCCCGCGCAAACGGGGTCGGTAGACGAAGGCGACGGCGCGGCGACCCCCGCATCCTAATGAAGAATTCGCAGGGGTCATCTCCGACATGACCTTCCACCGGAGGAGGAGCTGCTGGCGGGGGCGAGGCCGGCGAGCCGCCCCGTCTTCCTCTTCCCCGAGCACCCCGGCCTCGCCCACGGCCTCGCCCCCTCCCTCTTCCCCTCGTAGCTAGTTCGGCCACTGCGGGTGCAGGAGAAGGGGGGACGCGCTGCCGAGCAGCGACCCTCGCCGCCACCGTTGAAGAGCCGGGGTTTTCCTTCTTCGCGACGGATAGAAGAAATGGGCAGAAGCTGAAGGAGAAAGAAGATGGAGGAGTGCGGAGCGCCGTCCCCTCCCTCCGCCCTTTATAAAGGGGCGGGGCTAGAGCTCGACCGCCCCGCTCGGCCAATCAAGACGCAGAAGGCGAGGGGGGCTGGGACCGACCCGCCGCCCCAACCAACGACGGCTCGGTTTCCCGCCTCCACCGTTCGTCACCTCGAACGCATGGAAGGCACGTGGCGAACGCGCTAGACCGAAGGGACGGGTGAGGCAACCTCTCCCCACCCTGTGATCGTGGGGAGTGGATGCCTAGCAGAACACGCCTCGGCCCCATCCAGTCAGCGGGCCACGCCCTCACACCTTCCCCCGTTTATGGGGAAGGCGCGGGCCGCCTCCCCTCACATTTACTGCGACGTGACGCATGCGTGCGGAAACCGCCCCACGCATGCCGCCCACGTCACGCACGCCCCTCCACCCCGCGCCGCACGTGCGGGCCGTGGGAGGCGCAGCGCGTGAAAATTTTACCACGGTGAGGACCACCCCGCCTACCCGCGCACCGTCTGGGCCTGGCCCAACAACGTGTCGCGCTTATGTGTGGCCCAGGCCCGGGGGCTCCTGTCGGTGTACAAAAAGAGGGGTGCACTTTTTGTACCCCTATGACTGTGCACGGGCAGTCTGAGACACGGCGCCATCACACCAAGCATGGCAAGGGAGGCAAGCCGGGGCAAGACTGGAGCTTGATGAAGACTGGAGCGCCACCAAGAACAAGACCACGAAGAGGAAGGGGACTAAGCGGTTTCCCCGGCAAGACCCTTGCCGTGGCAGCTCGCCCCCCCTCCCGCCTACGGAGCGAATCACCCTTGAGTCCACCATCCCCATGGGGGAAGGATTCGGGAGATATCCCCGTGGTGGCATGCAGATCTTTGTGAAGACCTTCAAGATCAGATGCAAGGTAAGAAGACGACGACCCTTCGCGGGATCCCAGCCAAGGAGGTCCACAAGGCCCCCGGCAAGCCCCTTGCCGGGGATGACAACAGGCGCCACGGCAAGACCCTTGCCAAGGCCCCGGCAAGGCCCTTGCCGAGGACACCCACGGGGCCACCATCAGGCCCGCACCAACTGGGTTTCTACTGACCCACGCAGCTGCCGACCCAACCAGCTGGACAGGCTCCTGCGTGGCAACCCAGAGATCTTCATGGAGGCCCGCCGTTGCGCCACCTCAGCTGCCTGCCTGCCTACATGGCACCTTGGGCACCGCTGGCCAGGGCGCCTGTCGACACGAGGAGGAGCGGCGACGGACAAGACGGGCGTCTCCCCTCGTCCCCGATAAAGCAAGGACACCTAAGCAGGGCGCATTAAATGCACCTTGTCCTGTAATGCGAGGGATAACCTCGCATCACTGTACCCTTTCCACTTCCTGTGTGCCACTGTGGCAACCCCTTTTCTCTATAAAAGGAGGCCCGAAGCAACCAGGAGAAGGATTCGGCTTTTCGGAACCCCTCACGACTCTCTTGGAGCTCCTTGTTAGCTGAAGAACACCAACATATAATCCACCAAAGTAGGAGTAGGATTTTACGCATCTTTGCGGCCCGAACCTGGGTAAAGGAACCGTGTCCTTATCGTTAGATCCGCTCTTCTCATCAACCCCGCGCCCCGCAACCGTAGTAGGGATTCTTGTGATCCCATAGGTGTCGATCCAAATACACCGAGAGTCTTGTTCTTACAAGACACCCCGAAATACTGGTCGTTGTTTTGAGAATCCTTTGTGACTAATGCCTTGCAGTTCCTTGCCGCCTGAATGCACCTAGAAATTAATCCTCACACATACCGAGGATTTGTTTCTCCCCAGTTGTTCATATGTTTCAACTAAGTCTTAGAAACCCTATTCGAGCTTTAGAAAATCCTCAACAACATATTTATCTTGAAATTCTTGCTTTCTTGCAATATGGTTAATCCCATAAGTTTGGCAATCTTATTGCCATCCTTGTCACTATCATTTCGAGTCTGTTGATTCAAAATGTTGCTGATGCTCGCAATCCCCAATTAGATCCTAGAATTCATCCTTCCGACGCAGACGTCATTTTAAACCTGGTTGGATCTCGACAAATCAAATTACCATCGATTGTATCCCTAAGCATATTCAACTTATCCATCCTTGATCAGAGCGTTTGCTTCTGATCTCTTGATTCGGAAAACATAATTCCTTTGCATTTGGTTGAATTAGTGAGTTGTTTCTATAATCTGATCTCCTTTAATTATTTCTTCTTCTGGTTGAGTATCAGTACTCACATCTGATTCCTTGCGGTCCGCCAGATCCTTTTGTGGATTATTATCTGACCGTTCCGACATATCAAAACCTTGAGTTCTCCCCCTGATACATAATGCCTTTGGTAAATTGTATCCTCTACTTGGCCAACCATGCTCTGCTTTCGAGCTTGTGTTTTACTTTTGAAACTTGTGGTATATGTTACTAAGATGCCTGATGGGTTGAACCTATGCCTTCCCCTAATCCGTGAGAACCTGAAAGTTTTCACAAGTCGTACTCTTCCGGTGTTCTACCAGATAAAATTCCAACACTACAGTTTTATCAAAGCGAGAGGTGAATGAAATGATATGCATTAAAGAAGTGGGAGTCGACCTTGAACTTTGTGTTCATGCCCATGAATATGATGTAGACCATCTCGGAAGCTTCTTGTAAAATGATTATCCAGCCGTATGATTCTTTCGGTATTCTTGAATTGATTCCTTACCGTTATGGTTACGACCATGATGTCCTGATCTGATATATCTGTTGGGAATTCATTCCAGTGCCTCATCTATTTTTGGTAAGGTTGAAGTATCTACTGTCATAGGTCAGTGACCCGGTTCTACTTCTATCATGTTATGCCTTCGAGTATTACCCCCGATATCTCGAAGATGTCTTGCCATTGCACGACATCTTACTAACATTGTTGAAGTAATGTCTTTCCTTGTCATAATCACTCTACGGGTTTTGGGTTGGTGTCAACCGAGGACACCGACTAGTGAAATTATTCCGCACTATAATTCAAATACCCCTAGTATTTTACTGGGAAATTCTGAACTCAATCTGGTCATTCCTAGACCATCAGATGCATCCTGGTCTTGCTATCTTTGACTGTGCTACCTCGTCCTTCTATGTTGCACGAATTCTTCAGTGTGTGAGCACGAATTACGTTGAGCTTTCAACATCATGTTGCTTGTCTTGAAAGGTAGAGTTGCTTCCGAGCTTGCATCTTATATATTGATACTATAACTTGCCACTTCGTCATTCCCTTGCTTGTTGTCATTGTTGTTTGATTGCATCCTCTTGAAACCTCCCGGCAAATGTGTCGGATCACCTTCAGCACTTTGACTTCTTTCGAGATGTCAACTGTGTTCATTATGAGAAATACTCTCCTTGCCCTCGATGATTTTTATTATCATCGCCAACACCCTTGACTTCCTTTCAACGCAAACTTGTCCACATTATGAATACAACTTGCTCTCCAGCTAGTGTTGTGTTCTGCATTGAAGTATTACTGTCTTCTATGTCGAGAATGTTGTGGTGATTGCTCCACCTCTTAGAAATTCTCGATATGAAGATACTCCTCATCATCACCATTCTTCCTTGGTCCCCGTGTTGTTTTAACCGGGGTACAAATATGCTAACGATGCTGCATGAGTTCTATACTTCTAGCAACCCTATTGCTATGAAGTTAACGATCGACAGTTCGTTCTTAGACTGTTGGTTATTGAATCGTCGCTCTAACATTGATCTTGTTGCCTAAGGTCATATTTCGGGCACACCTTTCAACTAATGATTAATGGTGTATATTTTCCTCAAGCATACACCATTATATCATTTGAATTGACAAGTGTCTTCTTCTTGTTCACATTATTGTGGAAATCCATCCATTTGGAATTCTCGATGAATTGTCGTTGAGCCCATCAGCCACCTCCTCATCCTCTCCTTGGTTTAATGATGAACTATTGTTTCGCCAAACCTCTCCCATAGTTCATTTCCCGAGAATCTTGCAATGTCATTTCGTCGATTTGTGTTGCACCTTTTCTTCTCGAACATCCTGAGTCTGAGGTATCATGACACCAATCGGATCTGAATCTCGGTCAGATATGATGGTTGGGACAACTTTCCAGTAGTTATAATGTTGGTCCTTTGATGACCCGGTAATATGATGTCATGCCTAGCACCCCTGGCTGGAGGACCCATCATTATAATTTATTTTGCAAGGATAGCCATTCTTCCAGGAGGAAATTGTAAGACTTATTCTATAAGTTGCTTCTGATGAATCATTTGTGTATCCAAAGTCTGGCCCTTGATTGAAACACCATATCATTGCTACCTCGAAGCATGACTATGATACCCCGCTCATCAACAAGAACATTGGACCCGTGATGCTAAATGTTTCTTGGTCAGTTATCCAAACACCATTGTATGGGTAACATCTTGATTAATCCTTCCCTCTTTATCTGAATGGTTGGGTACTTGCTCTTATACCCTGTATGCCATGTTCTTCTTGTCCATGGGATGGATATACTCCTAATAATTCTGTGTAATAAATTTTTTCCTTTCCATTTGTTTGTTTAACCTTTCCTTGATCTACATATAATCTAAGAAGTAATAATTCTCTGCTTATGTAAACACCTTGTTGTATAACTCTGTCGGTAAGACCCTGTTACTATGGTTGGTAACATTCCGGTAGCCACCGATGGAAGAAAACATTGCCTACCAATCCGCCTCATTTCAACGAGCAAGAAAATGGTTCTCTTCGTCCCCCGTCCTTGGTACCGACATTGTTGCCAAATTAGCTGACAGACTATCCTCTGACATGCCTTGCTTTCTGTGCAAGATGTCATCGCCCTTCCTACTCTGAACCCACATGGTGGGCCCATAACCCACAGGTCCATGGGATAGAAACCTGAATCTCCTCTAACCCTGATTCTAATGTATTCTTTGCACTTGGCTTCGTGTGTAATTCATGAGATAAATTCTGTCATGTTTCATCCTGGTATCAAACACCATATTATTCTCGTTGTTCAAGCCCCCCCATTCCAGCTTCTGTCTAGGCATCGAATGATTTCCTACCCATTTGAAACTTTGGCACCATCATATATTGCACTCAACGAATTCACTGAAATACAACTCATGAGGTACCTCGTGTATTTCCCATTGAGTTCACCGTCAGATGCCCAGCTTTGTGGAGATGCGTTCTTTCGAAGTTTTTTTTCCCTGGTCGCGTTCGTAGGACGATGGAGATCCCGAAGAAAGGATGACGAATTGATCACGATGACTTGAAGCAGAGAAATGAAGACATCAACAAAAGGTATCAACCTCTTCGAAAGGGCAGCCAAGACCGAGAAGACTCGTTAGGTTTTCGCTACCGGCACTTTTCCCCCCTTACTCCACCGCTTAAATCTCGAGACGAGATTTCTTGTAGTGGAAGAGAATAGTGATGCCCGGATAGTTAAGCTACAGTAACCCTATGCTAATGACGACGCATCACCGCAATTACTGTTGATAATCTCGTGTTAGTTGGAAACCGGTTTGAATTCAAATTCAAAATCAAGCAAACTATAAAAGTTTTCAAACGTCGAAACTAAAATGTTCTAAAAGTGACAAGTAAATCATATGTAATATTGGTGGAGAAACCACACTTTTATAAAGAGTTTAAATACACTATAATAATAATTGAGTAGTGGCTAAAATAATAATATAATTGTTTTAGAAATTATGAAAATGTTAAACTAATATATATTGGCTACAAACTAGGTTTGGCAGTGGCCTATATTTATGGTACTAATTAAGGTGCTAACTTGGTATTTCATATAACTAAAATGAAAGAAAATATAAGAGAAACATAAAAGTAATAAGATAAGAAAAAGAAAACAAAAACAAAAACAAAAACGGAAGCTAACAAAAAAAAGGAAAAGGAACCCCCCGCCCCCACCACTGGACCAGTCGGCCCAGTTAACAGGCTAGGCCGACCCACCCCGCCTCCCTTATTCCCCACACCTACCCCGTAACCCTAGCCCGGCCACACCACTCTCCCCCCCAGTCGATTTCTCCTCCTTCCCCCGATCCGGATCTGGATCGGGGCCGACGCCCTTGATGCCTGACGCCGCCCCGCCGCTCGACGCCGGAGCCACCTCACCGGACTGCCTCCCCATCTCCGACGCGTCGTCCCCGTCCTCCTCCCCGTGTCTCACTGTCCCGTGCCCTACGAAACCCCCATGAGGCCCACGTTCTTCTCCTCTTCCACTCACCATGCTGGCCGCCGTCGCCGCGGATACCGCGCCCCGTGGCCATCTCCCTCGCCCGGCTCCGCGCACGCGTGCCCGAGCCTCGCCTCGCTCTGCCACGCCGGTGCGCGCCCGCGCTAGCCGCCGCCGGTCCCCTCCGCCCACTGCGCCTCGCGGCGCCCGCTGACCGCAGCCAGCCGCACGCGCGCCCCGCCTTCCCCCGCACGCGCCGCGATCGCCTTCACATCGCTCGCCCTACGCTCCTTCCCCGCCACCGCGCCGCTCTACTACAGCTTGCGCCGCCATGGCTTCCCCACTCGCCGGCGCCCCTACCTCCATGCCCGCCCGCTCTGCCCTTGCCGCGGCGCCCTCCACGAAAGTCACCGTTGCCTCCCTCCGCCGCCTGCTGCTACGGCTCAGCTGCTCCACAGTCGCCGCTCCGGCCGGCTGGCCGAGCGCCGTGGCCGCCGGCACCGTGCCACGGGCCGCCCTCCCCCCTCTTTTTGAAGGAAATATGCCCTAGAGGCAATAATAAAGTTGTTATTTTATCTTTCCTTATATCATGATAAATGTTTATTATTCATGCTAGAATTGTATTAACCGGAAACTTAGTACATGTGTGAATACATAGACAAAACAGAGTGTCCCTAGTATGCCTCTACTAGACTAGCTCATTGATCAAAGATGGTTATGTTTCCTAACCATAGACACGAGTTGTCATTTGATCAATGGGGTCACATCATTAGGAGAATGATGTGATGGACAAGACCCATCCGTTAGCTTAGCAACTTGATCGTTTAGTTTTATTGCTATTGCTTTCTTCATGACTTATACATGTTCCTATGACTATGAGATTATGCAACTCCCGAATGCCGGAGGAACACTTTGTGTGCTACCAAACGTCACAACGTAACTGGGTGATTATAAAGGTGCTCTACAGGTGTCTCCGAAGGTACTTGTTGGGTTGGCATATTTCGAGATTAGGATTTGTCACTCCGATTGTCGGAGAGGTATCTCTGGGCCCTCTCGGTAATGCACATCACTTAAGCCTTGCAAGCATTGCAACTAATGAGTTAGTTGCGGGATGATGTATTACGGAACGAGTAAAGAGACTTGACGGTAACGAGATTGAACTAGGTATTGAGATACCGACGATCGAATCTCGGGCAAGTAACATACCGATGACAAAGGGAACAACGTATGTTGTTATGCGGTTCGACCGATAAAGATCTTCGTAGAATATGTAGGAGCCAATATGGGCATCCAGGTTCCGCTATTGGTTATTAACCGGAGAGATGTCTCGGTCATGTCTACATAGTTCTCGAACCCGTAGGGTCCGCACGCTTAAACGTTCGTTGACGATATAGTATTTAATGACTTATGTATGTTGGTGACCGAATGTTATTCGGAGTCCCGGATATGATCACGGACATGACGAGGAACTCCGGAATGGTCCGGAGATAAAGATTAATATATGAGATAATAGTGTTTGACCTTCGGAAGGGTTCCGGAATTCACCGAAAGGGGTTCCGGATGTTTCCCGAAGTGTTTGGGTACGAGAACACTTTATTTGGGCCAAAAGGGAAAGCACACAAGGTTTTTGGAAGGCGCAAAAGGAAGTTTTGTGGAGTCCAGGGGCCAGACGCCAGGGTCCCTGGCGTCTGGGTCCAGACGCCGGGAACCCTGGCGTCTGGCCCTGGAGTCCGAGAAGGACTCTTGCCTTTCGGGTGAAACCTACTTTGTGAAGGCTTTTACTCCAAGTTTCGACCCCAAGGCTCAACATATAAATAGAGGGGTAGGGCTAGCACCCAAGACACATCAAGATACACCAAGCCGTGTGCCGGCTACCCCGACCCTCTAGTTTATCCTCCGTCTAGTTTCTGTAGTGCTTGGCGAAGCCCTGCAGAGATTGTTCTTCATCAACAACCATCACCACGCCGTCGTGCTGCCGGAACTCATCTACTACTTCGCCCGTCTTGCTGGATCAAGAAGGCGAGGACGTCATCGAGCTGAACGTGTGCTGAACACGGAGGTGCCGTACGTTCGGTACTAGATCGGGACGGATCGTGAAGGTGCACGACTACATCAACCGCGTTGATAAACGCTTCCGCTTTCGGTCTACGAGGGTACGTAGACACACTCTCCCCTCTCGTTGCTATGCATCTAGTAGATAGATCTTGCGTGATCGTAGGAAAATTTTGAAAATACTACGTTCCCCAACACTTTTTTCCTGTGGGTGAAGCACGCTATCGGGCGGGCTGGCACCCGTCGCCCGGCTCCGCCCGATGCCTTCACCCGCTAGCGCCCCGCCCGGTTGGCCCCTGGGCCAATGACAAGGGGGGCCCAGGCCCCAGAACGTTTTAAAAGGAAAAAGAAAAAGAAAAAAATAAATAATAAATAATCTATTAATTAATTAATTAATTAATTAATCTTAATTAGATTAACCTAATTACTGTTTAAACTAACTCACCTGTTTTATTAGTCTTAGCAATGACAGTAGGCCCCACACATCAGTTTGACTAGGTCAACTAACTAGTTGACTGCTGACATCACCCTACCGCCATGATGACATCATAATTACATTTTCTAATTAAATTAAATTTGTTAATTCTAGAAAATGAATAAAATCTTTACAAATTAATATAAAAGAATCCGTAACTCGGATGAAAATACTTTGTACATGAAAGTTGCTCAGAATTTCGAGATGAATCCGAATACGCACACCGTTTGTCAACCACACGTCCCTAGCATAGCAAACACGAAATTTCCCCCTCCGTTTAATCCGCCCGAAAACTCAAAACCCCGGGAATACTTTTCCGGATGTTTTCCCCCTTTGCCAGTAGCACCTATCATCGCGTTAGGTCACACGTAGCACCTCATATTTCCATGTTATGCTTGTGGTGCGATGCTTGCTTTATATTTATTGTTTCTTCCCCCTCTTCTCTTTGATAGACACCGGGACTGAGACCGCTGACAGTGCCATGGTGATCGACTGCGTCGACGACGACCCCTCCTTCTTGCAAGAGCAACCAGGCAAGCTCCCCCTCCTTGATCACCAGATATTGCCCATTCCCCTCTCTCTTATACTTGCATTAGGTTTGCTACTATTATTGATTCGATAGCTCCTATTCTGTTGCATAGCCTGCCATTATTGCTAGAACTGTTGATACCTTTACCTGCTATCCTAATGCTTAGTATAGGATGCTAGTATTCCATCAGTGGCCCTACATTCTTGTCCGTCTGCCATGCTATACTATCGGGCCATGATCACTCGGGAGGTGATCACGGGTATGTTCTATACTATTACATAGTCATGATGATGATTCGGAGATGGGGGCTGAAGGGGCAGGTGGTTCCACACATGTAGTGGTGGGCCTGGGCTCCCGGCAGCCCCCTGATGGTTACTTTGTGGCGAAGCGACAGGGCGGGTTGCGACCAACTAGGAGACAGGTGGGCTGGCCCTGGTCGTTGTCCACAGTTACTTCAAAATAACACGCTTAACGAGATCTTGGTATTTAATCTGAGTCTGGACATTGGCCTATACGCACTAACCAGCTACGTGGGAATAGTTATGGGCACTCGATGTCGTGGTATCAGCCGAAGCCTTCTTGACATCAGCGACTTAGTGGCGCGCGTCGGATTGGACTGGAACGCCGCTCTGGTATTAGGAGCGGCTAGGTCTGCTTACTGGCCGCCTCGCAACATGCAGGTGTGCATTGGGCGATGGGCCCAGACCGCCGTGCGCTTAGGGTTTAGACCGACGTGCTGACCTCTCTGTTGAGCTTAGGTAGGGTTGCGACGTGTTGATCTTCCGAGGCCGGGTAATACCCAAGAAAGTGTGTCCGGTCAAATGGGATCGAGCTTGCTGGGTTATGTGGTGCACCCCTGCAGGGAAGTTAATCTATTCTAATAGCCGTGTCCCTCGGTAAAAGGATGATCCGGAGTTGTACTCTGACCTCATGACAACTAGAACTAGATACTTAATAAAACATATCCAAACAAGTTCCAGATACAACCCGGTGATCGCTTTACCACAGGGCTATGAGGGGAGGATCGCCGGTTAGGATTATGCTATACGTTGTTACTTGGTGAACTTACCATCTATCCTATTCTACTGCTGGAAGACTGAGGATGCGAGAAGCGAGGATACTTGTTACTTTCCAGCTACTCTCATCTACTTCTGCAAGATGGAGGTGGCCAGAAGCGTAGTCTTCGATTGGATTAGCTATCCCCCTCTTATTCTGGCATTCTGCAGTTTAATCCACATATATTACCCCTTTACACAGATACCATTGCATATGTAGTGTAGATCCTTGCTTGCGAGTACTTTGGATGAGTACTCACGGTTGCTTTGCTCCCCCTTTTCCCCTTTTGTCCCTTATTCTTGAATGATGCAACCAGATAGGTGGAGTCCAGGAGCCAGAGGATCCCGATGATGTTTCTACGTGGTGTTCGGCTTCGAGGAGTAGTTAGGAGGTCCCAGGCAGGAGGCCTTGCCTTTTCGACCGTTTCTACATTTGTGCTAGCCTTCTTAAGGCAAATTTGTTTAACTTATGTATGTACTAAGATATTATTGCTTCTGCTGACTCTTGTGTATTTTTAGCTTATGTATTCGAGTCCTAGAGGCCCCTGGCTTGTAATATAAAGCTTGTATTATTTTAATTTATGTCTAGAGTTGTGTTGTGATATCTTCCAGTGAGTCCCTGATCTTGGTCGTACACATTTGCATGCATGATTAGTGTACGGTCAAATCGGGGGCGTCACACTAATCTTGTTGATGATTCAATGTCAAATGACTTATTGCATGTTTCCTTATTTAAGCATGTTGTAGCCTTTGAATTTCATGCGAGTAAGGTTTATTCACCAATGTTGGGATGGTTTGATGATGAACATTGTCAATATTTTGATATGAATAAGAACTTCACTTATTTGTGCAAACTGAGTTGCAATATTTTCATGCCTTCTACTTCTTGTGATAATATTTTGGCTTTATATTTTGAGCAGTTTTAGCATGGTCCCTCTTACCCCCTCTTTTCACATGAGAGGTAAGAGTATGTAGTAGATCTGAGCCGTTGATCACATTAATTAGTGGTCGGATTAACTCTTACCTTCTTACCTCATATGTAAAAATAAGGGGTAAGAGGGAGCATGTTAAAATTTGCCTTATATTTTATGAACTACGGAAGTTACTCATCTATACATGTGTCATATGTGCGAAAATCAAGGGAAGTAAAAAATGGATGACATATACATATACAACATGTACACCTTGTCTATTTTCTTACCCACATTTCAAATTAAGCAACGCCGAGGACGGCTTTGTTTTCAAGAAAGTGAGGATGATGAGGACATGACTACCTTGGATACAACCAAAAATATTGCATACATGTACATTATTGAGGTGATTCTAATGCAAACTATGCAAAATTTATTTATGTCATCCAGAACAAAAAATACTTCACAGACTTTTGTGCCATGTCTAATTGCAGGTGTATGGGACATTTGTACAATCCACATATGAAGATAAGGGTAAAAGAGAAGTTTAGGTGCTGTTCAAAAAGTCCTTTCACGTCACTTTTGAGCCAACAGAAGATGGAGTCCAAGCCTCTCACGTTCTGCATTCTGATTCGGACTACACAGACTTACCTGACTCAAAATGGCAAGAACTCCTTCATATGGACTCCGAATTGGGTGATTCGTTTTTTTTTTTGGAAACTAGATTTTGTGCTCTTTCCAGCCCAATTTGATTCACCTTCAAATTTGTCTGGAGCATTGAGATATCAACGAAACAATCTAACGCTGCAGCAGAATCCCAGTCAAACTACAAGTCCAAAGGTGTTGCGTCACCTCCACTTGGGCCCATGAGCCTTGTACGACCTAGGGTTAGTTTTAGGCTGCCTTGGGACGTCCTCCCACCTCCTTGGCCGCCACCCCTTGCTCCTATATAACTAGATCCATCTAGTATTTTTTTCCTTGGGATTTTTTTAGTCAAAAGTTAGCCATTGCAACTTGGTGTTCTTCGTTTGTGTCCAACGACCAGACCAAGACCGCTCACGGATCCCCACCTTGTATGCAAAGTGAGAGCTAAGGTCTTCCCCCTTAAGTCGAGGGAAAATTCATAGCACGGGATTTGTGCATCCCTTCAACGCTGGTTGTTTTGGATGACCCGTGTGCAACCACGTACAAATAATTTGGTAAGATTTGCATCTGTCATATTGGGTATGTTGCCATTTGTCAAACTGGAAAGATTGGCATTTGTTGATCTAGTAACAATGTCATTTGTTAATCTTTGTAACACTACGATTTTTCAAAATATGTAGCTAAAAATCACTAGCACTATCTAATTTTTGCAACTAAAATTCAGT
The DNA here is from genome assembly GCA_902687465.1 of Secale cereale. NCBI lineage: Eukaryota > Viridiplantae > Streptophyta > Magnoliopsida > Poales > Poaceae > Secale > Secale cereale. Next base: position 393,967,956 of record LR738712.1, on the reverse strand, counting down.
AACTACGCATAGATTTCATTCATAGATTAACCGGTCGTTCTTAATTTATACAAATAGTTCAACTCGACAGCTGAACTGACCAAACTTTTCCCCAATTGTTGCCAACCACGTACTGAAATAGCTAGTTCAAAAATATATACTAGTTAATTTTAAGTATGTTGTATAGTTCCACCACATCTATGGTCAAATGAACTGAACAAAATAGCCCCTAAATACCACTACTACGGAGGGGCTTTGTGCTACTTCCGACAGCCTCTCCTACGCCAACAGCGCTCAGTAAGAGGCATAGGAGGAGGATAAGCCTACCGACGAGCTGGACAACTTCAATACTGTGCCTGCCGCTGCTGCATGTTCAGCGACGCTCGCCAGCTTGAACGCTCGTTGCCGCTCCAAACGACCCCTCTCGAAGCGGTCGGACTGCTCGCAGCTCCTGATTCCTCGCCTCTGCGTCGACGTGTGCTGCGGCCATGGCTGCGGTAAGTCTCTTTGCGTGCTTGATGAGGCGCTCATCCTCCTCCCGCGGGAACTCGATGTAGCGCGTAAGGTCGCTGACGCATGTGCGGGCCCCCACCTGTGGCTCCCTCCTTCGGGCGGCGGTGGAAGAGCGGGTGATGATCTCGGCGGTCGATGGTGGGCTGGCGGCCGCGGCGGCTGACGGTGGCGTGCCGGCCACGACGGCCACCTCCTGCCTTCAGGCCACGATGGTGGAGCGCGTGATGGCCGAGAGTGGGGTGGCGGCCACGACGGCAACCTCCCGCCTTCGGGTCGCGGAAGCGGAGCGGGCAATGGCGCTGGCTTTCGACGGTGGTGTGGCGGCAACGATGGCCGGCAACAGCTGCCTACATGCAGCGGTGGCGGAGCGTGTGGTGGGTGTTCCGTGCACACCCAATACGGACGCCACACGCACTACACTACGCCGGGGACTGCGCCGCAGCCGCGGTGTAGCCTCCGAGCTGGAGCTGTCCTCTGATGACGGCGAAGTGGCTGAGCGACGACGACGGACAGGTGCCATTGGCGATTGTGGGAGAAGCAGACGAGATAAGCTATCGGGAGGGAGGGGAAATGTGACGCAGGACTCGCCGGCCGTGAGGGTTTATATAGCAGGCCGGTAAGCATTGGGATTTTGGGCGATTTCACCTAGTCGGCCGGGAAGCTTGCGCGAGAACGGGCTCACCGACGATTCATTGGCGCCACCGTTTGGCTAAGAATGCCCCCGCGCGCTGCGCAAGCTTGCATTGTGAGCCGTCTACGGCAGGAGTGGCAAGACGAGCGAGAGGAGGACGAAAGGACGCGTAAACATATGGTTAATAGAAAAAAACGTTTGCGATTTAATTACCTACTATACCCCCATCCTGGTTTATAAGTAGTATTTAACTAATAAAATACGAATGCACATCGCTTCGTCTTATTTGCCACGTATCACTGTGCCGGCCTCTGCTCGTGTCCCTCGGCAAGCTCTGCTCACCGTTAGGCGCCGCACCGCGTTGTGCTCACTGTTAGGCGTGGCGCCGCGCTCTGCTCTCGTTTGTTGGCACGCTCTGCTTGCGTCCCTCCATGCGAGCTCTGCCAGCGGTTGGGCGTGCGCACGATCACGTTGAGGGCCCCATATGCATGCGGTTGCGCCGCGTGATACGTCTCCACCGTATCTATATTATTTGATTGTTCCATTCTATTATATTATCTGTTTTGGATGTTTAATGAGCTTTATTATAAATTTTTAAATATTTTTTTGGACTAACCTACTAACCCAAGGCCAAGTGCAAATTGCTTTTTTGCCTATTTCATTGTTTCGCAGAAAAGGAATATCCAACGGAGTCCAAACAGAATGAAACCTTCGGGAGAGTTATTTTTAGAACGATATCAACACAGAAGACTTGGAGTACACGCCAGGAAGCGAGAGAGGCGGCCACGAGGGCAGGGGGCCTGCCAGGGCGGTAGGCGCGGTCCCCACCCTTGTGGGCCCCCTGTTGCTTACCTGGTGTCCCTCTTCCTCCTATATACCTACGTACCCTGAAACTATCGAGGACGACCATGAAACCCTAATTCCACCGCTGCAACCTTCTGTACCCGTGAGATCCCATTTTGGGGCCTGTTCCGGAGCTCCACCGGAGGAGGCATCGATCACGGAGGGCTTCTACATCAACACCATAGCCTCTCCGATGAGTTGTGAGTAGTTTACGACAGACCTTCGGGTCCATAGTTATTATCTAGATGGCTTATTCTCTATCTTTGGATCTCAATACAAAGTTCTCCTCGATCTTCGAGGAGATCTATTCGATGTAATCTTTTTGCGCTGTGTTTGTCGAGATCCGATGAATTGTGGGTTCATGATCAAGATTATCTATGAACAGTATTGGATTCTTTTCTGAAATCTTTTATGCATGATTTAAATATCTTTGCAAGTCTCTTCGAATTACCGGTTTGGTTTGGCCTACTAGATCTATAGTTATTGCAATGGGAGAAGTGCTTGTATTTGGGTTCAATCTTGCGGTGTCCTTTCCCAGTGATAGCAGGGGCAGCAAGGCACGTATTGTATTGTTGCCATCGAGGATAAAAAGATGGGGTTTATATCATATTGGTTGAGTTTATCCCTCTACATCATGTCATCTTGCTTAAGGCGTTACTCTATTATTATGAACTTGTCACGGACGTGATGCCTATACAATGATCATGCCTAGATATTCTCATAACTATGCACTTTTCTATCAATTGCTCGACAGTAATTCGTTCACCCACCCTAGAAATCTGCTATCATGAGAGAAGCCACTAGTGAAACCTATGGCCTCCGGGTCTATCTTCATCATAGTAGTTTCCTGTCAACTTGCCAATTTCTTTCGCCGTTGCTTTACTTTGCATTATTTACTTTTTCTCTATATCAAAAATACCGAAAATATTATCTTATCATCTCTATCAGACCTCACTTTTGTAAGTGACCGAGGAGGGATTGACAACCCCTTTTATCGCGTTGGCTGCAAGGTTCTTATTTGTTTGTGCAGGTATGAGGGACTCGCGCATGGTCTCCTACTAGATTGATACCTTGGTTCTCTAAAACTGAGGGAAATACTTACGCTACTGTGATGCATCACCCTTTCCTCTTTGAGGGAATACAATGCAAGCTCGAGAAGTAGTAAGAAGAATTTATGGCGCCGTTTCCAGGGAGATCTACGCAAAAGTCATATACCAAGTACCTATCGCAAATCCTTATCCCACGCATTACATTATTTGCCTCTCGTTTTCCTCTCCCCCACTTCACCCTTGCCGTTTTATTCGCCCTTTTTCCTTTCACTTGCTTCCTGTTTGCTTGTGTGTTGGATTGCTTGCTTGTCACTATGGCTCAAGACAATACCAAATTGTGTGACTTCTCCAATACCAACAATAGTGATTTTATTAGCACGCCAATTGCTCCTATTATTGATGCTGAATCTTGTGAGATCAATGCTGCTCTGTTGAATCTTTTCATGAAAGATGAATTCTCTAGCTTTCCTAGTGAAGATGCCGCTACCCATCTAAACAACTTCGTTTATTTATGTGATATGCAAAAGAAGAGAGATATGGATAATGATATTGTCGAATTAAAGCTATTTCCGTTTTTGCTTAGAGATCGTGCTAAAACTTGGTTCTCTTCTTTGCCTAGAAATAGTATTGATTCATGGAATTAGTGCAAAGATGCCTTTTTCTCTAAGTATTTTCCTCCTGCTAAGATTATCTCTCTTAGAAACGATATCATGAATTTTAAGCAACTAGATCATGAACATGTTGCACAAGCTTGGGAGAGAATGAAATTAATGATACGTAATTGCCCTACACATGGTTTGAACTTATGGATGATTATACAAAACTTTTATGATGGCTTGAATTTTGCTTCTATAAATCTTTTAGATTCAGCCGCGGGGGGCACTTTCAAGGAAATCACTTTAGGAGAAGCCCCTAAACTCCTAGATAATATTATGGTTAACTACTCTCAATGGCACACCAAAAGATCTTCTAGTAAACAAGTACATGCTATTGAAGAGATCAGTGTTTTGAGTGGAAAGATGGATGAACTTATGAAATTTTTTGCTACTAAGAGTGTTTCTTTTCATCCTAATGATATGCCTTTGTCCACGTTGATTAAGAATAATAATGAATCTTTGGATGTAAATTTTGTTGGTAGGAATAATTTTGGTAACAACGCTTATAGAGGAATATTTAATTCTAGGCCTTTTCCTTGTAATTCCTCTAATAATTATGGTAGTTCCCACAACAAATCTTATGGAAATTTTAATAAGATGCCCTCTAAATTTGAGACTAGTGTCAAAGAATTTACGAATTCGCAAAAGAATTTCAATGCTTTGCTTGAAGAAAAATTGCTTAACGTTAATGAGTTGGCTAGGAACGTGGATAGAAATTCTCTTGATCTTGATTCTTTGAAACTTATATCTATTCCACCTAAGCATGACATCAATGAGTCTCTCAAAGCCATGAGAATTTCCATTGATGAGTGCAAAGAAAGAACCGCTAGGATGCGTGCTAAAAGAGATTGCTTTGTGAAAGCGTGTTCTTCTAGTTTTCATGAAAATAAGGATGAAGATCCAAAAGTGATTGATGTGTCTCCTATTAAATCCTTGTTTTCTAGTATGAATCTAGATAATGATGGGACTGGAGATGAGTCTACTTTAGTTAAAAGACGTCCCAATGATTCGAAGTTTTTAGATCTTGATGCTAAAAATGTAAAAAGTGGGATTGAAGATGTCAAAACTTTACATAGCAATGAACCCACTATCTTGGATTTCAAGGGATTCAATTATGATAATTTCTTTTTAATAGATTGTATTTCCTTGTTTCAATCCGTGCTAAATTCTCCGCATGCTTATAGCCAAAATAAAGCTTTTACCAACCACATAGTTGATGCTTTAATGCAATCTTATGAAGAAAAACTTGAATTAGAAGTTTCTGTCCCTAGAAAGATTTATGATGAGTGGGAACCTACTATTTAAATTAAGATTAAAGATCATGAATGCTTTGCTTTGTGTGTTTCGGTGCAAGTGTTTCCACTATTCCAAAAACTTTGTGTGATATGTTAGGTTTCCATGAACTTGATGACTGTCTTTAAAATTTGCATCTTGCGGATTCTACCATTAAGAAACCTATGGTAAGGATCAATGATGTTCTTATTGTTGCAAATAGGAATTATGTGCCCGTATATTTCATCGTTCTCGATATAGATTGCAATCCTACATGTCATATTATTCTTGGTAGACCTTTCCTTAGAACGATTGGTGCAATTATTGATATGAAGGAAGAAAATATTAGATTCCAATTTCCGTTAAGGAAAGTCATGGGAAACTTTCCTAAACAAAATAAAATTACCTTATGAATCTATTATGAGAGCCAGTTATGGATTGCCTACCAAAGATGGCAATACCTAGATCTATTCTTGTATCGTGCCTAGCTAGGGGCGTTAAACGATAGCGCTTGTTGGGAGGAAACCCAATTTTATTTTCTTCGTTTTTGCTTCTGTTTAGTAATAAATAATTCGTATAGCTTCTTTTTGGATGTGGTTTTGTGTTTTAATTAGTGTTTGTGCCAAGTAGAACCTTTGGGAAGACTTGGGTGAAGTTTATGCGATCATGCTGTAAAAAACTGAAACTTTAGCGGTCACGAGATTAGCTACCATTTTTTACTGGAGAGTGATTTTTAGTTGATTCTTTTTGAAAATGATTAATAGGAAAATTCCTCACATCCACAAATTTATTTTAAAAAAATAGAGTTACATAAGTATTCGAAAGTTACAGATTGCTACACACTGTTCTGTTTTTGACAGATTCTGTTTTTCATGTGTTGTTTGCTTATTTTGATGAATTTATGAGTAGTATCGAGGGGTATGAATCATAGAGAAGTTGGAATATAGTAGGTTTAACACCAATATAAACAAAGAATGAGTTCATTACAGTACCTTTGAGTGGTGGTTTGTTTTCTTATACTAACGGAGCTCACGAGATTTTTAGTTAAATTTTGTGTTGTGAAGTTTTCATGTTTTGGGTAAGGATTTGATGGACTATGGAACAAAGAGTGGCAAGAGACTAAGCTTTGGGATGCCCAAGGCACCCCAAGGTAAAATTCAAGGACAATCAAAAGCCTAATCTTGGGGATGCCCCGGGAAAGCATCCCCTCTTTCGTCTTCCTCTATTTGTAACTTTACTTGAGACTATATTTTTATTCACCACATGATATGTGTTTTGCTTGGAACGTCATGTATGATTTGAGTCTTTGCCTTTTAGTTTACCACAATCATCCTTTCTGGACACACCTTTTGAGAGAGATACAAATGAATTAGAATTTATTAGAATACTCTATGTGGTTCACTTATATCTTTTGAGCTAGATAGTTTTGCTCTAGTGCTTCACTTATATCTTTTAGAGCACGGTGGTGGTTTTATTTTGTAGAAATTATGGATCTCTCATTATTCACTTATATTATTTTGAGAGTCTTTTAGAACAGCATGGTAATGTTCTTTGGTTATAAATTAGTCCTGATATGATAGGCATCCAAGATGGCTATAGTAAAAGACTTTCATATAAAGTGCATTGAATATTATGAAAAGTTTGATACTTGATGATTGTTTTGAGATATGAGGATGGTGATATTAGAGTCATGTTAGTGGAGTAATTGTGAATTTGAGAAACACTTGTGTTAAAGTTTGTGATTCCCATAGCATGCACGTATGGTGAACCGTTATGTGATGAAGTTGGATCATGACTTATTTATTGATTGTCATCCTTTGTGTGGAGGTCGGGATCGCGCGATGGTTAACTCCTACCAACCCTTCCCCTAGGAGCATGCGTTGAATACTTTGTTTTGATAACTCGTAGATTTTTGCAATAAGTATATGAGTTCTTTATGACTAATGTTGAGTCCATGGATTATACGCACTCTCACCCTTCCACCATTGCTAGCCTATCTTGTATCGCACAACTTTCGCCGGTACCATACACCCACCATATACCTTCTTCAAAACAGCCACCATACCTACCTATTATGGCAATTACATAGCCATTCCGAGATATATTGCCATGCAACTTTCCGCCGTTTCCTTTATTATGACACGCTTCATCATTGTCATATTGCCATACATGATCATGTAGTTGACATCGTATTTGTGGCTAAGCCATTATTCACAAATTTCATACATGTCACTCTTGATTCATTGCACATCCCGGTACACCGCTGGAGGCATTCACATAGAGTCATGTTTTGTTCTAGCTTCGAGTTGTAAGTAAATAAAAGTGTGATGATCTTCATTACTAGAGCATTGTCCCAGTGAAGAAATGATGATGGAGACTATGATTCCCCCACAAGTCGGGATGAGACTCTGGACGAAAGAAAAAAAAGGAAAAGAAAAAAAGAGGCTGTAAAAAATAAAAATAAATGAGAGAAAAAGAGAGAAGGGACAATGTTACTATCCTTTTTCCACACTTGTGCTTCAAAGTATCACCATGATCTTCATGATAGAGAGTCTCTTGTTTTGTCACTTTCATATACTAGTGGGAACTTTCATTATAGAACTTGGCTTGTATATTCCAATGATGGGCTTCCTCAAAATGCCCTAGGTCTTCGTGAGCAAGCGAGTTGGATACACACCCACTTAGTTTCTTTTGTTGAGCTTTCATACACTTATAGCTCTAGTGAATCCGTTGCATGGCAATCCCTACTAACTCACATTGGTATCTATTGATGGGCATCTCCATAGCCTATCGATACGCCTAGTTGATGTGAGACTATCTTCCTCTTTGTCTTCTCCACAACCACCACTTCATTCCACCTATAGTATTATATCCATGGCTCACGCTCATGTATTGAGTGAAAGTTGAAAAGTTTGAGGAAATTGAAGTGTGAAACAATTGCTTGGCTAATACCGGGGTTGTGCATGATTTAATTATTTTGTGTGATAAGATAGAGCATAGCCAGACTATATGATTTTGTAGGGATAACTTTCTTTGGCCATGTTATTTTGAGAAGACATGATTGCTTTGTTAGTATGCTTGAAGTATTATTATTCTTATGTCAATATTGAACTTTTGTCTTGAATCTTTCGGATCTGAACATTCATGCCACAATAAAGAAAATTACACTGAGAATTATGTTGGTTAGCATTCCACATCAAAAAATTTGTTTTTATCATTTACCTACTCGAGGACGAGCAAGAATTAAGCTTGGGGATGATTGATACGTCTCCAACGTATCTATAATTTTTGGTTGTTCCATGCTATTGTATTATCTGGTTTGGATGTTTAATGGGCTTTATTATACACTTTTATGTTATTTTTGGGACTAACCTACTAACCCAAGGCCCAGTGCAAATTGTTTTTTTTTTGCCTATTTCAGTGTTTCGCAGAAAAGGAATATCAAACGGAGTCCAAACGGAATGAAACCTTCGGGGGAATTATTTTTGGAACGATATCAACACAGAAGACTTGGAGTACACGCCAGGAAGCGAGAGAGGCGGCCACAAGGGCAGGGGGTGCACCCAGGGGGGTACGTGCGCCCCCCACCCTCATGGCCCCCCTGTTGCTTCCCTGACGTCCCCCTTCCTCCTATATATACCTACGTACCCTGAAACTATCGAGGACGGCCACGAAACCCTGATTCCACCGCCGCAACCTTCTGTACCCGTGAGATCCCATCTTGGGGCTTGTTCCGGCGCTCCACCGGAGGAGGCATCGATCACGGAGGGCTTCTACATCAACACCATAGCCTCTCCGATATGTTGTGAGTAGTTTACTACAGACCTTCGGGTCCATAGTTATTAGCTAGATGGCTCCTTCTCTCTCTTTGAATCTCAATATAATGTTCTCCTCGATCTTCGAGGAGATCTATTTGATGTAATCTTTTTGCGGTATGTTTGTTGAGATTCGATGAATTGTGGGTTTATGATCAAGATTATCTAGGAACAATATTGTATTCTTTTTTGAAATCTTTTATGCATGATTTAAATATCTTTGCAAGTCTCTTCAAATTATCGGTTTGGTTTGGCCTACTAGATCTATAGTTCTTGCAATGGGAGAAGTGCTTGGCTTTGGGTTCAATCTTGCGGTGTCCTTTCCCAGTCATAGCAGGGGCAGCAATGCATGTATTGTATTGTTGCCATCGACGATAAAAAGATGGGGTTTATATCATATTGCTTGAGTTTATCCCTCTACATCATGTCATCATGCTTAAGGCGTTACTCTGTTCTTATGAACTTAATACTCTAGATGCATGCTGGATATCGGTCGATGTGTGTGCAGTAATAGTAGTAGATGCAGAATCGTTTCGGCCTACTTGTCACGGACGTGATGCCTATATACAATGATCATGCCTAGATATTCTTATAACTATGCACTTTTCTATCAATTGCTCGACAGTAATTTGTTCACCCACCGTAGAAATCTGCTATCATGAGAGAAGCCACTAGTGAAACATATGGCCCCGGGGTCTATCTTCATCATATTAGTTTCCCATCAACTTGCCAATTTCTTTCGCCGTTGCTTTACTTTGCATTATTTACTTTTTCTCTATATCAAAAATACCAAAAATAGTATCTTATCATCTCTATCAGATCTCACTTTTGTAAGTGACCGAGGAGGGATTGACAACCCCTTTTTATCACATTGGCTGCAAGGTTCTTATTTGTTTGTGCAGGTATGAGGGACTCGCGCGCGGTCTCCTACTGGATTGATACCTTGGTTCTCAAAAACTAAGGGAAACACTTATGCTACTGTGTTGCGTCACCCTTTCCTCTTCCAGGGAATACAACGCAAGCTCGAGAAATAGCACCGCATGCGTTTCCACACGATGCAGTTACGTGCAGCACGATGTAGTTACATGCTGCAAATTAGAACTGCCATCAGGGCCTACCGATATTCCTCGCCGTCCGGCTTCCCCTTTAATTCCCGCGGCCATTATAACCTTAGTCTCTTCAACCTTTCGATCGCACCCCACAACACAACAAGCACACCCACGATGACACATACATAGGGGATGTCTAGTGGTGCTCCAATGGAGTTCGGCGAGCATAAAGTGGAGACCCAGGTGAGTGAGACAGATCTCTCGGTGGTGTACACCATCGACCCGGCCATGGTGGATGACTACATCAAGAGCGTTGAGTAGTTGCTTGCTCGAGACAAGTACAAGGTGGTCAGAATCGACCTCCAGTACACCACTGGTCGTCCCAACATAGATCAGAAGGTTGCCTGCGCCCAGTTGTGCGTGCTCCATCATGTCCTCATCTACCACTACTACATGTGTCGGTGTACAAAAGTAGGGGCTCTCCTTTGTACCCCTTACTTGTGCACGGGCAGTCGGAGCCACGCCTGCGGCCACACCTAACAGCGCAGAGGAGGGGAACCGAAGCACAAGACTACCAGAGCAGCGCCAAGACAGTGGTGCAAGAAGGCCAAGCAACAAGATAGGCTCCCCCCGACAAGACCCTTGCCGCGGCGGCCTGCACGACCCCGGCAAGAACCCTTATCGAGGCAACTCACCGAACGCCTCCATTGCATCCACCCTTGAGCCTAGGAGCTCCGACACCATCAACAATGTAGGAACCAAGGCCGGGGAAGCGCCTGCGTGATGGCATGCAGATCTTTGTGGAAACAAAGGGTCTACGAATCCTAGATGAGAACCAGAAGACAAGACGACCGCAAGGCTCCTTGCCGAGGATGCCTACGAGGCCCCGGCAAGGCTCCTTGCCGAAGATAGCCCCGAAGCCCCGGCAAGCCTCTTGCTGTGGGTGCTCACAAAGGCCTCGGCAAGACCCTTTCCGGGAACAGACGCAAGACCATGGCAAGCCCTTGCCGCCCCATCATCGCCCCAGCTCGGCGGCCGACCCACTAGCACAGGCAAGTACCCACATCTCAGTACGTGGTTCCGGATCCAGCTAGTCAAGCACTTGCGTGGTGGCATGCAGATCTTCGTGAAGACCTTACCACCACGCCATCTCAGCTCCCTGCCGACCTACATGGCGCTCCATGGCTCGTTGGCCTAGACGCGTGTCGCAGCCAGACAGAGCGGCGGCGGACGGGATGGGCCTCGTTGTCATCCCCGATAAAGCGAGTGGACACCTAAGTAGGGCATTTAATGTGTCTTGTCCCGTAATGGCAGGAGATAAGCTTGTACACTGTATACCTTTCCACCTCCTGTGTGCCACTGTGGCAACCCCTTTTGACTATAAAAGGAGGCCCGAGGCATACTAGAGAAGGATTCTGATCTTTTGGACTTGGCACACACCATAGCGAGTTCAAGAGATCAAGAACACTCAAATACACATCAAAGCAGGACTAGGGCATTACGCATCTTCACGGCCCGAACCTGGGTAAACGATCCTTATGCTGACTCCTAGACCCGCTCTTTGCACAACCCCGCGCCCGTCAATCGTAGAAGGGATTTCAGTGATCCCATAGGTCTCGATCGGTTCATCCCCGACATCCTTGGCACGCCAGATAGGGGGCACAGTTGTGAAAATCCGGTCTAGCGGTTAGTTTAGCAGTTCTTCATCGCCATGGCTCCCAAGAAGCAGACGATCACGACAATCGGTTCATCTGGAGCCGAACCGCCCATGCCGGTGCGGGCTGGCGACGGGGTGGTCGCGGATGGAAGCCGAGGCGCGGCCCGCGAACACCCACATCTCGCTAGTAGCTGAAGTTTGGCAAGCGATGTCGTTCTTACACAAGACAACGAGCCGCACGCCGCCAAGTCCAAAGGCGTAGCCGGGCCACCCGCAGGCGGCGCGTGGACTTCCAAGAGAGGCGCCGTTCCACGTACGGGCGGCGCCGCGAATTCCAAGACGCCCATGCCGGCGCCCACAATACGCTCCTCCCAGGTCGTGCGCGATGAGCAGCATCCCCACACTGGTGACCTCGGGCGCTGCCGCGGAAAGAGCCCTGCGCATCATTCGCGGGACGTAGAAGACCAACATGCTCGCCGAGGTGCTGGCGAAAACGGCATACAGGCGCAGGGCCGTGACAGAGCTCCTTCTAACGTGGTTAGAAGTCGGAGTGCATCATGGTCCACGCAGCTTTCGCCGCCGCCCACATCGGTGCAGGCCTTAGCGCGCGCGAAGTTGCTCCTCAACTTCCCTCCTCCTGTGGAGAAGCTCGACGAGTGGAGAGCCACCATCCGGAGCCTCGTCGACATGGCCAACAAAGACGAGCCGCGGCTAGCGGGGCCCTCAGGCCGACGCTCTATCGAGCCACCGCATGCCAGTGATGGAAGGACTAGAGGCGTGGCAGCCACGGTGCATTCTCCTCCTCGCCAGTTACCATGGGCACTGGTCCCTCGGGACGATGCTTGTGATAACATTTCCATAGCGTCATCCGACCCACTGACCCACCGTGATCAGCGCTAAGTTCTTCGAGAGCGAGCCCATGAAGACGCTCGAACTACCATCGAGCGCCGGCGCGAAGCACGCCATCAGTCAGATAGGCGGGCAAGGCCCACTACGTACCACCCAGCACCGTGAGGCCCTGGAGGCTTACCTTACGAGGTAGGCCGTGCAACCTTTACCCGTGAGCTGCGGTAGTTCCAGTGGCCCACTCACCGCACATTCAAGCCTGACGTCGGCGAGAAGTACAATGGCAAGACTCACCCGTCAGAGTTCCTCAGCATCTACACCATCGCGATGCAGGCCGCCGGAGCACGTGACGACAAGGTCCTTGGCAATTACTTCCTGTTGGCGCTTCAACCCAATGTCATGTGATGGTTGATGCACTTGCTAGTAGATTCTATTTCCTCCTGGTCGAATCTATGCCATGAGTTTATTGGCACCTTTATGGGAGGCCACCAGGCTCATGGCTAGGCAAGCGATTTCCATGTCATCCCCCAGAAAGAAGATGAAAACCTGTGCAAGTACATACAGAGATTTAGTCGAGTTCAGTACAACATCCCAGATGTTCATCCCACCGCCGTCATTAGCACATTCCATGAGAATGTGCGTAACCGCAAGATGCGTGAAGAGCTGGTGATGAATAAGGTCAAGGATGTGGCCGAACTCTATGTTCTGGCCGACAGATGCGCTCGGGCCGAAGAAGGAAGGAAGTACCCTGGCGAAGACTCCGGTATGGAAAATGATTCCTCAGACGAAGACGTCGTCGCCCCGGCGAAGAAGGGCCGATGCCGCAACAGGAAACGCAAGGGAAAGGCCGTGATTATAGTCGAGGGATCCAACGACGTCGGCGCTGCCAAAAAGACCAAGGCAGACGACCCCGGCAAGGAAATTGTCGGGTGCGTCGCCTGCTTTGCCTTGGTGATACGTCTCAAACGTATCTACTTTTCCAAACACTTTTGATATTGTTTTGACCTCATTCCTGCATGATTTGGACTAAACTAACCCAGACTGACGCTGTTTTCAGCAGAGCTGCCTGTATGGTTTATTTGTGTGTAGGAAAACGGATTTTTAAGTATCTCAGAAAAATCCACGAAAAATCACAGAAAATCCACGCACCCGAAGGAACCAGGAACCAGAAGTGGGGCCAGAGGGGGGCCAGGGGGTGCCCAGGCGCCCTGTGGGCGCGCCCCCCCTGGGCCGCGCCGGGGGGCGCCTGGGTGGGGCCCACACCCCCTGGTGCCCTACTTTAGCCCGTATTTTTCCTCCCGACGCAAAAACCCCAGATCGAAAGTTCTTTCGCAGTTTTTCATCGCGGAGCCGCCGCCACCCTCTGTTCTTCTTAGGGAGGGCTAATCTGGAGGCTGAATTGGCCTCCGGAGAGGGGAGATCGTCGCCATCGTCATCATCATCACCACTCCATCATCCCTCCATGACTTCTCCCTCCATGTGTGAGTAATTCCCCCGCTGTAGGCGAAGGGGATGGTAGGGATTGGATGAGTTAGATCATGTAATAGTTTATCAGATTGTTGGGGGCATGTTGCCTATCATCTACTATGGTGTTTATCATCTTTGCTTCAACTTGTTATTCTTAATGCTTGACACTTAGGGCCCGAGTGCCATGATTTCAGATCTGAACCATATGTGTTTGTATGAATATATTTGTGTTCATGATCCTATCTATGAGTTGTTTGCACCTGTTACGGTCCGGAACCGGCGATCCCAAAAGTGACAGCTTGGGACACCAAAGGGGATGGTCCTTAGTTTGAGGATTACATGTATCCATTGAGTTCATTGCTTTGTTCCGGTGCTCTTTGACAGGAGCACCTTAATATCCATAAGTTCCTTTTGGCCCCGTTCGTAGCGGGATGGTAGGACAAAAGATGTTGTGCAAGTTCTTATTGCAAGCACGTACAACTACCTACGGGATACATGCCTAATGTTTGATATTTGCCTAGATGATCATTACTTTTCTGTGTGCCGTGCCCCAAGTTAGAATCTATCTCATCCATGCAGCGCCCAACCATCCATCTCCCTAGCCTACAGTGTTTTAAACCCTGCTTGTCACTAGTCGCTAGTTTTGCTATTTACTTTGCTATCTACTGTTGCTATTTACTTTTGCTGTTTACTTTTACTATTACTATCATCACTACCATATCACTGTTACCACTTATCTTTTGTTGCAAGTAAGTATATTTCAGGTGCGGTTGAATTGACAACTCAACTGTCAAAGCTTATAAATACTCTTTGGCTCCCCGTGTGTCGAATCAATAAATTGGGTTATTCTTACCCGCGAAGACTATCTCGATCCCTTACGGTTGAGGGTTATCAAGTATCGTTTTCTGGCGCCGTCGCCGGGGAGCATAGCAATATTTACAAGTCTACTTGAGGTATCCTACCTGCTGCACTTTATCTACTATGGGTAAGAAAGGAGACCCCAAGGTTCCGATCTTACTATCTACTACAAGAAGAGGTACTGCTCTAAGCACTAGTGCTACACTTGATTCACCTTCCGTTATGAGTAAGTTTGCCTCGCCACCACCACATGATGCTCCTACTGAATCTGTTACTATGTCTGATACTCTTGATGATGCTTCTACTACTTATGATGATGATATTAGTTCGCTTGGTTATGCTCTTGAGAAACAAATTGCTGCTGCTGCTAAAAAGTCTGGAATTGAACTTCCTATTACTCGCTACCCTATTGGTGTAACTTATGATTATCCTGACTTGAGTAAACTTAAAGAGAGACTCCTTGATGATGATTACTATATACTAGATGAAGAATTATGCAGGGAACTGACAGAGTTTTCTGGCTCAGACCCTGAAGCTATTAAGAAACTGTTTGAAAAACACTCTCTGAAGAACAAAACCGTTCCTAATCCTGAGTTTGCTACATCTCCTATATGCATTGATGATCCTGATTTTGATTTCTCTGTTGATCTTTCACTTATACCTATGGTTGAAGCTGGCCCCTTTTATGGTAGAGAAAATGATGATGCTATTGCACACCTGACTAAACTCGGTGAGTTGGGTAGCCTGTTTACCACAGATGAGAAGATACGATACTTTTATGTGACCAAGCTTCTTCCTTTCTCCTTGAAGGAGGGTGCTAAAGCATGGTATGATTCACTTCCATGCGGTTCCATTAAGAGTCCTCAGGACTTAGCTCACTCTTTTGTTGATAAGTACTTTCCTGCTCACATGCAACATGCTGCTTTACAAAGAATTTATAACTTTAAACAGTTGCAGGATGAGTCCCTCCCTAAAGCTTGGGGGAGGTATTGCAGTCTGATTCGGGCTAGACCAGGACATGACATCCCTAAGAATGAATTAATCGATATATTCTATGTTGGTCTAACTGATGAATCCAGGTCCTATTTGGACAGTTGTGCTGGTTGTGTTTTCAGGAAAAGAACACCGGACGATGCGGAAGATTTAATGGGCAGGATTGCCAAAAACCATGAAGATTGGTCCGTCCCTGAACCACCTCCACCAACAAATAAGATGGGGCATGTTTGTTCTGAGCCCTGAGGATATGCGAGAAGCAAAGAAGTCTATTAAAGAGAAAGGTATTAAAGCTGAAGACTTGAAGAATCTACCCCCTATTGAGAAGCTGTGTGAGCCTACTACTCACCCTCCTATGGTAGAGGTACACTCTCTTTTAGATTTCAACGCAAGTGACATCCCTCATGGTAAGCCTCCTGATCAATGTTTAGATGAGTTTGATAATTTTATTATGAAACAAAATCATTTTAATGAGAGGATAGAAAGTCCGTTGCATGATAATTCCCTTGCTATCAAAAAACTGCTTGATGTTTTAGATAGAACAGTTAATGATGTTCAATGTCTTGTGAAGCATTTTCATATGGTTCAAACTCAGCTTGATCAAATTTCTAATGTGCAAAGAGATTTGCTTGCTAACAATGCCAAACAAGATAATTTGCAGGCTTTTGGGATTAAGACCCGAGGAGGAACTAGCACTCAAGATCCTCTTTATCCAGAGGGGCATCCGAAGAGAATCGAGCAGGATTCTCAAATACAGGAAGAAGAAATTGTTGGCTCTCCAAAGAAAAAGAAGAAACATAAGGAGACTGACAATTCTAATGATCCTATTGCAGATAAAGAACCAGCTATTGATCCCAATAGTGTATCTATCTCCGATGCTGAGACAGAAGACGGTGCTGAACCTGAAGGTAATAATAATGAGAAGAATGATCCACCTGAAGTTCGAGAAGAAGAAGCACCTGACAAACGTAAGAGGTACACGAAAGAAGACTTCATCGCAAGAAAACATGGGAAGGAAAGAGAACCATGGGTACAGAAACCCATGCCCTTTCCAGGTAAGTCCATCAAATCTAAAGAAGAAGAGCATTATAATAAGTTTTGTGAGTGGATTAAACCTCTTTTTCTTCAGATACCCTTGACTGATGCTATTAAGTTACTTCCTTATTCAAAATATATGAAAGATATTGTCACTAATAAAAGAAAAGTTCCTAATGATGCAATATCTACTATGCTTGCTAACTATTCTTTCAGTGGAAAGATTCCTGAGAAGCTCGGTGATCCAGGTATACCCACCATTCCTTGCTCCATAAAGAATAATTATGTCAAAACTGCTTTATGTGATCTTGGAGCAGAAGTGAGTGTTATGCCTCTCTCTCTTTACGAGAGGCTTTGTTTAGAGAAACTAATTCCTACAGATATCTCCCTTCAGATGGCTGACAAGTCAACCGCTGTTCCGATAGGTATTTGTGAGGATGTTCCCGTAGAAGTTGCTAATTGTTTAATTCTTACTGATTTTGTTGTGCTTGACATGCCTGAGGATGGGAGCATGTCCATTATTCTTGGTAGACCTTTCCTTAACACCGCAGGTGCTATTATTAATTGCAACGAAGGGAAGGTTACCTTCCATGTGAATGATAAAGAACACACGGTATATTTTCCGAAGTAGACCGACAGGAGGCATGGCCTCAACTCTATAGAGAATATCGAGACCGTGAAGATTGGAGAGTGGGATTGTCCACTACATGTGCCTCACAAATACAAAACTATCATGGTAGGGACAATGTCCATCAAGGTAAAGGTTCAGTGATTACTTCGTGGGAGGTGAGACTTTTTGCTCTATATATCGCCTGTTTGTTGGTAATACTTGATCAACCTTATTAACAAATATGTTTTATATGGATAAAAAAGTTGAGCTTGTTATATTTTCGCTTGTTTTTAGTTTTGTCCTACCTGCTGTACCGAGTATTTATGTTTTTGAAGCTTCACAATACTACTAACTGCTTCAAGTTTTCAGAAAGTTTCGCAGCTTTTTGAACTTCGAAAAAATTTCAACAGTGAAGTTTTCAGAAAAATTCCAGAAAAATTATAATAAAAATTTCCACGTCGGGAGAGACCCAAAGGGGCCTGGGGCCAGCCAGGGGGGGCCACCAGTGGCCCAGGCGGCCAGCTGGCGCGGCCCAGCCCCTGGCCGCGCCCACAGGGCGCCTGGGGCCCACGGGACCCCCCTCCAGGTACTTCTTCTTCCTCTCTCTCTCTCTCTCTCTCTCTCTCTCTCTCTCTCTCTCTTTCTCCAAAAACACGAGTTCTACTGTTGTTCTTGTGTTCTTGCTGTTCTTGGAAGCGATTCTTCGATCTCTCTCTACAGCCCATCATTTGGGCTGAAATTTTGAGCAAATACTCCCTGGTATGTGACTCCTCCACCCCTCCAATTAGATTTTTGATTGGTGGCCTCATTTGAGTATTTAGTAGTTCTTGGTGCTGTAGAGATGAGCTTGCATGCATGTGTAGAAAGTTAATTTTCAAGTTTTGATGCAAGTTTATGCCTTGGGCAAGTGAGTTGAGTAGTTTGCCTTAGCTCACTTTGTTTTAATCCTCGTTTTTGTAAATTGTAAAAAAATTCAGAAATGAGTTTATTAGGAAGGGCAAAAGGGTGGCTTGAGAAGAGGAGGCCCGCACACTCCGATCGAGTTACTAGAGCCGCAGCTTCACCATCGACTGCTAGGGTGAGCTATAATGAAGATCATGTGCCCCTGGAGTTGTTGGAAGACACAAGTCCAGCACGTGCGATGACGTTTCCATGTGATGAATTCATGGAAGCTGCGGGAATCAAGGATGAGTTTTATAATCTTTGTGCTAATGCAGGTTTGGCACGACTCGTCACGAGCCGTGTTACTCAGTATCAAAAACTCACCTCTAATTTCATTAACAGTTTTAGATATAATCCTGATTCAGGTGCTATTGAGTTTAAAATTTATAATGATCTTATCACCATGACTTTGGGAAATTTTTGTGAAATAATAGGTGTGCCGAACATTGGGAGGACGGCTAGGATGGCCACTCAGCCCTCCGAGCTGAAAACCGTCATCAACTCTCTCTGCAGCATGGGTACGAGGGATATTCATCGGTCGAAGATCTCCAGCATCTTGTTTCCTCACCTCAGGTATTTTGCATATTATATTGCTAGAGGGGTGCTAGCTCGTGACAACACGAGCAGCATTTCTGCTCCGGATATTGCTATCCTGGCAGCCGCCCTCTCAAGGAGGTCTGATTATAATCTGGGTACCTTAATTGCTCGACGCCTTGCTATGAACGGTAACAAGGGGGACTTATATGGTGGCGTTTACGCCACACTTATCTTAGAGCATCTTGGAGGCACCCCACACCCTGATGATACTCCTTTTACTTATTTAAGCTTTGATCTTGCTGCTATGAAAAGGCATAAGTTTGTTACCATGGGTTCTGAACTTAATAATCTTATCTATATCTTGCGTTTCGGAACTGCCGCAGAACGCGAGATCCGTCTACCTGCACCTCTTTTGTTTGATTTTTCTCGCAGGAACGGATGGTCCTTTGACGTTGTTCAGTTTGATGAGTTCATGGTCCAGCATCAGTTTCATAACCCTATGGAGGGGGTTGTGCCCGACGAGGAGAGGCACGGTGAGATACCACATTTTCAGGAAGAGACCGCCATCGAGTTTGGTGAAGGGTCTTCCTCTGTTTGGCGTTCGGAGCCTTCCTCGTGGGAGACTCCGAGGAGTTCGGTGTACGCGCCAGCATCATTCTACGACCCGTGGACTCATCACCATACCCCTAGAGCAGGAGGCTCCTGGGGGCAGTAGCTGCTACCAACTTAGGCCAAAAGCCTAAGCTTGGGGGAGTACGTGCCCTTCTCACTCTTCCATTGTATTATCCGTTTTATTCGCTTTGATCTTTTCGAAGTTTTTGCCCGTTCTTATTTATTTCTCTCTTTGCAAAAACAACAAAAAGATTTTCTCTTTCCTTTGCTTTTTATTCAACCTTTAAAAAAACCAAAAAGATTTCCTTTCTCTCTTTAGTTTGCTTTGTTTTCAGAGATCAGCTCGAGCCCGTGATGGCATTTGATTATATTTCCTACGTTCGATCGTGCAAGTGACAAGCAGTAATGACGAAGATCGACTGAAAGGAAGCAACAAGGAAGACCGGTATGAACTCTTATTGTTTCTACTTTTGTACATATGCCTGTACTTATGATCTAGAGACCAGCTTGTAGCAACATAGTGCTATGTTTACAATGCTCTTCCAATGGTTCATGCTTTCCTTGTGTCTAGTCCCGAATAACTAGAGTATATAATGTGTTATTGAAACGATCTACATGCATTGCACTGTTCATAGTCTGGTATACTAAGGTGGTATTTCCCTTTAGAGAATTTTTGGATTGACTTGGCACATGCTTACACATGTTAAGGCTAAAAAGTCTACTTTGCCTTGATGATCTTTGAGTTTTAGAATAGTTATATCACTTTCATGCCCGATTCAATGTTGCTTTGTCGCTCTGCATGATTATGACCGTTATTGCTCTCTAGTTGGTCGCTTCCCAGTCTTTTGCTAAACCTCCACCTGTACTAAGCGGAATGACTGCTTGTGCATCCAAACCTTTTAAACCAGTTATGCCATATGAGTCCACTATACCTTCCTATACATGGTATTTACCTGCCATTCCTAACGAAGACTTTCATGTACCATCTCGAAACTAATCAAAAGCATTTCCTTTTTGTGCCTATGTTTTAGCTCATGAGGAAGTAGTAGTTAATTCATGATCTTTTTAAGTTGGACAAGTTTCACCCCTGGATTGCATGTATAATGTGCAAACCCTTAATACGAGAAGGAACTGGCATTTGAGTGCGCCCGGCTCAAAAAGATAATATAACAAACGAACCCTCCTTTGCGCTTTGTTCATGAGAAATCAGAAAACTTTGGCAGTGATAAACAAAGGAGATTAAGAGGATGTGATCGTCCTCATGCGGGAGCCATTCCTCGAGACTTGTCCACTTAAAAGGTGATTGAGTTATCTGCTAGCATTCGTTGACGAAATATGCATTTCTCAAAACATGTTTACTTCTTTTTTTAAAACCAAGAGCTCTGGTACATGTTTAGTTTTTGTTTCCAACCATGGGTTTTCAACCCTGCCAATAAAAGCCACGGTTCGAGAGTCTCACCTTCTTTCTTCAAAGCACCGACTAGGAGAGCATAATTGTCATTTTGAGTGTAATGTGCATTGTCCCAAAGTATTACATTGTCTTCTGCATACTTGTGAGATGATTTATTCTGAAATTCTTAGTTCTAGTCTCCTTTAAAACTCTGGAGGAGTCTCTGCATTTATGTTTTGCTTCACTCATGGATGCTAGCGAGATACCACCCTAATATACTCAAGCTATGTGCAATGTAATCTTGTCTTGATTTTCAGTAATATATTATTTACTTTTAAGTATTTGTGACTGGTCACTTGAAAGAAGGATTGCTCCTTGCATTGTCCTCATAGTACTGTTTCAATACTTGCTAAACTCATTTCGTAGTACATGCTTATATACATCTAATGAA
Source organism: Secale cereale (assembly GCA_902687465.1). NCBI lineage: Eukaryota > Viridiplantae > Streptophyta > Magnoliopsida > Poales > Poaceae > Secale > Secale cereale. The sequence goes on along the minus strand of LR738712.1, from coordinate 393,946,751 downwards.
GCAAAAGAGTTTGTCAAAGTTTTCTTTGTCGCGTCAAGTTCGTTGAACTGAATTGCTTGAGGACAAGAAATATGCTAAGCTTGGGGGAGTTAATACGTCTCAAACGTATCTACTTTTCCAAACACTTTTGATATTGTTTTGACCTCATTCTTGCATGATTTGGACTAAACTAACCCGGACTGACGCTGTTTTCAGCAGAGCTGCTTGTATGGTTTATTTGTGTGCAGGAAAACGGACTTTTAGGTATCTCAGAAAAATCCACAAAAAATCACAGAAAATCCACGCACCCGAAGGAACCAGGAACCAGAAGTGGGGCCAGAGGGGGGCCATTGGGTGCCCAGGCGCCCTGTGGGCGCGCCCCCCCTGGGCCGCGCCGGGGGGGCGCCTGGGTGGGGCCCACACCCCCTGGTGCCCTACTTTAGCCCGTATTTTTCCTCCCGACGCAAAAACCCCAGATCAGAAGTTCTTTTGCAGTTTTTCGTCGCGGAGCCGCCGCCACCCTCTGTTCTTCTTCGGGAGGGCTAATCTGGAGGCTGAATTGGCCCCTGGAGAGGGGAGATCGTCGCCATCGTCATCATCATCACCACTCCATCATCCCTCCATGACTTCTCCCTCCATGTGTGTGTAATTCCCCCGCTGTAGGCGAAGGGGATGGTAGGGATTGGATGAGTTAGATCATGTAATAGTTTATCAGATTGTTGGGGGCATGTTGCCTATCATCTACTATGGTGTTTATCATCTATGCTTCAACTTGTTATTCTTAATGCTTGACACTTAGGGCCCGAGTGCCATGATTTCAGATCTGAACCATATGTGTTTGTATGAATATATTTGTTTTCGTGATCCTATCTATGAGTTGTTTGCACCTGTTACGGTCCGGAACCGGCGATCCCAAAAGTGACAGCTTGGGACACCAAAGGGGATGGTCCGTAGTTTGAGGATTACATGTATCCATTGAGTTCATTGCTTTGTTCCAGTGCTCTTTGACAGGAGCACCTTAATATCCATAAGTTCCTTTTGGCCCCGTTCGTAGCGGGATGGTAGGACAAAAGATGTTGTGCAAGTTCTTATTGCAAGCACGTACAACTACCTACGGGATACATGCCTAATGTTTGATATTTTCCTAGATGATCATTACTTTTCCGTGTGCCGTGCCCCAAGTTAGAATCTATCTCATCCATGCAGCGCCCAACCATCCATCTCCCTAGCCTACAGTGTTTTAAACCCTGCTTGTCACTAGTCGCTACTTTTGCTATTTACTTTGCTATCTACTGTTGCTATTTACTTTTGCTGTTTACTTTTACTATTACTATCATCACTACCATATCACTGTTACCACTTATCTTTTGTTGCAAATAAGTATATTTCAGGTGCGGTTGAATTGACAACTCAACTGTCAAAGCTTATAAATACTCTTTGGCTCCCCGTGTGTCGAATCAATAAATTGGGTTATTCTTACCCGCGAAGACTATCTCGATCCCTTACGGTTGAGGGTTATCACTTGGCGGCCGCCGACAAGCCAGGAGGCTCTGACAATCAGTACTGCAAGATCCACTATACCAAGGGCCATGACCTCCAGAACTGTCGGCAAGTCGAACAGCTCACAGAGAAGCAGAAAGCCGAATATGAAAGGCGGGACAACGAGAAGGGCCAAGATGGTGTTGAGGGATCCGGCAAGAAGCGTGGCGGCCAGCTTGGCCGCCACGGCATGGATAACCAACAAGAAAGGCCCGCCCGAGGACACGACAAAAAGCAAGAAGACGATGATCATGATGAGGACGACGAGTCCGGCGAGCAAGAGTTTCAGAAAGCTACGGAGGTCATGTGCATCGACGATGGTGCCTCTCTGCACACCTCTCACCGCCAGCCCAAGCAATGGGCGTGTGAGATCACAGCAGCAGAACCATCATTCGATGCCGAGAAGCCGCTGAAGTGGTCCAGCACACCTATCATTTTTGACACCGAGGATCACCCTGATCGCAAAACTGTGGTCAGGTGTTTGCCATTGTTGGTTTCACCAACAATACGCAACCTCAAGGTGACAAAAGTGCTGGTTGATGGCGGGGCCGGTCTGAACTTGATCTCGCCCGTTGTGATGAAAAGGCTGCAGATTCCTGATGGAGACCTCGAAGAGAAGGGCACGTTTCAAGGGGTCAACCCCGTAAGGAGTCAGCCGAAGGGTAAATTCATGCTGCCCATGACATTCGGAGGCGAGCTAAACAATAGGACACAGAGGGTTATTTTTGATGTTGCCCTGATCCCCTTGCCTTACAACGGGATCCTCGGCCGCCCAGCGTTAGCCAAGTTCATGGTAGCATCACATTACGCCTACAACACACTGAAGATGCCTGGGCCAATGATCATCATCACCGTCCCCTCTGACAAGAAGGATGCGCTGATCAACTTTACCGGGAGGCAGTTGTAGTGACTGCCGCCAAGGCACTTGCTCCTGCCGCTGAAGCCCCGGGAGGAAGGAAGACCGGTAAGACCTCTCGCACCCACTCCGGCAAGCGCACCTCTTCGGAGTGCAGTGCTCTCGTCGAGGACGTGCCATAGAGCTCCACCGACAATAGCAAGAAATCTAGAGCTACACCACTAGAAACCAAGAAGGTGTTCGTCAAGAGGATGGCACGGGAGGGCCTTTCACCATAAGCTCCACCCTCGACAGCAAATAGGAAGGTGCGCTTGTCACCTTCCTGCGGGAAAATGTCGACGTGTTTGCGTGGCAAGCATCCGACATCCCCGGCATTCCCAGAGAGGTGATTGAGCACCATCTTGATGTCTGCCCTCACACGCGGCCCGTCAAGCAGAAGCTTAGGAAGCAAGCTCTAGAACGGCAAGATTTCATCACAGAGGAAATCAGGAAGTTGGAGGTGGCAGGCTTGGTGAGAGGAGTACTCCATCCAACGTGGTTGACCAATCCAGTTGGGTGCGCAAGGCAAATGGGAAGTGGAGACTGTGTATTGATTACACAGACATCAATAAGGCATGTCCAAAGGACCCTTTCCCGTTTCCACGCATTGATCAGATTGTAGACTCCATGGCCGGGTGTGACCTGTTATCATTCCTTGACGCTTACTCAGGATACCATCAAATCTTCATGATGATAGAGGATGAAGAGAAGACATCGTTCATCACCCCATGTGGTACGTATTGTTTCATACGAATGCCTTTCGGGTTGAAGAGTGTTGGCTCAACATTTGCAAGAGCAGTCCAAACTGGTTTTGAGCCTCAGCTACATATAAATATGGAAGCTTATATGGATGACATAGTGGTCACGCTCATACAGGATTTAGAAGAGACGTTTGTGAATTTGCGCAAGATCAACCTCAAGCTGAACCTTGAGAAGTGTGTCTTCGGCGTTCCGTCCGGCAAGCTTCTCGGTTTCTTCGTGTCATGGCGTGGGATCGAGGAGAATCTAGACAAGATCAAGGCTATCGAGAAAATTGAGGCACCCAGGCTGATCAAGGATGTGCATCGGCTTGCTGGCTGCGTTGCTGCCATGAGAAGATTCATCTCCAAATCTACCGAGTGTGCCCTTCCCTTTTTCGAAATCTTGAAAAAGGCGGGCCCAATGGAGTGGACCACAGAAGTCGAAGCAGCATTACAAGATTTGAAGAAATACCTCTCGTCTACGCCAATACTGGTCGCGCCTAAACCTCAAGAGCCATTGCTGCTATATCTAGCAGCGACGAATCAAGTGGTCAGTGATGCGCTAGTAGCCCAAAGAGAGGTTAATGCGGAAGTAATGGCAATGACAGGACCTGACGCCACTGGGGCAGAAGCTACGCAACCGAATGAAGTAGTGCAGAAGAAGAATATGATGCAGCACCTGGTTTACTTTGTCAGCTCCCTCTTGCAGGGGGCTAGGTCAAGGTACTGAAGTGTGCAGAAATTGCTCTTCGGCCTCCTTATGGCCTCGAGGAAGCTGCATCATTTCTTCCAAGCACATGAAATTACCGTCGTCACCTGCCTCCCGTTGCAGCAGATATTGCATAACCCAAACGCGACCGGGAGGATTGTGGAATGGGCCTCGGAACTGTCAAGCTTTGGTTTGAAGTTTGAAAGCACTTCGACGATTCAGAGTAGAGTCTTGGTGGAGTTCATTGCAGAATGGACCTCAATGCCCGATGAAGAGATCCAGGAGACCACTCTCCCCAGCAAGGAAAGAAGTCACGACTGGATTATGTACTTTGACGAAGCTTTCTCGCTGCAAGGCGCCGGTGCTGGTGTGCTGCTCATTGCACCCACCGGAGAGCACCTCAAGTATGTGGTCCAGATGCACTTCCCCAGGGATATGTCAATGAACAACACTGCCGAGTACGAGGGACTGCTTGCCAGTCTCAGGATCGCGGCAGACCTCGGAATCAGGAAGCTCATCGTCACGGGTGATTCGTAGCTTGTCGTCAAGCAAGTTAACAAGGATTACCAGAGCCCGATGATGGAGGCCTACGTAGATGAAGTGAGGAAGCCGGAGAGCGTTTTGACGGTATACAAGCAGAGCATGTTCCCCGAGCAGAGAACGACATCGCCGACTACTTGTCAAAGCGCGCCGCCCTCAAACTACCTGTGGAACTTGGTACTTTTGTGCATCGATTAACTCAACCATCCATTGAACCATCGACAGAGCAGAACAAGTGAAGGAAATCAGGCCCCGGCAAGTACTTTCCCTCCAAGCTCCCAGGGGCCATTGGCAAAGATGTTGCCGGGGATGCTGAGCCTGCCGTAGGGCAACAGACTCCGGCAGGGCATGAAGCCCTGGCCGTGGAGATAGCTGCTCCTATGGCAGAAGAGATGCCTTTAGTCCTTACCGTCGAGCCCCAGGCTCCAGCATGGGCATAGCATATCGTCCGATTTCTCCAAGAAGGGGAGCTTCCTGAGGAGCAGGAAGAAGCGGAGAAAGTAGCCCGACGGTCTCCCATGTATCAGTTCGTCGATGATGTCTTGTACAGAAAAAGGCCAAAGTGCGTGAAATTGAAGTGCATTCCTCGGGAGGAAGGACTGGAGCTGTTGGCAGAGATACACGGAGGCATATGTGGCTGCCACATAGGGTCGAGGGCCCTTGCTCGCAAAGCGTTCCGGCAAGGTTTCTTCTGGCCCATTGCCCTCCAGGATGCAACGGCACTAGTAACCAAGTGTGAAGCGTGTCAGTTCCATTCAAAGAAGCCTCATCAACCAGCTTAAGCTCTCCAAACAATCCCTCTTTCCTGGCCATTCTCGTTCTTGGGGCTCGACATACTTGGCCCCTTTCCACGTGCTGTCGAGGGCTTTGATTACTTGTACATTGGAATCGACAAGTTCACAAAGTGGACAGAGGTGGACAGTGTGAAAGGTGACAACACAATCAGCCGTCAAGTTCTTCAAGGGCCTAGTATGTTGTTTTGGTGTACCAAACAGAGTCATCACCGACAACGGCACACAGTTCACAAGCCACACCTTCATGCAGTACATTCAAGACCTCGGCAGCAAGGTCTGTTTTGCTTCTGTTGCGCATCCTCGAAGCAACGGCCAAGCAGAGAGGCCAAATGTTGAAGTACTGCAAGGCCTCCGGACAAGGACTTTTGACAGGCTGCACAAGTGCGGAAGGCGCTGGATTGATGAATTTCCGGCGGTTCTTTGGTCAATCAGAACGACACCAAATCGAGCCACCGACTAGACACCCTTCTCCCTCGATTACAGGGCGGGAGGAGTTCTCCCCACGGAACTCACATACGGGTCACCCCGAGTGCTTGCTTATGATGAGCTTGAGCAAGAGCAACTGCGGCAAGATGACGCAATGCTCCTCGAGGAAGATCGTCTTCAGGCGGCCGTGCGAGCAGCACGCTACCAGAAAGCCTTACGCCGCTATGATAGCCGCAAGGTTCATGCCCGAAGCTTTGAGGAAGGCGACCTTGTTCTTCGGCGCATTCGGCCAAGAATTCCAACAAGTTGACGCTTAAGTGGGAAGACCCTTATCGAGTAATACGAGTCACCAGGCCTGGCGCAGTCCGCTTGGAGACCGAAGATGGTAATCCAGCGAGCAACTCCTGGAACATCGAACATCTTCGCAAGTTTTACCCGTAAGGCGCAGTTGTCGGGCTCCCGGCAAACCACCCTTTTGTACAAGCCTTGCCGGCAAGGCATGTAACCCTTCGTACAAATCCAGGCGTAGACCCTGAGCATAAATAAATGAAGCGTTGGCGCCCTAACTTTTAGCATGCATGCTAGGTTGAGTCTCTTTCTCTGTTAGGGTTGATAGTGCTTGGCGGCGACTAACCCCTAGCATAGAGGTTGAGTGTGCGTCTCTCTGATCCTTTCCATCCTCTTTTGTTCACAGGATACATGGACATTTCTACTGAGCTATATGGAAGAAAGAGGACGGGCCGACGCTCCGACCCCGGCGAACTAAGGTTGCCGGGGGCTGCAGATGCAAGGATCATACCACGGCAAGACAAGGTTGCCGGGGGCTACAAAATCAGATAAGCCTTTCATCCCCCACTCCTTACTTCCGTATGAAACTTGAACGTACGAGACTTCGCTCCCTCTTATACCATCATGCTCCTTTATTCCCCGCGTCCAACAAACTTTATTTTGGACCGGAACTCGGTAGTAGTGTGATGGGAAAGGAGCAAACGAAGGGCCTAATCCTACTCTGCTCTTACTTCCACCAAGGGCATGAATGTGGTCAAGCTATAGAGCAGGAAGACGGCAATGCCTGTTGCCGGGGTACGATGTTTATCTTAAGATAACAAGGATTCGTTCCTTGGTGTGGCCCCTGCCCACGCACAAAAGAAACCCGGCAAACATCCTTCTTTCCATTAATATGTTGTAAACAAGTACAATTCATACGGAATGCATACATGAGCAAGGGGGTTACAAGATTTAAATATTACAAAGGCCCGTAGGCTTAAAACTGAAAAGAGATAAGGTGCCCGTAATCCCATTCTTGTCCCTCTCCTCAGGAAATGGAACAAGATGACAAGAGGACAAAGGGAGCGCCTAGGCGAAGCACGAGCAGCAGAAAGCACCAACAGAACATCCCGATGGCCGCCCTGAAGAAGGCTGGTGATGATGGCGCCGGGAGAAGAGAGCCGAAGGATGAGGCAGCGGGGCGGCAATACGCGATGAAGGCATTTGATGCCCGCGTACTCCAACTTGACGGCCGCCGCCCACCTCCTTCATCCTCTCCGGTCTCCCAACGCCAACCGCCCAAGGAGGCGACCTCGAGAAGTTCAAGGAGTTGGCGATGCAGATGATGGTGCTGTCGGCGTCGCCCAGGGACGGTGTGTTCGACGCCTAGTCGGACCCGTCATGCTCCCGCCTACTACCCTCGTCATTGCTATCACTGTCCTCCCCATCACTGTCGCTTGAGGAGGAGTTTTTGTCATCGGTCGAGCTCTCCGCACAGCACCCTAGCCTGTGTCCCGAGCGCTCAAAGACCTTGACGGAGAGTAGATCGCTCTCCGCTAACTTCAAGCAGAGGATGTGCCCCTTCATCAAGCAGTGGGCACGCGCGAAGGTCTCCCACCCCTGGTGGAGAAGCATTACATGAGGGGCGGGGAACTTGGTGTTTGCCCACATGGTGCCATTGCAACACCCCTTCATGTAAAGCCTCAACCTCGATGGTCGGTCGACCTCCAACACCCTCGCGAACGCTTCAGGAAGACGAAGGCGACTACGCGGCGGCTCCCACAGTTGCAGAATGAACTCCAACGCAGTGCCCCCGACATGGCTGCGTGGTGAAGCAGGAGGAGACGGTGGAGGATATGGAGACGGAGATGATGACGACGCGGGTGTCCCCTGTCCTCGCCCGCCTCTGCATCAACCACCTCGCCGACCATGACCCCGGACGGCGCCTCTACCTCTAGCATGGCCCTCATCTTGGGCATCCGGCTCTTCTTTGACCGCCGCCACCCTCTGACGGGAGGAAGACCTGGTAGCCTCCACAGGGGCACGGCCAAGGCCACACCTTCTCGCCATGACTTGGGAAGGAAAGGGATCGGACTGGAAGAGGATGAGTGGGGGGGAGCATTGTCCCTCTCCCCTTCTTTATAGGAGGGCGAGACCAAGCAAGACTAAAGGCAACCGCCTGAATCGACCAATCCAGTCGCCGGAGACGCAAGGAAACAAGACCGACCCACTGCTCCAATCAGCAGCGCCCGGCCCCTCGCCCCGGCATTAAAACCCGCACCCTCTGTGTCCATCGCATGCCCTCCCCGATGCATGAGGGGCATGTGGCGGGCGGATCATGATTCAGATGGCACGCGGTACGGCCGTTTCGCGCCCCGTGATCATGGGGCGACCCAAGTCCACTTAGGAAATGAGCCGCGCCCCCGCAGCTTCCTCTATTTTTTCTAAGGAGGACGTGAACCGCCTCTTTACTATTCGGAACCACGAGGTGACGCAAGCATGCTGCAGTCACCCCACGCACGACCCCCACATCATGCGTTCAGCGTAGATCGTGGGGAAGCGCAACCACTGGAGGAGTTACTGTAGTAAAAAGAATCCGGCCCCAACTGCCCACGCACTGTTCTGGGCCTAGCCCAACAACGCATTGCGCTTATGTATGGCCCAGGCCCGGGGGCTCCTCTCGGTGTACAAAAGTAGGGGTTGTCTTTGTACCCCTTACTTGTGCACGGGTAGTCAGAGCCATGCCTGTGGCCACACATAACAGGGCAGAGAAGGGGAGCCGGAGCACAAGACTACCAGAGCAGCGCCAAGACAAGGGCGCAAGAAGGCCAAGCAACAAGATAGGCTCCCCTCGACAAGACCCTTGTCGGGGCAGCCTGCACAACCCCGGCAAGAACCCTTGCCGGGGAAACTCACCCAACGCCTCCATTGCAGCCACCCTTGAGCCTAGGAGCTCCGACACCATCAACAACGTTGGAACCAAGGCTCGGGAAAAAGCGCCTGCATAATGGAATGCAGATATCTGTGAAGAAAAAGGGTCTACGAATCCTAGATGAGAACCAGAAGACTAGACGACCGCAAGGCTCCTTGCTGAGGATGCCCACGAGGCCCCGGCAAGGCTGCTTGCCGAAGATAACTCGAAGCCCCAGCAAGCTTCTTGCCAAGGGTGCTCACAAAGGCCTCGGCAAGACCCTTGCCGACTCACTAGCTCAGGCAAGTACCCACGTGGCACTACGTGGTTCCTGATCCAGCTAGTCAAGCACATGTGTGGTGGCATGCAGATCTCCGTGAAGACCCTACCACCACGCCATCTCAGCTACCTGCCAACCTACATGCCACTGCATGCCTCATTGGTCTGGACGCACGTCCCAGCCAGACGGAGCGGCGGCGGACGGGACGGGCCTCGTTGTCGTCCCCAATAAAGTCAGTGGACACCTAAGTAGTGCATTTAATGCGTCTTGTCCCGTAATGGCAGGAGATAAGCTTGCACATTGTATACCTTTCCACCTCTTGTGTGCCACTGTGGCAACCCCTTTTGACTATAAAAGGAGGTCCGAGGCATACTGGAGAAGGATTCGAATCTTTTGTACTAGGCACGCACCGTAGCTAGTTCAAGAGCTCAAGAACATTCAAATACACATCCAAGCAGGACTAGGGCATTACGCATCTTCACGGCCCGAACCTGGGTAAACGATCCTTGTGCTGATTTCTAGACCCTCTCTTTGCACAACCCCGCGTCCATCAACCGAAGAAGGGATTTCAGTGATCCCTTAGGTGTCGATCAGTTCGTCCCCGACAGCATGGCCATAGAACCTTGCGACCGTTTCAACAGGTTTGTCAACAGCACCGACTACAAGTTCGCCACGGTGGAAACAACAGAGGATGTAAAGGCGCTCAGGGTTACAGGCTTGGCCTGCCAGAACCTTGTCAAAATCCATGAGCATTACGGGGTCTAGGGCAGCACGAAGAAGGACTACCTGGTTGAACTCGCCTCGGCCATCATCGACCCCTACTACGAAAATATGAAGCAGGATTCCTAGAGAAGAAGTCCCGTATCCTGGCACAGGGCCTGGATGCGGCAACTAGATGAACCTCACCTCAGGTTCGCGGCCAAGAGCGAGTACACATGCTACGAGATGCACAGGCGGACCGTTGACATGTGGAAGTGCCTTTTTACCCAAATCGATGAGCCCGTGTCGAGCCACAAGCAGAGCAAGTGTCACGAGAAGTAGAAGATGATCAGATGATCGTTTATGCTAGTTAATCATGCATGTAATATATAGTTTACTTTATTGGTGTGTGGAAAAGTCATGTCTGTACACCTATGTAATTATGCATGTAATAGTTTACTTTGGTGTGTGCAAATGCCATGGTTGTAGTACCCACATATGTAAGTGGATGTTTAATTTGGTTATGTGCCACATCCCTAGTTTTGTCTTGCACTTGGGTTGGTCTTGCATGTGCATCATGTTAAATTTTGTTAAACTTGAATTGGGGATGTTCAAACCCTAGCACCTTGAAATCCAAATAGGTCCAGCTTAAAAAATTCATTCAATGAACCCAAAATGCCTTCATCAATGTTTGATAATTTTGGCAAGGCTTTGAGGCCAAACCAAAATTTAGGAACATTTTTAAGGATCTATTTTCGGGACATTGAATTTAAATCATTAGCTATTTGAATTTGAATTATATTCATATAATTAGAATATAATTTCAAATACCCCTGAAATGTTTTATGAGATTCTGGAAAAGTCCATCTAGAAAAATAAAAATATTCAGAGGAGTTTTTGGCATTGTTTGAAATTGTTTAATTTCAAAACAGTGGCAAAAGATATTAATAAAAGAAAACAGAAGATAAACAGAAAACAGAAAGAGTTAGAGAGAGGGAGAGTTTTACCTGGCAGCCCACTTACCTAGTGGCCCAGCCGAAACGGCCCAGCTGCAGGCCCAGCCCACCACCGCCTCCTCCCTGTCGTCTTCCTCCTTGCCAGGAGGATGAGCGCGCATGCCGGCGCGTGGTCGCCGCACGCCGGCCACCTCCACCCTGCCTGGCTGCCTCCCCTTCGCCCTGGATCTCCCTCGCGACGCCATGCACCTCCCTGGTCGCTCTCCTTCTTTCTCCTGTGTCTCTTTCCTCCCCTAGCTCTCTCCCCTCGCACCACCGAACACGCTCGTCGCCGCCGCTCGTCACCACCGCGGCCACCGTCGCTCCCTCGCTGCCGCGCCATGCCCTAGAGCTCCGCCATCAACTGCTTCATCGAGAAGGCCGAGCCGCAAGCGCTCGTTTTCCCTGCACCGCCCTCACCGAGCTTATCCCTGACCGCCGTCGCCGTGGATCCCCCTCGACGCCCTGCTCTGCTATGAGCCTCCCCGAGCCCACGTCGATGCGTCTGCAACCACCGTGAGCTCCCGCATCGGAACCCCCTCTCCCCAAGCTCGATTACACCCTCAAGCCGTGCCAGCCGCCGTACCCGAGCGCCGCCGTCCGCCATGGCCGTTTCCCTCGTAGCCACCGTGCTTCTTCGCTCTAGTTATGCCTCCAGTGTGCTCCTGGAACAATGACGAGCCCAACGCAGCCCCTTGCTTGCTCCCACGTGCACTGAAGCCACGCGCCCGCACAGACCCGAGCTCTGGCCGCCGCAAATCCCGCCGCCGGCGCTGTTCCCGGCCACCTCAGGTCGTACAGTTTGTACTGTTGGATGCGGCCGAGTGCCAGCTTTCCAACGGGACTAACTGCGCCTGAAACCACCCCTTGTACGCGAAACCCGAGCCTTTCCGGCGAGACACCGCCGCGGAATGAGGTCGCCGGCGACTAATCGCCGGCAGTGCTGACTTGGCAAGTCATTAGCCACTAATGACGCCCTAACTAGCCCCCTAGAGCCACTCACATGTGGGCCATGCTCCACTGACACTTTTAGTTAGGATTAAATTAGCACTAACAGTCTCTATTAATTAGCCTAGTCACTGACCAGTGGGTCCCAGCGTCAGGTTTGACCTGGGCTGACGCTGTTGACCCGATGACGTCATTCTGACGTCAGGCTGACGCAGTAATGCTTTTCTGGATTTTTAATAAATCTATTTGATTTGTTTATTTTCATAAAATAGCCAAAACTTCTAAAAATCATAGAAAATAATCTACAACTCATGCATGTTTCGACAAGTTAAACTCACTGAATAGGATAAATCATGATTAGGGCAATTTATGAACTAGCATTTGGAGTTGGAGTTTAACCTTGTTTGAATTCCACTTCATTTAACTTGGATTAATACTGCATTAGGTCAATTCAGTTCCTTAACATGACATATCATTCATTTGATTGTGCTTTTCAGTGAATGTTGTTCTTTTTGTGTTTGTCGGTGGTTGTTCCCCCTCGGTAGATGTATGTTCCGACGATGAGTTCGATGACACCGATGAAGAACTATTACTATCTTCAGAAGTGCCACGCAAGCAGAACCCCCTTGTTCATTCCGATACAATCCCACTCTCTTGCTCCTGCTCTATTTTACTTCATTAGGACAACAACGTTTCAACTATTCCCTGCTGTGGTAGTTGAACCCCTTTCCTCTGCATGACCTGTCATTGCCACAGTAAATAGTTGAAACCCACTAGCATGAGTAGGAGTTGTTTGAGCCATGTTGTGCCTACTCATTCATGTTTTCTGGTTATGCCTGCTATTGCTTAGAGTTGTGTAAGGTCTGATTCATCGGGGATGAATTGGAATGTGGTGAACATGTCCTACCGTGTGTGAGCTAAGTGTGTGAACACGATTTGGTAAAGGTAGCGGTGAGAGGCCATGTAGGAGTGCACGGTGGGTTGTCTCACTGGAACCATCCTTAAGAACTGAGTTCTGTGTAAGTTGTCCAATGAGTAGCTACTACCACGCATTGTAATGCTTAAGTGCCCCTCTCGACTTATTAATCAACTCGATCTCTGTCCAGGAGTTGCAACTAGTTTCTGGTGTTTGTAGGTAGTGTTAGTAGTCTACCATGTGGCACCCGGTACAGGTGGGCTTGGGACAGACTAGGCACCGTGGCACGGTGTACCAAGCGTAGATCCATCCGTCGAGATGGGCTTGGGAACCCTGCGCACATCATTTGGGGCCGTGAGAGACACCCCGGCCGGATCTCCTTACGGATGGAACCCGAATAGGCGATAAACCTGGACTAGAGTCTTGTGTGGTTAGTCAGGTCGTGGCCGACACCCTCGCTGGGCTTCCGCTTGAAGGTTGCCGAGATACACGACGTGTACATGGCGGTAAGTGGAGAGAGCGTGTGTGAAGAAGTACACCCCTGCAGGGTTAACATGATCTATTCGAATAGCCGGGTCCGTGGTTATGGACTTCTTGGATGCTTACGTGGTACATAGACAAGTGAAAGTGGATACTCTAAAATACTCAAGAAAAGTTTGAGTGCTATGGATGGCCTTCTCGTAGGTAGACGGGAATGGTTCCATAGTGGTGTATTTGATTGGTGAATATGTGGACTCGTGTGCGCCACCTCAAAGAGTTACTTGCAGTCATAGTTCAGGATAGCCACCGAGTCAAAGCTGGCTTGCTGCAGTCAAACTCCGCCACCCCTTTGTTGATACTGTTGCATATGTACTTAGTTCTGATGTAAGTCTTGCTGAGTACCTTTGTACTCACATTTGCTTAATTTATGTTTTGCAGAGAGACTTCAGTCTCACTAGTGGTTCCGTGTGGACTTCGATGTTTAGCTTGTTACCTCAGCTACGATCTTGTGCCCTCGGGAGAGTCTTGTAGATAGTCAGGCTTCTCAGCCTTTTTCTTTTGTAGTTGTCTGTACTCAGACATGTTATGCTTCCGTTGCCTGTATGCTCTGTATGTTGGGTCATGTGACCCCTGTTTGTAATAAATGCTATGATGGCTCTTCTGGGCCTTATTTATATGAGTTATTGAGTTATGTTGTGATGCCTTGTTGTACAGGACATACTTGCATGTTATGCGTACGTGTAATGTGTATTGCTATGTGTGGGATCCGACACCTAGTTGTTTACCCTTGGTAGCCTATCTTACAGGGAAATGTCTCCTAGTGCTTCCACTGAGCCTTGGTAGCTTGCTACTGCTCCGGAACACTTAGGCTGGCCGGCATGTGTCCTTCTTCGTTCATGTGCCTGTCCCTTAGGGGAAATGTCACGCGTTGTTCCTTTAAGTCCTTGTAGCTTGCTACGACTTGGGTTCATACGTTGATGACCGACACGTTCATTGCTGGGTCATGTATGCCTGACTCTATAATTTAGTGCCACTTTTGGTTTATAACTGGTCATGTCGGCCCGGGTTCTCTGTCATATGGATGCTAGCGACACTATCATATACGTGTGCCAAAATGCGCAAACGGTCCCGGGCCAGGTAAGGTGGCACCCATGGGGATACCGTGCGTGAGGCTGCAAAGTGATATGAGGTGTTACAGGCTAGACCTGTGTGACTTAGGATTGGGGTCCCGACATTATGCAAACATGTCCTTATAAGTATGTGTATATATATATATGTGTTGTTCTATATGCAATCCCATCGCACAACACACACGTGTTATTAGCAGCAAACATCTGTGTTATAATCGGTCTTCGCACACATATTTCATTACAGACATGTTTGCCGCGTAACACACACATCTTCTTATATTGAACCATTTCTGTTCTTTTGTCTCAACACAAACAGTTCATCCGAGTGAACCGCATGTCGTATAGCGCACACACCTTGATCTGGCTGACCATTTATTTTATGTTTCCTAATCACAAACAGTTCCTCCGAGTGAACCGTATGATGTACATCGCACACGCCTTCATCTTGCAGCCCGTTTCTTTTGTCCCTCCTTATCGCAAATAGTTAATTGAACTGAACCGTATGCCCATCATCGCACACGCAACCAAAATCTGAACTGTGTTTGATGCATCCGTCATCACAAACGTTTTGCACCATTTTTACGGGGTTTTTACACCATTGCTTGCGATTATTGCATCGCACACAATTTAGTCAAAGGGTCTCTGAATGTTGTGTCGCGTTAGCAGCATCTTGCAGTAGTGAGTAGTAGGGGTTGTGGGTGTAACTGTGGTAGCCATGTCCTCACCATCCTCCCCTTCTTCAAAACAAAGACGTCCTCGGTGTTGCTTAATCTATAACATGGCTAACAAAAGAGACAAGGTGTACACGTTGTATATGTATATGTCATCCATTTTTACTGATCTCAGTTGTGGCACATGTGACACAGATATGCAAAAGCACTCATCAAATGTTATGAAATATAAAGCCAAAATATTACCCCAAGAAATCAAAGGCATGAAAATATTGCAACTAAGTTTGCACATATAAGTGAAGCTCTTAATTGTAACAAAAGATTGGAAATGCTCATCATTAAACCATCCCAACCTTGATGAACCATCACCATGACTAGAGGTCATATCAAAATGAGTAAACATTGACACAATTATTTTTGAACGTATTTAATCCAAATCGGATTTATTCCCTAATTCACATTATTCTTTCGCATCAATAGTTAATTTAATGGGTTCACTCAAAATTGTTTGATCACATGGCAAAGTCAAACCATCAACATATTCCTCTAAAATAGCTGGTGTGATCAAAGTAGTGGGTAGCTCATCGCATGACGCATTTAAATTGACAAGGCATTCATCATACTCATGTGGAGGTGGAAGATCGGTACCTTTGTCATTACCTCTTATGATCAAGTCAGATGATGTAGGATTGTAGGCACTCTCGGAGGTCATGTGTCACATGGTGGAGGTGATGTAGTCCTCACAACAACGGATGTGGTTGTCATAGTTGGTGCATTGGTGGAAGGAACAACCGTATCATCTCTTGGAATGTGCACCATGCGCTTATTCTCCTTGTGGAGAACACGTCGTTTTATTTCCTATTCAGCTTTACAAGCAATACAAAACAAACGGTCCATAGGATAACACTCTTCATGAATTAGTATCTCTTGAATATCACGGTTTAAACCTCTCCAAAATCTATCCATAAAATCATCTTCTCTTTCCTCTAAAAAGGAGTGCAACAAGGTAGTTTTTAAATCATCATAATATTTTGCTATGGTGTCACTACCTTGTTTTAAATGTTGTAGTTTTTTAATCATGCTACAAGTATAATACATGTCAACGAATCTATCTCTCATGATAAGTTTTAAACCATCCCAAGTAGTAGGTTTATAGTCAGGGTATAACTGACAATGTTCGCTCCTTCAAACTGAAGCATAAGCAGTGAATGCACCAATCGTGGCCTTAACTTTTTGACATTCAGCAAAATTATGGGAAGCAAAAATATCATTCAGTTCAAAATCCCATTCAATATATAAAGTAGGTCTAAAACGTCCATGAAATGATGGTATGGAAACATTAACCTGGCCATGTGCATTTGGATGTCTTTCCATCTCTCATGACGGTTGCGGTATTGCCGAGGTGGTGGCACATCACCCACGATCTACAAAGCCCATGAACTAACAACTCTGGATCTTGTCATGACTAGTAGAAACAAGAAACAATATCCAAGAATAATGTTTCGATGAACTACTGGGATGTCGTGTTAAAATGCTCACGGTATAGAGAATATCAAAGTTTTACAAGTTCTTACCATGCAGCAGGTGGTGATTGGCAATCGGTGGTGTCAAATAACTCCAAAGATTGGGTAAGCGATTGCCACATGAACGTATGTATGCACGATGTAGAAATATGTGGAGCTGGGTTGGCTTTATATATGTGAAAGAAAATGCTACAACCACATTAATTAATGCAAGCTCAAAGTTCATTTAAAGTGGTCGAGTGCTGGTCTTAGGCTAGACCGTATTAGAGATGCGAGCCTAAGACTACCCACAGTGGGAGTAACATACTCCCTCCGTCCGGTGAAGACTGTACGTCTAGAAATTTTGTAACAAATTATGGAGTGAAGTAAAAATTGCATTGGAAAGGTGCAAGACATCATCTCTCTCCTCTTTAATTATCCAACCCCCAATGAGCTAAGTGCATGTAGAAATTAAGAAGACCATGTGTAGATTCTTATTGGTCTTGATTACCATGTGATGAGAGAGAAGTACTTTAAAGTGCATTGGGAAGATAGAAGTACACTCTTTTGTGGACAAATTTTGAAGCCAAACATACACTTTTCACCGGACGGAGGATGTAGACAGTAACATCACACATATCTAGATAAAATAGATGATGTGGAAAGCAATAATTGAAGAAAGAGAGGCATGTGGTAACATAGCTAGTTACTACTAGTATGAGTAACATCACACATATCAAGGTAAGATGTGTCTATAGCCTAATAAATGAAGTCTTCCATGTTACCACACATATGTTACTCCCCACCATAGAGGCAGTAACATAGAGTAGTAACATGTGCATGTTACTACTCTATGTTACTACCCATTGTAGCTAGTCTAAGACACAGACGAATTCACAAGATGTTGTCAGCACGACACTTTGTACAAGCCTCCTTCCACTTTTTTTTCATGGCTAAAGTAATTGTAGTACGTAAATCTTAGTGCTACTAGTAGACACGTATCCTCTTGCTTCTTTTTTTTTGTTTGCTACATCTCTTTCCTTTGTTGTTTCTATTATTTTACAACTCTTCCCTCTCTGCTAAAAAACTACGCTAGGGACCTGGTCCCAAATCTAGGCCCTTTTTTCTTTGCGGCCAAAACCTTCCAAAATATCAGCAGACTTTTTTTAAAATTTCCTTGGAAATCCAAACTTGTCAAGCAAACCGAGCGTCAACAACCTGAAAACGAGGAAACTATTCACGGGATGAACACTTTTGTCTCTTGGTCTCTCTCTCTCTCTCGCTCCAAAAGCAGCTACGGGATGAACACTTCACTTCCTATTTTGGACGATCTAAACTTGCCTCCAAAGCTATTCTTTTATTTAGGATCTTTTCTCAACCTTTTCGTTCCACGGGATGAATGATGGTTGGCGATGAACGATAACAGCGGATGGATGATGGTGATGGCGGCACCGGTGGCGAACAAAATATATGACAAAGAAGTGGAAGATGGTGTAAACGACGTGAACGAAACGCGACTATAACTCGAAGCTCTAAAAGTTTAGACACTAAAACCAGCAAATCGACACACGATGCAACCAAAAATTCAACAAAACAAAAACTAAGTGGTAATGACGAAAAGGCTAAGACTGTCTTGGACACGGATGAACTAATCTAAATTTTTTGGTGGCTGTTTCTTGGACTCTTGGTATGAAGAACATATACAATCTACAATACTAAAAACTAGAAAATCTCACTAAGCTACCTGAAAACTGATACCACTTGATAGAGGCGAGGGTCCCGATCTTTCGACGAGATGATAACTATCGATTTGGTGGAGACGACTTTGATGATCCAACTACAAACGTGCAACGACGTTGTGCCTTAGCAATTGCTAAACCAACTCCGATAGGTTATTGACCACAATGGAGCACGATCAACCAGACCACGAAGGTCTATTCCTGCATGCAATCAAAGAACAAGCAAGGATATGATAAAGCAATCTGAATATTGTGAATATATATGAAGTGTTGATAAAAGTGGGGTTCTAAAAGAGGTCTTGGTATGGTCGTTGGACACAAACGAAGTACATGAAGTTGCAGCAATGGCTAACTTTTAACGAATTAAAACCCAAGTCTAAAGGATGCCTTAAGGGCTATATTTATAGGGGAAAAGAGAGGGGATTTTGTCCACCCTTGGCAAGGTGGGACTAAAACACCTCCTGAGGCGTTTCCCCTATAAGATGGACTCTAAAAATAGCCTATGAAGTAGTATTTCGAAATTACGTGGGCCTAGCCCAAACATAAGGTGGCACAACACCAATAATAAGTTATGGACGGAATTTACGAAAGGTCATCTTGTATATTTCATCCATCTTCTTATTGTCATCATGGTGGCTTTAATGTGCGGAAATCTCCACTAGCACCTCTGTTCTTGTTCTCTTCGCATGCGCCTTCATCTCTATGCTTGATCATGCTCCAATATTGATCCTTCTTGTCCACGCTAGGCCCTTCAATTGTAAGCAACACAAATGTATCTAAATTAGGCAGCATCATATTCTCATGAATATTAGAAACATTATGAAGAAATGAAAGTACCTGATAATTTAACTAGCGTGCATGCGCTCTATTAACTAGTCCAATTGGTATAGTAGGAGGGGTTGTGGGTCTAATTTTGGTAGCCATGTCCTCATCAACAAAGAACCTCAAAGAGTGCCACAAGATTTTTACCGAAGAAACAAGGACGAGAAAGTGCATCAACCCCTTTGCATACATACCCCAATGTCACTTTGGGAATCCGCCAGTTGAGTGCCAAGACACACATCAAGTGTTCTCAAATCCATAAAGTATTCAATCTGATAACAACGAAATCTCAAAGGTAAAACTCAATCCATCACAAGAAAGATAGAGATAGACACACACACACACACACACAAAGAGAGAGAGAGAGAGAAACACCATATGATCCAGCTATAGTAACAAAGCTTGCGGTACATCAAGATTGTGACAAATGAAGAACATGAGATAGAGAGAGAGAGATTAAACACATAGCTACTGGTAAAAACCCTCAGCCCAGAGGGTGGACTACTCCCTCCTCATCACGCAGACCACCGGGATGATGAAGATGGCCTCCGGTGATGATTCCCCCCTCGGGCAGGGTGCTGGAATAGGGTCCAAATTCGTTTTCCATGGCTACAGAGGCTTGTGGCGGCGGAACTTCTCATCTAGGATTCTGGGGGTTTCTGTATTTAAAGGATTTTTTGGCGTCGATCTCACATCCAGATGGGCCGCGAGGTGCCCAATACCCACTAGCCCTTGAAAAAGGCCCCTGGCATGCCCAGGTGGGTAGTGGCCACCTCCTTCACCTTCTAGTCCTCCCGCGAAGCTTCTAGTGCCTCTTTTGTTCGAAAAATAATCATCAAAAAGTTTGTTGCATTTGGAGAACTTTTATTTCTACACAAAAAACAACACCACGATAGTTCTGCTGAAAACAACGCTAGTTCGGGTTAGTTCCATTCAAATCATACCAAAACCATATATAATTGTTGTAAACATCACATGAATACTTCATAAATTATAGATACGTTTGAGACGTATCAGGGGATGAAGAGTACGTGTCAACTACCTCCATCAATTCTCGATTTATTGTTCTCGTTAATCTGATTTGCTCCATCTTGATCCAATTTGACAATGATGAGTAAACTTTGGCGCAAAGGATGGCGAAGAGGGTGAGGACCATAGTGAAGAATGAACCAACGACCAGGTCGACGCTTGATGTGGACGGGGTTCTCATCAGTACTCACTTTCCTTTGGCAAGTGTTGGTGTTGAAGTTGACATTGCTCATCGTCAAGGGAGTAGGAGGAAAGCGCCGCAAAAAAGAATGTCAGGAGGCGGATCCTAACATGGCGCCTTCGTCAACCACCGCAGTGGAAACTAGCTTTCCGGAAAGGACCTCTATCGATGAACTTGTCCGCATTGAAGATACGCCGACAAGAGTGCATGCCGGCAACTAGGCGACGACAGCCAAAGTTGTCGGAGATGAAATCACTCGTCCGCAAGAAATTCAATCTGGTACGCCTTTTTTCCATCAAGCAGTAACCTCCCTTAGTCATTTTTGTTTTCTTGAACTTGATCTGAATCTTGAACACCTTCCATCTCCATTCTTCATACATCCCCCTTCAACTGATGATATCGACGTTGATACCACCATCAAGAGATCGCAAAAGACGCTGCTAGCAAGGCTAGCCAAATTGTAGCAGACGAGGCAGACAAGGTCGTTGATGAAGGGCACCGCTGAGGAGGTTGGCAATAAGAGTGCTGAGGCCACTGAAGGCATTTCTACCCTTGGAGCGCCAAGTGCTAACTCGGCCGCGAGCACTAGTGCAGAAAAACCTAGTTGTGGCGTGCCAAAAAATGCCTTGTTGGCGTAGGAGCCCGACGCCACCAATATGGCACTAGTGTTAAAATATAGCGGTGGTGTTGGCTCCTACGCCAGTAGAGTTTCTAGTATATATGGCATTGGATAAAGTGGCACGACAGTAATGTCAATTATACTGGACGTATGTGCATCTCCACATGTCATAAATATGGAGAAGCGTTAGAGGTGTTGCATATACTTCCGACCCCATTACTTAGTTCGAAAGCATAATAGGAAAAACTCTACCACGTCAGCCGAAAAACGGTGCCATGGCAGCGTTTTTTAAGATCAAGAATATTTCTATCTAGGTAACATTAATTAAAATACATCCACGATAATTATGTGTAGGACTTAAAATTAAGATAGCTAGGCAAAGTTTTGAAGTACGATAAGACGACAAAATGACATGTGTAGTTGATCGAGTAGTTTACAGAACCACAACAACATAGCTACATGTACACTATCCTATTACACCAATAGCAAGGATCATCAATGTATTTCTTCGTCGGATCGGCAAGAGACATTGGTCCGTAAGCATCGCGACCCTGCTTATTAAGACGAGTTTTTATCTCCTTCGATTTGGCAGGTGTGCCGCCGTTGAAAACGCCGGCATGATGGATGACATCCTTGTTGAGGATGGTAGAAAACTTGAGCTGGAAGAGTCTAAACTCATCTCTAGTATCTCCCGGGCTAATTTCCTCCATTTTATTCCCCCATGCGATGATGTTAGAGTTCTTTTTAAGGTGTTCTCCCTGCCATATGTAGTCCTCCATGTGGTGGACGACGTAGTAGCCGTCTGTATCACTGTTTTCTAGTTGTTGCATGCAACAAAAGTCTGTTTTGTGGGTGAAGCATACCGCTTTAAATTTGTCAAACTTGCGATACCCCTCTCTGATCACTCCTTCCCGGCTAGTATAATCGACCAGTACTTCATCGAGAACCTTCTTGATGCCTCTGCAGTCTTTGTTCACTTTCCTCATCGAATCCAAGAAATAAGTTTCGACGAACTTCGGGGAAATAACGATGAGGACACAATGTTCTCTACGTAAAAAGTAGAGAAAACCAATTATGCTCGAGTATATAATGTTTTGACGTGGAAACAGAATGAGATTGTACAAAAGAATAGTGTGTACCGAGTACTGAATGACTTACTTCGGATAGTAGGGCACTAGAAAGCAATCTTTGTCCATGTTGGCAATAATGAAGTCTATCAGGTAGTTCCTCATAGCTTGACGGTGATCAGGGAGGTTGACGTTGCTCTCGTGCATGAGGTAGGGGTCCGCTACTGCGACAACCTTGTTCATCTCACATATGGCAGTGTAGGCGGTATTGATTGCCCATAGGCGTATTAAGGAAGGACCAAGATTGTATAGGTTGAACTAGCACAAATGCTCGTGCGTTGCAACAAGAGAAAACACTGGTTGTTACGACTCAAAATTGGCCAGGTCGAACACAGCTTAGCTGCGTGCTAGTTCTCCAAATCTTCTACTGGAAACTTGCATTTCCACAATCGTTGATGCTCACACAACCACAGTTGTCTGACTTCATCGCTAGGGCTCCTTTGTTATGGACAAACGGTTAGACATGTACATGTTTTAACTACAAAATTTGAGTAAAAGAAGCACAATCCATAATAGCACATTCTCTAGAAAAAACCTATTATGCATAAGAGCACAAGCTTGCTGCCCAATAACGCAATCTCCAAGAAAATAGCCATTTATTTTAGGGATATATACACACAAAAAAAGCGAGGTAAAAAATATTCTTAGAGAATGCACATTGGTACTTTTGGATTTTTGGATAAAGAAATGCTTATGATGGCACAACCGATATATGCACATAAGATGATTCTAGGCAACTAATTGTCTATTTTTAATGAACTAAGAGGGCCTGATGTACTATTTTCTAATTAAGAACTTTTAGGCAAAATAAGAAAGGAACGCTTTGGATGGATGAGAACTTAATTGGAGAAGCAGATGATTAGAAGTTGTATCTAGGCCATTGTTGTATGTACGTGTTTATGTGGCCAACCAAAGTTTGTACAGTCGACTACGACTCTGGCGTGCAGTACTTCATTTTCGCCGTTGATACGTCCAAAACGTATCTATAATTTCTGCTTGTTCCATGCCTCTTTTGGGTGATATTGCTATGTTATTTATACACTTCCATACACTTTTGATCATATTCGGACTAACCTATTAACTCAGTGCACCCCAGTGCCAGTTTCTGTTTTCAGCTGTTTTTGTATTTCAGATTTTCACATTACGAGAACTGCCAGAAAAAATCCAGAAAAATTATATAAAAAATCAGCGTTCCGGAAGCTTCCATGCGGCCAAAGTAGGGCCGGAGGGGACCCACAGGGGCTCCAGGCGGCCTGCCCACGCGGCCCCCCTGGCCACGCCGGGGGGGCACCTGGGCACCCCTAACCCCCTATGATGCCCCCCTTTGGCATATATTTACACCGTGTCGCGGAAACCCTGATTCCAGACCCTTTTTCTCCAGACGCGATTCCGATCTCCGCCGCCATCGCCATCAAGCTTCGGGGGACCAGAATTCCTGCGCCGGCACCCTGCCTGGACGGGGAAGTGCCCCCGGAGTCATCTCCATCGACGTTGATTCCTCCCTCCATGATGCGGGAGTAGTTCCTCCTCGGGGCTGAGGTTCTTACCAGTAGCTATGTGGTCAGTTCTCTCTCCCATGATGTGATCTTCGTTGTGATCATAGGCTATGTTAATCTAGGGTGATCCCATGATATTTCCCCTTCCTCTATGTATTGGATTGATGTACTCACTTGTCTTTATCTAGTATAATCCCCGAGACCAAGGTGACAGCGGTCTATTGGACATGGATTAGAACAATATTTTCATGAGTGGTTTCCTCTCTTGTGTGTTGATTGAAGATTGAGAGTCTCTTGGTGCTTGTCTTTGACTATCCTTTAGATATGTTGTGGTGATTGTGGGACTCTCTTTGGATGGCCGCGGTGACATTGGGAAATCCTTAGATTGAGAACTACGAACTTTGAGGTGTGCTTTTGTAGCCCTACATAATTCTCGTCCTCTCTTGACCACGAAGGAATGACCTCCGAGTGCGTCCCCCTTGCATGTTTTATGGTAAATATCATGTGATTCGATTATGTTAATGTTGTTGGGAGTTGCCACTAGTGAAAGTATGAAGCCTAGGCCTTGTTTCCACCATTGCAATACCATTTGTGCTCACGTTTACCACTTGTTTGCTTGCTGCACTTTTTATTACAGATTTATATTACTTTGTTTTGCCATCCATATCACTTGCCATTTAACATCTCTTCGCCGAACCAGTGCACCTATACATCTAACAAGTGTATTAGGTGTGTTGGGGACACAAGAGACTTCTTGTATCTTAGTTGCAGGGTTGCTTGAGAGAGACCATCTTCAACCTCTACTTCCCTGAGTTCGATAAACCTTAGGTCATCCACTTGAGGGAAATTGCTGCTGTCCTACAAACCTCTGCGCTTGGAGGCCCAACATAGTCTACAAGAGTAGAAGCGTGTGTAGACATCAAGCTATTTCTGGCGCCGTTGCCAGGGAGGTGAGCGCTTGAAGGTATATCTTTAGATCTTGCAATTAAATCTTTTTGTTTCTTGTTTTTATTTCACTAGTTATGCTTATGGACAACCTTGCTATTGGATCGTTGCTTGCGGGATGACGCCCCACACTTGTGGTGGTTGCTCCTCCCCCGACTGAAATTGTGCCCTATAAAATACCAGCTGGTATTATCGATTATGTTTTGGCTGATTGTTATGCAGGAGACAGACATCCCGGTGAACACTTGCTATATCTGTCACAACTATGTTCATAATTTAAGCTTGCAGGTGTATCAAGGGAGTTTGTCATGAGGAAATTATTTGCCTTGTCACTGAAAGGAAAAGCATTGGAATGGTATAGGCTACTAAATGACTCTCACCTGCTGGAGTGGGAAGAGATCCAGTCTCTCTTTTACTCCAAGTTTTATCCTCTTCATGAAGTCCATGAGAATAGGAATTATGTTTATAATTTTTATCCTCATGACGGAGAGAGCATAGCTCAAGCTTGGGGAAGACTGAAAACGTTAATGCTAAAATGTCCTAACCATGGGCTCCCCAAAGATATGATTATGACTAATTTCTATGCGAGGCTTTCTCGACAGGATAAAGATTTGCTCGACGCTTCCTCTATGGGTTCTTTCACAAACAAAAAGATTGATGCTAAATGGGAACTCCTTGAAAGAATTCAATGCAACACTGAAGATTGGGAGATCGACAAAGGTAAAGAGTCAGGTATATTTTATGAGTATGATTGCATTAAGTCCTTTGTTGAAACTACAAGTTTTAATAAGTTTAGTGCTAAGTTTGGGCTTGATTCTCAACTCCTTGTTGATTTCCTCAAATCTTTTGCTTCACATCTTAATATGCCTAAGGAGGATTGGATCAAGTATCATAAACCTTTTAAAGAGACTTGCAAAGAAAATGAAATTGTTCATGATGATTGCAACATGCATTATCCAATTCCTAAAAATGAAGTTTTATATAAGCATGTTAATTTTTGTGGAGTGGATAGACCTTCTGAAAGGCCTATGATTGAAGAAGAGAAGTATTGTAAGCAACATAAGCATGAAAGAACAATCACTTGGGTCAGAGATTTAAATGAAATTGCTAGAGAATTTTGTGACCTTTATCCTTTTACTTGTGAACTTTGCCGTATAGAGGGTCACTTTAATTTTCAATGCATGAACTTTCAAAACATAACTGTTAACCGGTTGTGTGATAACATGATCACCTCTGATCTTTATGATGAGCTTATGTTATTTTTGATGTGTGAAGAGTTATCAGAAAAGACTTCATGGCTAGATGTTAATGCCATAGGAATAAAAAACACTTTGCAAAATTGCCATCTCTATTATGTTGTTAATTGCCATGAAAATGATTACATAGGTAAGATTATAAAGGAGGGAACTTTACCAAAGTATACAAATGTCTATTATATTTCTGCTAATAAAAAGGAGAGTTTCTTCCAAGTTTCCCCTATTGTTTCTAATGATAAACCAGGATATGTGGAGAAGCTTCATCTCCAACCACTCCCTCCTAAGGTTAAGAAGAAGAAAAGGAAGAGGAGGAGGAAGAGGAGCAAGAAAGAAGAAGAATGGGTATCAACCTGGCCTGAGCATATTCCTCCCATCAACTTTTATCCTAACGATTGTAAGTTTAAAGAAGAAGGTGAAGTTTGTTGCCTTAATTATCATCTTGATGATACGTCCGTAGGTACTATTGAATATGATTTTGATTATGATATGCATGTTACTTATTGTGATTGGGAAAATGATGATAATGCTACTTATGATCTTGAAAATCTTTTTGGTACCAACTCTGAAAGTGATGATATGGGAAGCTCTAAGCTTGGGGATGATAGGATTGCAAATCCTTTACCCACTAGTGATGTGATAATTGATAATTCTTTTGCTAGTAAGAATAAAGACAACACGATTACAAATATAGTTGCTAGCAATGATAATGCTCTTCTCTACTATGATGATGTCATAACTCCAACCTATAGTGATTATAAAGGTACCTATGACATAAGGAGAAATTATCCTTATGAAACTTGTCATAATCATGGAGAGAATTACTCCCTTGTTGAACACCACCCTCCTAATACACAAGTAATCTATAGTGTTCAAGTTGTTTATGATAGTCCTACTCCCACTATTACCAATGAGAAATATTATGCTTATGTGGAGAGTAAGAGTACCTTTTTGCATGTGGATCATGGTAACAATGCTTTACGTGATGCTTATATTGTTGAGTTCATCCATGATGCCACTGAAATTTATAATGAGAGAGGGAGACTTGGTTCTAAATATCTTAATAATAAGAAGTTTCCTCTCTTTATGGTGAATATTTTGAAGTTATGCTTGTTTTGCCTTCCTATGCTAGTTGCTTTGTGCTTCAATGAATTATTCTATTGCAATATTCCTATGCATAGGAAGCATGTTAGGCTTAAATGTGTTTGGTATTTGCTTCTTGATGCTCTCTTTTGTTCTTCAGCTCTTATTCCTACGAGAGCATCATTAAAGTCTTAAGCCTATCTTTATGGCTATAAAGAAAGAGCTCTAGGGAGTCAACCCTTGTTATGTTTACTTTCAGTTTTAGTGGTCTTGATGTTTGTTACTACTGTAGCAACATCATTGTATCTTTATTTTTCAGCTTTGTGCCAAGTTTAGCCTCTGATTGCAAGAAAGTTCAAAAGTTGTGACGTGTTGTCCAGGAAACAGATTCTGTCCTTGGATAGAAAAATTCGTATAAAATCACCTGATCATATTTTTGGTCTGAATTTTTTCGACGGCATGCTCTATATAATTGTCTTCCGTGCATCTGTTATGAGTTTTTTGATTAGAGTTGCAGAAGTGCCACGGAAAAATTATTTACTACCTGCTGTTCTGTTTTTCACAGATTCTGTCTTGTTTTGCCTTTCCTTCATTTTGCAAACCTAGAGCTTGCTTTTTCTTTGCAAAAACCTTTTGGCAATCTTGAGAAACAGTAGAACTTCAAGAATATCTTTATTTCCAGCAAGGAACAATTATTTTATTATGGGTACTAACCTCGCTAATCAGATTATGATGAGTTATGTATGAAGGGAGTTTTCAAGTGTGCGAGGGAAGATGATAAAAAGATTCAGGAGTGTCAAACGCTCAAGCTTGGGGATGCCCCCATGCACCCCCAAGAAATATTCAAGGAGACTCAAGCGTCTAAGCTTGGGGATGCCCCCGTGCATCCCCTTCTCCATCAACATTATCAGTTCGTCCTTCGTTCCACTATATTTTAATCACTTCATGTGTTATGTGTTATGCTTGGAGCGTCTTGTTTTAGTTTTCCTTTTAGTTTTCTTTAGCTTTTCATAACGAGTTGGAACTCAGCTTTCTTTATGTGGGAGAGAAACACGCTCCACTTCTACCTAGAACATAACATAGAATTTGCATGTCTATCTTTGCTGTGTGTGTTCTTTGTCTTTTAATAGCTACTATCATGCTTAGCTCTTAACTTTCATGCTTATCTTTTTAAAGAGCTTTTGTTTAGTTGGTTGCTTGAACTCTCTTTAGTTATCATGTTTATCTTATTAAGAGAGTTTGCTTCCGTTGCATTGGTTGATATGTCTATGATAAAGATGCTACGTGCATAATGGCGCTTAGTAGTTCATGTTTTCTTATGGTTAGTCTCAAATAGCTAGGGGTTCCCAATGTGTTATTGTTGTACCAACATGATTTGTTTGCCTATGATGTGGTATGGTTTAGTAATATCTTCCTTCAAAGAATTTATTTTGATTGACTTGGCGTATGCTCACGCATATTTAAGACTGTAAAGAAAGTCTGTCAAGCCTTGATGATCTTTTGTTTCTGAGTAGCGATATAACTTCCATGCTTGATTCAATGTTGCTTTGTTGCTTTGCATGATTATGGCCGTCATTGCTCTCTTAGTTGGTCGCTCCCCGTCGTTTGCTAACCTTCGCCTGTACTAAGCGGACTGACTGCTTGTGCATCCACATCCTTTTAATCCAGTTATGCCATATGAGTCCACCATATCTTCCTACATGGTATTTACCTGCCATTCCTAACGGAGACTTGCATGTACCATTTTGAAATTATTCAAAGAAAAAGCATTCCTATTTTGTGCCTCTTTTTTAAGTTCATGAGGAAGTACTAGTTAATTCATGATCTTTTTAAGTTGGACAAGCTTCACCCCGGGATTGCATGTATAATGTGCAAACCCATAATACAAGAAGACAATGGCATTGAGTGCGCCCGGCTCAAAAAGATAATATAACAAACAAACCCTCCTTCATGCTTTGTTCATGAGAAATCAGAAAACTTTGGCAGTGATAAACAAAGGAGATTAAGAGGATGTGATCGTCCTCATTCGGGAGCCGTTCCTCGAAACTTGTCCATCTCAAGAAGTGATTTAGTTGTCCGCTAGCATTCGTTGACGAAACATGCATGATCTAAAAAAATTATTACCTCTGTTTTAAAACCAAGAGCTCTGGTACATGTTTTGTCTTTGTTTCCGACTACGGGTTTTCAACCTTGCCAGCAAAAGCCACAGTTCGAGAGTCTCCACCTTCTTTTAAAAGCACCAACTACTGAGAGCATGATTGTCATTCTGAGTGTAATGTGCATTGTCCCAAAGTAGCATTGTCTTTTGCATGATTGTGATATCGTTTATTTTGAAATCATTGTATCTAGTCATCACTTAAACCTTGGAGGTGCCCCTGCATTTATGTTTTGCTTCACTAAAGGGGGGCAAGCTAGATATCACTTTATCATATTTGCACATCATGTTCATTACAAATCTATTTGATGTTTCAATATCATATTGTAAAACTTTCAGTTCTTTGTGATTTTCTCATGAGGCAACTTAATTACTATAGATTCATTGTCTCAGTACGCTTTTGTCATATGACTATGAAAAAGTCCTATATGGTTAATAGCATGTCACCACAGAAATTATTCTTGTTATCATTTACCTACTCGAGGACGAGCAGGAATTAAGCTTGGGGATGTTGATATGTCCAAAACGTATCTATAATTTCTGCTTGCTCCATGCCTCTTTTGGGTGATATTGCTATGTTATTTATACACTTCCATACACTTTTGATCATATTTGGACTAACCTATTAACTCAGTGCACCCCAGTGCCAGTTTCTGTTTTCGGCTGTTTTTGTATTTCAGGTTTTCACATTACGAGAACTGCCAGGAAAAATCCAGAAAAATTATATAAAAAATCAGCGTTCCGGAAGCTTCCATGCGGCCAAAGTAGGGCCGGAGGGGACCCACAGGGGCTCCAGGCGGCCTGCCCACGCCCCCCCCCCCTGGCCGCACCGGGGGGCGCCTGGGCACCCCTGACCCCCTCTGATGCCCCCCTTTGGCATATATTTACACCGTGTCGCGGAAACCCTGATTCCAGACCCTTTTTCTCCAGACGCGATTCCGATCTCCGCCGCCATCGCCATCAAGCTTCGGGGGACCAGAATTCCTGCGCCAGCACCCTGCCGGGACGGGGAAGTGCCCCCGGATTCATCTCCATCGACGTTGCTTCCTCCCTCCATGATGCGGGAGTAGTTCCTCCTCGGGGCTGAGGTTCTTACCAGTAGCTATGTGGTCAATTCTCTCTCCCATGATGTGATCTTCGTTGTGATCATAGGCTATGTTAATCTAGGGTGACCCCATGATATTTCCCCTTCCTCTATGTATTGGATTGATGTACTCACTTGTCTTTATCTAGTATAATCCCCGAGACCAAGGTGACAGCGGTCTATTGGACATGGATTAGAACAATATTTTCATGAGTGATTTCCTCTCTTGTGTGTTGATTGAGGATTGAGAGTCTCTTGGTGCTTGTCTTTGACTATCCTTTAGATATGTTGTGGTGATTGTGGGACTCTCTTTGGATGGCCGTGGTGACATTGGGAAATCCTTAGATTGAGAACTACGAACTTTGAGGTGTGCTTTTGTAGTCCTACATAATTCTCGTCCTCTCTTGACCACGAAGGAATGACCTCCGAGTGCGTCCCCCTTGCATGTTTTATGGGAAATATCATGTGATTCGATTATGTTAATGTTGTTGGGAGTTGCCACTAATGAAAGTATGAAGCCTAGGCCTTGTTTCCACCATTGCAATACCATTTGTGCTCACATTTACCACTTGTTTGCTTGCTGCACTTTTTATTACAGATTTATATTACTTTGTTTTGTCATCCATATCACTTGCCATTTAACATCTCTTCGCCGAACTAGTGCACCTATACATCTAACAAGTGTATTAGGTGTGTTGGGGACACAAGAGACTTCTTGTATCTTAGTTGCAGGGTTGCTTGAGAGAGACCATCTTCAACCTCTACTTCCCTGAGTTCGATAAACCTTAGGTCATCCACTTGAGGGAAATTGCTGTTGTCCTACAAACCTCTGCGCTTGGAGGCCCAACATAGTCTACAAGAGTAGAAGCGTGTGTAGACATCAGCCGTCCTGTTAGAGGAAGCCCGTTGACTCATCCTTGCCGATTCCGCCTATAACCGCTCGGCGTCCCGCCCTCTCCAGCGTGCAGACCATGCTTCCTTTCTCTCCTTTTCCCGTGCTTTCTTTCTCTTTCTCAGCTCATTGTTTTTTTCATGGTGCGGCTGGTTGATGTTACAAAGAACTTCAAAATGTATATAAACTGACGAGAATCGATTTAACATGCCGAGGTGGGACTATTGAGAAAATAATAAGCAGGCAACAAACTATTTTTTGCGGCCTTTGTAAGTTGAGGTGTGGCTGCCGGCCATAAGGCCGAGTAGCGTAGCGAGCTAGGAAGTCTCTGGTGATAGTTGGGCTATGGGGTTTTGGGGGATAGATGGGCTAACGCCCAGGTGGGAACGACCAGCCTAACTGCGACGGACTCCTAGGGACGAACAAAGGTTTGAGGAATCGAATCGTTTTTCATACGCTTTAGTACCACCTCGCATATATGTTTTAAATTCAAACTGAATGCGTAAATTCATAGAAACAAAGTGTATTGTGACGGTAAACCCAGGGAAAGATAGGTTGAAGACGTTTTCGAATGGCACATAGAACTTCTCCGCGGGGAAACTGTTGCAGAAACGAATATTATATGGCACCATCACTGTGAGAACGGGGCGATGTCCACGTCCATGAGTTAATGCGTACTTCTCCCTATAGAGAATTGTGTCATGCAGAAGTCTCATTTCTGTGTGCAGAAGATCGGAGAGCTCTTTCGGAAGGATGGGTTCACTCGGGGAATGGTAAGTCCGCCATGCAACACGATGAAGTACTTCTTTATTATTCTGAACCGGCTGGCTGGCGGCGGCATTACCCTTCTTAGCATTTCCTGGGTGCCTCCTCTTCTTGCGTGACATGATAGGCTGGCTGGCTGCACCACCCGGCAATGCATTTGCTAGCGTCACATTGAGTGTCTTTGGACTTAGCAACACTCCCCTGGATGGCGGCACTTGTGTGTCTGGTGGCGTGAAGTCCCCGTTGAATAGTAGACTCTTCTGGCAAGGAACAACACGATGATCAGCTTGGCCAACAGGAGGCACAAAGATTGCTTTGACGGGATCAACAGGCATAGGTCCATCAAGATTAGCTGCTGAGTTCTGATATTATTCAACCAAGAAGAATCGATTGACAAGTAAGTCATCATCATTATTTACTTGGTCCACAACGACATCCAAATTGTTGTTATGCAATTCAGGTTGACTCTGACTCAAAGGAGATGGTCCTCGACATGACGTCTTGTTCATCTGCTTTGAGCTTGTTGGAATTTGGACGTCTCCTAGCCGAATTTCACTCTACGGCCACAACATTGGCCAACATAGGCAGTGTCCAAGGAAAAGTTGGCTATCCGCACTAGGAGGTTGTATCGGAGGAGCAATATCTTCTTAACCATTTAAGACAACAGACAACTCAACTTTGAAGACCCCCTCAGGCATATGCACTCCGTGCATGATTGTATCTTTGGGGTGTATGATCGAGCCGATTGCACGTTTAATCAGCTCACCATTCACATGGTCTAAAAGACTACACGGAGTGTCTTCCATAAGACCGTCAAGAGCAGCCATTGGCGATGGGTTGCCAAATAAACAGACATAAGGGTTGCTATCCTTGGGCGATGCGTCGATGACAATGTTTCCTAGTTCTTCATTTTTTATCCATTGCTTGACGCTCTCGATTAATGAAGGCAATATGGCTTGGTCATGGGCTTGGCTCTGCGTGATGATGTGTCCATCAATGTCGGTAGTTGCTGCAGCTGTGGCGGCGGCTGTGGTTGCAATTATTTTCTGTTAGATGGTCTGCTTGTTGGATCTCCATCTCTGCCGTCGCTGCTCGCGGTCTTTGACATAATGATCGTCCCATTTGGCTCCGCATCCAACACCGTTCACATGGCCACCCGCCGGCGGATGGAACGGTTCCTTGCCGAGGGTCACATTGATCGACCGTTAAGAGGAGTGTTCCAGCTGGTCGTGGACCCTTGAGAGCTCTGAGGTTTCGCAGGCTTCCTTGCCAGTTCTTCTTCAAGTCTTCTAGTTTGGTGACCGGCGGAAAATTCCCCTGACTTATAATCATAATGGTACCGACCCCTGACATAGTTAGATTTGAGGGGGTCTTTGAATTGATCGAAGTAGTTTGGGATGCCCTTTGATGCAAGTATAGAGTCCTGCTTGTCCCACACGGGCTTCTTCCCAACAAAACCAAGACTTCCGAGGTTGTGTTTACTTAATGTCTTAGATCGCATATCCTTCTCCATGCCGACTGGCTCTGCACCATAGGGTTCTGCATATTTTGCATCTCGAAAATGTTCCAGTCATCTGAGCTAATGGTGGGCCACTTCTCCTTGATCACGAAGTAATCTTTGTGAACCTCTTGCGGCTGATTTCCAAGAACTCAAATTCTTTGAGAACTTATGGATTGCATGGTTGTTGACCTAATTCTTTTGGTACGATAGGTTGTTGTACTCATCAGGAAACTTAAATCTAGTGTGCCCCCTTCTTATGAGGAGTTCTCGTAGATATTGTTTGCCTGAATTCCTTATATTGGACTCGTTGATGGAGCAGACTTTTCGAAGGATGACACCTAGGGCGTTGCCATAGTGAGACGCGGTCTTCCGTGGACTAACAGGCTCACTAGTGGAGTTGACTGGGGTGACCAAAATCCTATCGGTATCGATAACATTTCCACTGCTAAGTTTCCGCTGCTTCTTTGTTTTTAGAGCATCGTCCTCCTCATCCTTA
Source organism: Secale cereale (assembly GCA_902687465.1). NCBI lineage: Eukaryota > Viridiplantae > Streptophyta > Magnoliopsida > Poales > Poaceae > Secale > Secale cereale. The sequence continues at coordinate 393,913,143 of LR738712.1, read as the reverse complement.
GCACAATACTCATCCATATCATCTTCACCATTATCAGCGTCCTTATCAGGATTACTATCCTCACTAGGAACATCTTTGTAGCCACTGCCTTTGATGTACCACTCATCCAAATTTATATCCCCTGGCCCTGGAGATTTTCTTCATAGTCATCATCGTTTCCCGACGCGTCCGTAAATACTTCTTCGCCGCTGGCTGAATGTGTCGAAGAAGAGCCCACGTCGGACATCTACAAACAAATATGACATATACTTAATTCGTATACAAAATTCAAAATTTTGGCATGATCTTTGCTAAAAATGTGACATATTGGTTGCCAGAAATTTGACAAGACGGAATTTATCAACATTTTGACAAAACATTGGCAATCCTATAAAGTCACTGCAAACAAATCAGCACTTACAATACATGATTTCAACCACATTTCCTCAAAAATTCGACAAATCCATGTCCATGAACAATTAAATCTTTGTGATTTCAGCCACATTTCCTCAAATCCATGTCCAATACAACTCACAATATTACAAGTACAACTAATTTACGCTAAAATATAGATGTGTACCAATTGTAGAAAATATGTCTGTGAAATTCAAGAAAATTTAGAGATCTCATTTACCGGTGGAATCGCGGTCTCCGCGCCTAGGCAGAGCGACGCTAGACGCTTTGCAACCCGAGATGACGGAGGCGAGGTTGAGGCGGTTGCCATCGACAAGGGAGGGCGGAGGGGGCAAAGCGAGCGGTGGGGGAGGGGCGAGGACTTGGTTGGGGAGGGGGCGAGGGCACGGTGAGGTCGACGGGGGCGTCAACGGTAGATGTTGCAGCAGTGGGCGGCCACAAGGTTGGCCGTGGAGGCCCGAGATAACTGGAGTGTGGGTTTAGCAGGAAACAAAATCTGCCCCAAATCGGCTAAGGGAATGGTGAAAAATAGCTATGGTGTTGGTGACGTCACCAACGCCATAGATATTTAGCTATGGCGTTGGCTACGTCGCCGACACCAAAGCTATGTTCCACCATTCCCTTAGCCGCTTTGGGGTAAATCTTCACCCGCCAAATTCCGTGTAACGCTATTTTGCACGTAGCACTTTTACATCCACAAAATACATGATAATATTAATTTTATTGAAATTGAAATACATACAGTACTCGATACACACTACAGTGCTGCTTAATAATAAAAGATATATATATATATATATATATATATATATATATATATATATATATATATATATATATATCTATATATATATATATATATATATATATAATTAAGTGCAGCGTCATTTCCGAATTCTCTCGACAGAATTTTCTACACCCAACAACGTGTTTCGGCTTCTTTTCGTACACTTTGTTTTGAGCTGGACTTCACTTTCTTCTTGATAGATGCCAAATTGTTTATCATCATGCTCATCTAGATCTTCCTTCTTGGACAAGTCGTTATCGCTCTGTTCTTTCTGTCTTTTGTACAAAAGGCTTCTCACTTCCTGAACCTCTCCACGGACTTCGTGTCCATCCGGCTGATTTTTGTGTCCGGCCTCTTTCTTCATGCCTCTTTCTCGCTTATCATCATGCGCCCCTTCTTCGACCCCATCATCCTCCTGGTCCTCACCATAACATTTCCATCGTGTGTAACCAGGCATGAAACTATGTTTCAACAGGTGCATCTTTACATGATGAGTGGAGGGTCAATCAAAACTCTGTTTTCGCACTTCTTACATGCACATAATATTTCTTTTCTGCCTCTGCGATTCATATCTTCCAACGCCACCTTGAAGAACTCATTTATAGTTTGATGCATATAAATATATATGTAAGAATCTTTTCATACCATTTCCTATAAGAAAGGTCTTACAACACGACAATATACATATATATATATATATATACCTTTTGCTAAAAAATGAAAAAGCAAAATTTGAGCATATTACCTAGATCAGATCGATATAGTCGTTGATAGATGATATCGGTCTAGGGCACTGCACGGGCGGGTGTGTTACTTAGGATCTGCAGAGAGAAACAAGTTCACCCTATGAGTTAGAAATATATATATATATATATATATATATATATATATATATATATATATATATACAGCCGGTCTATTCTCATAACATTATGAGAATAATATTCTCATAACACTTCCGAACTGCATTGGAAAATTGCATTGGAAAGCTATGCGCACTGTTTCCTCCTTCTGCTGCGAACCACATAGAGGTGCAGCAGGAAACATTCATTTAGCAGTGTTTCTGGCTAGTTTGATCGTTTTCTACTGGTTTATTTGCGCGTGCGCTGATTTAATATGTGGTTAAGCACTGAATTCAGCGAGAAAACGATGGAAATTCAGTGCTAAATGAAACCACATATTAAATCAGCGCACGCGCAAATAAACCAGTAGAAAACGATCAAACTAGCCAGAAACGCTGCTAAATGAATGTTCCCTGCTGCACCTCTATGTGGTTCGCAGCAGAAGGAGGAAGCAGTGCGCATAGCTTTCCAATGCAATTTTCCAATGCAGTGCAAAAAATCTCAAAAAACATGGACAAAAAACTTAAATTCTTCAAAAATTATGTGTTTTTTGAGATTTTTTGCATTTTATAGTTGTTAAAACTGCATTGCAGGCTGTGTTTTTCGTCTGTGATCGCGGTCAAGAGCGGTGGACTGTAGTAATATGCAATGCGCGGTGAATTTTTGTAGTGCGGCGAACTGCATTAATATGCAATGCGAGCCTGTATGAACTGCATGACAGCCACGTGGGTGTGGGGGGACTAGTTTGATAAGTTTTTTTGATTGGTCAAGCGCGGTGGACTGCTTTTTTGCGTTGCTTCTAGTGTATTTTCTTTATGAGAATTCTGAGTATAAGTGAACTGCTTTTTTACATATAGTTTTTCATGTGCATCCTATCAGCAGCAGCAGTTGAAGAACATCCATACTGGAAACCCCCACCGAGCTTTTCCTTTTTTTAACCCAGATACGGAACTAGAGTTTTTTTAATAAAAGAGGACTACATCAACCTTCTTAATTGGAGCAGTTTTGTGAAAGAATTCTCTATGTGAACTGCTCTGATAGTTTTGTTATTTATGTGTATCCTAGCTACAGCAGCAGTTTTGAAGCAATATACATACTGAAAACAGACTACTGAGAACTGCATATAGTTGATAGATAGAAACCACGGTTCTGCACTCATAATTAACATAGTACATCATCAAGCAATCTAACGCAACATAAGCAAACGTTGTCCCAAAGCAAAGTACAACGAAAGCAACCTAATCTACATACGCAGAGGGAAACTAATCGAGCACTTGCGACAGGAATCCTTGGGTTTCAGCATCTGTCCTGCTTCACTAGTTCCACCCGTTGGAATTGGAGGTGGAAGTTGATGCCCCTTGCCCCACCCCCTCCAGGATGACGTCGGGCGCTTCTTGGTCTTCTATGTTTCAGCGCGCGCGAGGCCTTTCTTCATTGTGGTGATTCGGTTCCATATCTCGAACGCAGTGTAGGCGTCCTTGGCAGCATACTCGACGTGCCTGGTGCTGAGAATTGAAGTCCACAGGCTGTGGTTGTGGTCTGTCATCTTCATCTTCATGTCTGTGTACTCGTCGTCGATGATGGCAGCAGCTACATCGCCAAGCGAGTCCAGTGGCTTCGTTCCATCAGGCACCCTCCAGTTCGTCTGGATGTCGACGAAGTTGGGGATGTGGAGGTTGCAGCGTGCGAGCTTCTCCTTGTCCTGCTCGATGGCGAAGCCAGCGAACTCGAACCTAAGGAAAGTGAACCGTAAGTTATACCTTTCGGAACTGCATACATGGGCATATAGAGCTGCAACACGTACTCGGCAGAGAGAATTGCTTACCTTGGGTCGCCGAGGAACCTGTCGAAGGGGATGCATCTCTCGCCCAATGTACCACATACCTGGAAAAGAAGCACTGGGTGGTACTTGCCGATGGATAGTTGAACCAGGGCCGCTCTGCTCTTGTTGGGTGTGTACTCCACGTTGATGCCGATGATCTTCTGGCGGCACCGCTGGAGAACTGTCTTGAACTCTTCGACGTACGTCGCCATGGCGACGACGTCGGTGGTGTAGATCACCTTCAGCTTCGTGTTCCCGTGCGCATGCACGTCGTCGTAGGTCCTGCTGAAACCCATGGCTGCAAAGAGGAGGAAGAGGAGGAGGAAGGGGCAGCGTCGTGTGTTTTGTGCGGACGGTCTGGTTGATGGAGCGCGGGATTTAAATGGGAGCGGCAGCAACTTCTGCCGAGGCCACGATTCGTCTCCCAACCGTGTTGGCGATCATGGGTTCGTGATGATCGTTGCAGTTCGTGCGGTGTGCAACCGGCGGGATAGAGGAGGGGTGGGGGGCGCGGGCGCTTCGGGCGATAGTGGGCGCATTTATTTTAGGGCAGGCGAACCGAATCGTCCGCCGTAAGCGAACTGCATCGCTTCAGAAGCGGAATCGTCCGCCGTAAACGAACTGCAACGCTTCAGAAGCCGAGGCGGTTTTTCGTAAGTGAACTGCATTGTGTTACAACACCGAGACATTTTTTAATTTTTTTGTCTATGACCTGTGGGCCTGTCGGACGGGCTTTTATTCATTAAGTCTCTCTTGCAGCCCCCTTG